>OU744807.1:9852525-10452732 GCA_916614155.1 Mesoligia furuncula
TCTTCGACAGAAGATGCCGATATTTCTCCCACAACAGAAGCGGATTTGCAATACCGCAGAACATCAATATGACGACAAACAGATGTCGCAAACGACTGAGATTGTCAATAATGCTGGCCTCCTCAAGTGCGTTGTCCCAGTGCTGATCACCGTCGAGAAGGTGGCGTGCTACGCAAGCAGCGCGGTATGTGGGATACTCAATGTCATCGACTGTCCTTAGAAACGCAAATAATGTTGGGCCGTGTACTGTGTGCAGTAACATTCGCAAATAATAGCACTCGCCATTATTTGGGTACACAGTGTAAACCCGTCCCAATGCGGTATCCTTAAAAATTCCTGGAAACCCGTCCACGGCGTGTCCGCGTCGACGTCGATTAAATACACCTCTTTGCTTGTCGTACGTGTAGTACGACGGCACCTCATCATAGGTGAGTGATCTAGCAAAGTTGTCCCCTTCACAGAGTCTGAAAAAGGCCAATTTCAGTCTATCAAAAAGTACTCTGTGAAGGCCAACAGGAAAATTAAACACATCAACCAACACAGACAACAAAGGTAACCCCCGTTTCTATAGGATGAGAGCGGCACATCGGCACCTATAACATCACATTTTGGGAACAAAACCATAGCGCGATCTAACTCGACGCCAACGCCATCTAGTTAGAAAACGGAAACTACATATTATTTACCCAAATTAATTAAATTATGAATAAAACTAAATTGTCGTTAATTTAACAGACAACTACATTAGTTTAGCATTAAAAAAAAATATGGTAACAGCAGCAAGGATCAAAACTAAGAATTACATACTTAAATGAATTACCTACAACTAATTTGCTTGGTAAGATATAGCTTAGAACCAAAAGTTTGACTTGAAATAGTGTAGCTTGTTGTACCGCCAATCAATCTGTTTAGTAATATTGGTGTGAAACTCTCCATACAATTAGATAGGACATGTGAAGTTCTCAGATTTCATAACAGTATCGTTCCTAATGCACAAAAAATGCAAACTCTAAAAAAAAAAGAATTTTACGATTTTTTAAAACAATATTATGGGATTTGAACTCGCACTATTTAGTGCGGTAAACGGTCGCCTGACCTTACCGCTAAATTCCCCGTTGACATATTGTTGAAATAGCTGTTCCCTTGCAATTTATAATATTACTGCCCCGCTCCTTTATAAAAATAGCGTGATTATTATGTTCCCAGAGTTAAAGTTTTATTTTTAACTAAATAAATAAACATGTCATTTTGTGCATTCAATTATTTTGTGCATTCAATTACGAACAAACACATTTTAAAATCAATATTTCTTACCTCCCATAGCATACGGCGTGATAATATGTAGCCTAAAGCCTTCCTTGGTTTACTAAGAACATTTTTGCTGAATTACAATTCAATCTATCCAGTAGTTTTGGCGTGAAGCCGTACCATACACACAGACAAACAGACAAACAGACAAACAGACAAAAATTCTAAAAAGTCACTTTTTGTCATCAGTTACGTTTTTCTAACAAAAGCCACTTATTTTTTCTCGAAAATTCACAATGTACAGTTTTTCTTTCGTTACTGTTTTATTATATGTATAGATAAGACTGTAAAAAAAAAAACATTTATTTTAGGTTCTACTGTTAAAAACACAACAATATTTTTACAGTACTTACAAATATCGTAAATATTAAAAGGAGCAGGAATAGCTAGGTAACGACGTGTTTATATTTATCTAATTCTACACCTACAAGGTGGAGGCAATATGACAATTAATTATATAGGTACTTCGTATTTCTAATGACGTTACCAGTTTGCAAACAAAATTTCAATCAAATATGTTACCTGAGATACAGATTTATTCCTAGTTCAGGTGGAATTCAATTATTTCTTACCTACCACTAGTTTAAGGCCCTAATTTGTTAATCAATTATTTCAAAATTTCTAGTATTAGTTTACCGGCTTTCATATCTTCGGTCCACGGCACTGATAAATTAATCAGGAAAATCCTAGCCTCCACACTGGTTAATTCTGATGTGCCGTATTTCACCGAGTCTATGGATGCCTGGAGACTCGCTTGCCCAAATACAGATCCACCCGACAATCCATCTTCCCAGAGACGGTGGGATGAGCCGCTCTGCAGAGTAGTACAGAACAATTTACTTAACTCGTCTGCTACTACTGCGGAGCGTGCGCGCTTGCTGGCTGTGGGTAGGTGGGAGTCGGGTCTGTGGCTTCATGCACTACCTACGTCGAACATAGGCACTTTGTTCGACGACACTACTTTTCGCCTCGCTGCTTCCCTACGACTAGGCACTCCTTGCTGTTCTCCCCATCGCTGTCACTGTGGCGAAGATGTCAACAGCCTCGGACACCACGGCCTGTCTTGCAGCCGAAGTGCGGGTCGCTTAGCGCGACACGCGAACATTAATGACATCATCCGACGAGCTCTTGTCACCGTCGGCGTTCCAGCTGTATTAGAACCCAATGGCTTGGCACGCGACGATGGCAAGAGACCGGACGGTATGTCTTTATTTCCATGGAAGGTGGGTAGGCCTTTAGTGTGGGACGCTACGTGTGTCGATACTCTTGCGCCATCCCATCTTCCTGGCTCGGCATGCTGTGCTGGCGCTGCTGCTGCGGCTGCGGAAAACCTCAAGCGGCGAAAATATAATAACCTCATCGGAAATTATATTTTCGAGCCGTTTGGGGTGGAAACCCTCGGGCCGTGGGGTCCGAGTGCTCATGGTCTTTTTAAAGAAATTTCAAAACGGCTGGTTGACACTTCACGTGACCCAAGGGCTGGCTTTTACCTTGGCCAGAGGCTAAGCATCGCCATACAACGTGGTAATGCCGCCAGTCTCTTGGGTACACTACCTGTCGACAGCGATGCGGATGAGTTTTTCGACGCCATTTTGTAGTTTCTGTGTTGATAGTTTTAGTTAAGTTAGAATTTAATTTTGTTATTTTTACCTGTCTAAATAAAGTCATTATTTCAATAAACAATTTCAATTTCAATATACAATAGTTTAATCACTATCTAACTAGCTAGCGCTTATCGGCAAACCCATCATCACTACTATTTAATTTGTTTATTTTATTTCGATGTTAGGTTTTAATTGATAGTTTCAAAATAATCCCACATCAGCAAAAACACTGACAATACAATACGCATAATTGTATTGTCAGTGTTTTATTGATTGTCATAATACCATCTCCACATTGTACTAAGTTTCAAAAACATATCGACAACTACGAAAAATAAAATAAATCGACAACTACGAAAAATAAAATAAATCGACAACTACTAAAAATAAAATCACCAGTTTAGTCACATCCTTACCCATTGAACTTGACCCTTACCCACCAAATCGCCTCCGTTCACCACGACGGTCATACATCACCGAAACATATCTCAGATCTCACAGGTCATTGACCACGGAAGCTTTCTCCCAGCTGATTGCTATGCATTGTTTATATTAGCGCCTATTATAGCTCCTGATTATTTGAGAATCGATTGTTTGTGTATTTAAATGCAAATTAGGTTGAATTATGTTAGGTAGTAATGGGGAGTAAATTGGTGGAAGATTAAGGTGTGTCAAGCATATACAAATTATTTTTAGTATATGCGAAACCCGAAACAAGTGTCTAGTATTTTATGTAAAGAATCTTTGTACAAAATTACAAACCTGTATCATGAAAAATCACAAATTTATAAACTCGTTAAGTACCTGTTTGTCCGTACAAAATGCTGCGCGCCGCTCGTGCCGCGCCGTCTTGCACTCATTGATAATAGTACCTAGGTACCTAACCGTTCGGCGCGGAGATTGGATAACCTACTCAGTGTCGCTCGGTGTCCAACTTTTAACCTTTTTTGAAATAGGATTTTTGGGACAAAATATAACATGGGGTAAAAATTATTGGAATCGATTCAGTTACTTATTCTGAACAAACTATATTCAGGTTTCGCATATACTAAAAATAACGTTGTATAATATAGTATACCTACCTATTTAAGTATTGCCACACTCAAAATCATAATCCAAATTAGGCATTTTTCGAACGTAAAAATTACTTATGACAGTTCGTTGTGTTCGCTGGGAAGAAGAAGTGGCACAACAAACTCCCCAGCAGTCACACTGTCAAAGTCTGGCAATTCTCTACACAATTAAGTAGTCAATATATTTACTGGCAAGAGTACTTACGTATATTGTAGAATCCGGCTCAGAGATTTATAGGAGTATTATACATAAATATGACGGAGCAGCAAAAGGCGCCGCCCGCCTTGTTACCCGATTGCGCCAGAAGGAGGGTTATGTTTTTCGAGTGTATGTATGTATGTAGGTATGTATGTATATTTCTTTGGCACACTCTTTAGCCTAAACGGCTTGAACGATTTCAGCTTGAGAGGTGCCGTTAGATTCGTCTTAATTGTGCGAGTGACAATGGGTATATCAAAATTGAAATATAAATTGACCGATATTTGGCGCCATATTATTTTGTTACGAAGTTACTAAGAATCACCGAAGAGGTCGGATAAGAGTGACACTGGCTGGTGACTGTCACTCTAGCAGAGTGTCGCGCGTCGTATCATGCGATGGTTGCGTGGCAGCTGTTTTCTGATGACAGAGAGGATATCGGGGGAGCCGCTGTCGTACCACGTCCACGACGAACTGCTGTATTCTGGCAAATTCCTGATGTTTAAAGCTACTGAACCACTAATATGATGACCACTTCTGCTAAAGGCTGTCCTGCGCCGTTAAATGTATTATGGGAATCTGTAGCTTTTGCCAGACCTTAAATTGTAAAGACTGTAGCAATAAATACGAAGCGTTTAAGATACAGCTGTTCATGAAAGCAATCTGTCGTCAGATAGAGTCAGATAGGTCAAAAAAAAGAAAATCAAATATTGTTAGGCGCAGTAACAAAATCTAATAGACCACCTCGAAAACGGCAGAAAAGGGATTTAGTTGCAGAAATCCCACATCTCAAAATGGTTAATTCTCTAAATGCCTATTTCTATAAACGACTACCTAATTCTCAAACCGCCTAATTCTATTAACGATTAATTTGCAAAACGGCATAATTCTATAAATACCTAATTTAGGAAAATAATAAAAAGTGAATTTTCACCCTCATTTGTTATCTCAAAAACAGTTATTCAACTGACCAATGGCGTCGCAACAAAAACTCTAATCACGATATCTCATTTGCGGACAGAACTAAGACAATCGAAGGTATTTAATCGACTGTCATTCGCGGACAATCGTGGTACGAACCTCTTATCATAGTGAATGTATCCATGTTACGGTAGTTCATGTGATACTGGCTGATATTTGTGGTATTTTACTGGCAGTTCATTAATTACAAGTACAACGGGCTTTTTGAATTGATTTGCAAAACAATGAGGATTTTTACAAGAAGTTTCTATAAGTTTACTACCTATGTAGTTACTTTTGTAAAATCGATGCATTGACGACACTTGTTAGTACAAATGTCAGCATATCTGTAAGGCGAGGTAGAAAACACGAAATAAAAAAAAAAAAATTATTTCTAAGTTTTTTTTTACATTAAAAACATAGTGATTAAGATTTTTTTAAGATTTTTTTCCCTGATCTAGTTCTAACCTTATATTAAATGCTTTAGTTTAATAGATATGCTGACATTTAAACAGTGTCCGATAAACATGCATATGAATAAGGTATCCTTTGATAGTAAAAAGTATGCGGAGAACCCACTTTTTACAACGAAAACTCTCAATAAACTACACTACGATTTTCTGGAACTAATACCTATTTATTTAACAGGTACCTACATCGTCACTTATTTAACAGGTACATCGTCTAGTTCTAGCGCGTCAATACAAGACAAAACTTGCAATATCAATAAAGCCCTTACATCATTGACACAGTCCCTAATATTTGCCAAGTACCACCACACTTTACCAACATTCAACGTCCTGTCTCCAACAACGCCCTACGTCAATCAACTGGCACTCCATGTATTTACTTACGTCACATACATCTGTGTACAAATAACCTACTTATAAGCACCCATCGAACAGCCATTAGCTTAGTTATCTCACACCGTCCCCGGAAGGACGCATCGTTATTGCGAACGCAACTAGAATGGAAGAAATAAAGGGAAACAATTGAAGAAGCGATATGACCAGAATGAGCATATCGACGTGGTTGAAAAAAGACAGTGATGAGTCGGATAAAGAACTTTATAGCACCCAAGGCTGGGTTTTAGGCTGTCCGTCATTGGTAACACTTGGACCTTGAACTAGCCTAGCGTAGTTTCAATAGAAGAAGCGTATCTTACCAAGTGGCGACCGCGTAATGGAAGACGTAGCGTTGGAAGGCCTCCCACAAGGTGGTCCGACGACCTTGTGAAGGCCGCAGGAACTCGTTGGATGCGAGAAGCACAGAACCGGTCGAAGTGGAGGTGCTTGGGGGAGGCCTATGTCTAGCAGTGAACGTCTTTCGGCTGAAATGATAATGATGATGATCTGAAAAAGTCGTCGTGTCAGTCTTACTAAGGAGTACCGTATTACCTAGTAACTGGGTTGTAGAGGTCAGATAGGCAGTCGCTCCATGTAAAATACTGGTATTCAGCTGCATCCGGTTAGACTGGAAGCGGACCCCAACATAGTTGGAAAAGGGCTAGGCAGATGATAATGATATTTTGCTTTATTGTACAACTCAAAAATACACAACAAAAAATTAATCAAACACTACAAAATATACAATGCCTTATCACTTTCCGCGATATCTTCCTTGGAATGGACATTATTTTCCTGTACCTACATAAAATGGGGCTGTCGTTGCTGGAAATAATAAGTATATAATACACTAATATAGATACACATCCCACTGTACTGTTACTGTACCTTTACGTCAGTGACATTTTTGTTTGCTCCCTAAAATTCATAAAATTATAGTCCCTAGCTTTCCAGTTGGCTTCTATAGTATACACAACAAAATATACCGGAAACTTTGATATTGATTTTAGAAAGCTGTTTAAGTAAAGCATTAGTAAATTTATGTCACCTTTGATTCTTAGATAACTTAGATGTTTTTAATTACTTTCCATGTGACGTTTCCACGTTTGTGTGCCAACATTTGTTATCTTGAGAAATTTCTTCGAATGCTTTCCAAAATTAAATTAAAGCACTTCTGCCTTTCTTATATGATCTTTGCTACGCACATTGATCGCTTTGCCATGAATAATGTGTTTTGACAGTAGTCATTACCGTCTAACCTGCAAGTATCATTAGCTTTTATGCCTCTTATATCTTGGAATATTACGCCATCGGCAGAATGCTTATCATATCGATTATATGGCGCGCGTGGATTGTTGTCTTGATATTATAGGTGCCTCAAGGGACGTAATTAGGTACTTAGATATTTAGAGACTAAACCACGAGTAATGGGAAGCTATGCAGAATTTTACAGGTTTTCTTTTTGTTTTTTCTTCACATAAAGGGCTTCCTTTTCAACGTAGTTTTTAAAGGAATCCTAGTCTTTGTTATGGTTGTCTTCTGGATCGTTAAAATGTGTTACTCCATTGGTTGCTACAACATCCTCTATAGATCTTGTGTATGCCAATCTAAGTCACCCTATAGAGACCATACAATTTTATACACATCGAGCTCTTCTCACCTCAAACACAACATACATATACCAACATGTAAATACTCTAACATCTATTCATTCGCAATGATCTAATTTAAATAGCACCGCGTTAAATCCTTCCTTTAAAGGCCCATCTGCTGAACAATAGAGGCTTACACGCAAACTAATCTACCATTTATTGTTTAAGATCGACAATGTCTGATCCTTCTGTCTATTCGATAGCTCAGATTGCTCTATAGCGATTTAATTGGCGCATTTCCCATACAACCTTGTACTGTTAGCCCGAGATACAAATCAAATAGCGGTATAGAAATCAACATTAATTGTTCAACATGATTGTACTGCTCAATGAGTTTGTTCAGACGTGAATTATGTACACGCTATATCGATCATTATTTCAATTGAATCAAGAGCTGTTATAGTGTGTATAGATGTTGTGTTTTGTACCGTCGTGTGGTGCGTTGTATGGTACTCATCAACGCCTTTAATTCTCCTGTAATTGAACTAAATAAAAAATGGTCAAGAGCGTGTTCGTTCGATGCAACATTGAGTTTCGTTCAGTAAGACTATATTGTATCATCTTAATATTGTTTCGGGATCGTAAATTTATATTTTCTTACAGTCATGTGGTAACTACGATTATTAAGCCCTCCTTTCCCATCTATTTATTTTATTATTTATTATTTATTCAGGTCAGCCTACAATTGTTTACACGTTACATTTCATTTAAAAGTACACGATATACATTTATAAGTGCAACAATCACTTACAGGCTAACACCACATGCACTATTTTATTTATATTATACATTTTTATTTTTGTATTTAATTATACACTTTGAATGAACTTAAAACAAAGCATAAATCTTGTAGTTTAAAAAACAAGTCAACATTTTCAAATTAAATTAAATATATTCAATTAATTGGTAATAAATTAACAGGTAAATAAATTAAATTAAACTATTTCGTAAATAGCTCTTAAATCTAGCAAGCAGTCGATTACTATCAGATGAATGAGCAATAGATCCACCTGTACAGTGATACCATCTAACTGAGATTAACAATCCATCTGTCAAGCGGGGTGATTATGGGATTATCAGCCCTAGATCGTTCGTTAGCAGTATATCGGGGGACGGCTGTGAATGGGCTGTGGAGTATTATTTATTACGGATGTATTTTGGGGAATCACGTAGTTTAGTTAAGAAAGTGAGAGGCCAGTTTTCTTTTAAATTGAATACCAATGTGCAGTCGAATATTGAGACAACGATGATGAACTGAACATAATTAGTTTTTCTAAACAAGTCCATCGTAATATCTTCTCGTCTCACATAACACATTGTGTCAAGACGAAATTCTTTGACCAGTTCGTATAGCCAGTGATGATCTATGGCACTGAGACGTTGTCGCTCACAATGGGCCTTATTGGAAGGCTAAAAGTCATCCAAATGGCAATGCAGATGGCTATGCTTGGATTTTCCCTGTGTAATCGAATCAGAAATGACGAGATCCGCAGAAAAACCGAGGTAACCGACATAGTCCGAAGAATTGCCAAAGTTAAGTGGCAGTGGGTAGGGCACATTACTCGCAGAACAGATGACAGAAGACGTAGCGTTGGAAGGCCTCCCACAATCTGGACCGCTGGGCTTGTGAAGGCCGCAGAAATCCTCTGGATGCGGGAAGTAGAACAGAAACTGTTGATGTGGGGTGCTTGGGGGAGGCCTATTATGAAACAAGTTCTTCTAACGTAACTGACATCTGTGCTGCTGGGGAGTCTGTTGTGCTACTTCCCAGCGTTTTGGGGACAGTCTTATGAAATTTTGACGTTCAAAAAGTGTTGATTCTCAGGCTAGTTTAATTTTATAGAATATAATAGAATTTTTCTTTATTAAAGTGACCAAGACTCAAACTCAAACAAGATTGTTAGTTAAACTTACGGCTATGTTAGTAAGCACAGACACTAAACAAAAACACAAGAAATAACGGTTGGTCACCGCTGCGCTATCCCATGAGAGACGGCAAAACAGTGTTTCAATTTATGACTTTTGATTATATCCTTTAAAAAAGTTACTTGTACTATGCAATAGATGTAAAACTTAAATTGTAATGAAGCTCGTAAAAAAAATATGAATCTGATTAAATAGAATTCTTCAAAACCTCTTCCCAAAACGATTTAGAACATAAACTGCCTATCTCCAAAAAATCGTAACGAACAGTTCTATTAATGCGGCATGTCTTCTTAGAAGCAAATCGATTAAATGCCTTTTAGTTTAATGATTCGTCATCGTCATCGAGATGCGTTTTTTTACTCAAATATTTATACTAGATACATTAATTGATTTGATATGCTGGTAAAAAATTCTCTCGTGTACTCTTATTTTTTTCCTTGCAAATAGTTTAAATTGGCAGTGATTGATACAATTACTAGCAACGGGATAAGTGCGCATAAAAACTGTTTTAGATACCTTTTCGCCACTAACAATTTGCGGCAAAAAAACTGCCAAAGGATTCAGCTAGCCGTTTCACTGTCGATATAAACGGAGAAGTTGTTGAACACAAAAAAAAACTAACTTACCTAGAAATTTATCTCACTAATATTATAAAGGCGAAAGTTTGTGGGTGTGTGTGTGAGTTTTTATGTTTGTTACTTCTTCACACTCAAACAGATAGACCAATTTTGATAAAATTTTGTAAGGAGGTAGCTGACACCCTGGATGAACATATAGGCT
Source organism: Mesoligia furuncula (assembly GCA_916614155.1). Lineage (NCBI taxonomy): Eukaryota > Metazoa > Arthropoda > Insecta > Lepidoptera > Noctuidae > Mesoligia > Mesoligia furuncula. Next base: position 9,862,873 of record OU744807.1, read on the forward strand.
ACTTTTTATCCCGATATTCCTACGGGATCGACATTTACGCGGGCGAAACCACGGGGCGCAGCTAGTGCTACATAAAGGGTAAAAAAGACCCATCATAATGAACAAATAGGCAATTTTCCCGTATTTTTAAAGAACACTCTCAAACTAATCTTAGTCTTAATCTGTCATAAGTACCTTTAATTTACCAACATTTTTCATTTTTAGGGTTCCGTAGTCAACAAGGAAACCTTATAGTTTCGCCATGTCTGTCTGTCCGTCCGTCTGTCTGTCTGTCCGTCCTCGCTTAATCTCTGTGACCTTTAGCACTAGAAAGCTGAAATTTTATAGGAGTACGTAAATCAGTTACGCCGACAAAGTGGTAAAATAAAATTTTGGAAAATATTTTTTTTAGGGTAGCTCCCCCACATGTGAAGTGGGGATGAATATTTTTTTCATCATCTACCCCATCGTGTGGGGTATCGTTGAATAGGTCTTCTAAAATGGCTTAAGGGTTGCTAAAAATATTTTTCGATTTAATGCTCCATTTACGAAATAGTAAAGTTTAAAGTGCAAATTTTTGTTCCAGTAGGGCGCCCCCCCCCCTCTAAAAGCTAAACTGCGGGCTTGAAAAATCTGGAAAAATTCTCGATGATAGTGCATTTCATGAACTTTAAAGGAAAAGTATAGCGGTTAAGATAACTTTATTAGTTTAGCAGTAATAGTCGTTGAACTTGGGTGTTGGATAATTTTGTACCAAATACAAAGATGAAGTAGTTGCTTGTTTATAATGGGTAAAGACTTGCATTGAAAACCAAAATATGTTATTTTTTTACCTATTCAGAATAAAGAACAACAGAATCGTACTACATTGTGATAACGGGCTACTACGGAACCCTACACTGTGCGTGGCCCGACACGCACTTGGCCGGTTTTTTTTTTACATTGAATCTCACTGAGATGAGACTGCGACAAAATTTTGAACATTATTAATTAGAAGAATTACATACCGTGACCCCTCCGTGCCTCGGAAAGCATGTTAAGCCGTTGGTCCCGGCTGTCATTCATGGATCTTTGACAGTCACGGTCACTTACGGGTAGTCAGAAGCGCCAAAGCCTGACAACCAGTCTTACCAAGAGGTATCGTATTACCCAGTAACTGGGTTGTGGAGGTCAGATAGGCAGTCGCTCCATATAAAATACTGGTATTCAGCTGCATCCGGTTAGACTGGAAGCCGACGCCAACATAGTTGGGAAAAGGCTAGGCAGATGATAATTAATTACAAGAATTGGGCTCCAGCAAAGCTACACAACCATTCGATACGCTTTCGTACCGTAGGTATCGAACATCAATTAATGTTATCGCAGGAGTTGTACGCGCTGTTCACAAGTCCAAAACCCGAAAATTTTGTCAGTTTAAATCAAACAGACGACCGCTATTCTTCCGACAGCTGTTTTCTGTCGGGGGCAAGGCAAATCAGGTTATCGAAATGTTTGCTATTCGACACCAAACCTGTCGGATGGTTGTGAAGGTCTATACTGGCATGGTAAACATTCTGCAAAATGACATCAAGTAAAGAACATAACACATTCTATAAGCCGACATCCATCTGTTACTCTACTCGATCCTTTACTCCACGGGAAGTTATATACACACCATTCACAGCTTAACATAAGCACACACATTCTAAAACAAGACAGCGATATTCATATCGCCCACAAACTAAACAACAAATGAAGGGCCATTACAAACGTGTTCGTGCAACATGCAATCAGTTACAGCAACGTAAGTGATTGCCGCAAACTTGCAAACTGCTGTGCTTTGTGCAACACCAACACACGTTACATAACTACTCATTTGTTTTCTATTTGCTTTAAATATTGCTCGACTTGAAATATGAGATTTTGTTTTCAACGGCGAAAGTTGAAACAGCTGGTGTCCTATATCTCATAATTTATTTTTGGGATGGTGTATTTTTATTTTACATGTTATGTTTGTTTCGGAAAATTAATTGTCCCAACAGGAAAGATAAAGGGGACGAAGGGAAGCTTAAGTTTATACGTATTATTTTTAATCATGCCTGCCTTAGTAAATAGATGAGTAGCGACATCTGTCGCGTGAAAATAGAATTACTGGAGTGCACTGCTAAGACGACCCAATGACCGCAGTTTGCAGTGACTAGGTACAGATACGGTGATCCAGTGGGTGAAGGCTGCCTCAAATTTAATCATAAGATGAAGCATAATAAGCCTATTGTTCCCAATACTGGGACACTGGCCTCCTCTCTGTGAGAGGGGCCGTAATCCACCACACGGGTAATGTCAGATGTCTTCGATATTTTGATTCTAGGACATGCCGGTTTCCTCACAATGTTTTCCTTCACCGTTGAAAGCAGTGGTGATGAAATAATTTACACAAACTAAACCTGTCTGGGTTTGAACCTACGACCTACAACAACCCGTAAGTCGCGGCCGTTACCACTGGGCCACCACTGCTCTCCCTCATAATATGAAGAAAATATTATGGATATTATCATAACAATATTATTTCCCCCTTTCTTTTGATCTTCAGGAATACCTAAAATTATAAAACACAATTCAAGTTTCTTGTCATAGCTAAGAAGAGTCAGACAGCTGAAACATACGTGAAACATTTCTCACAGAATGCCCTGTAATATTACTTCCACATTTTCCACCCATTTTATTCACCACAAAAGCAAATAAAAGAGTTGAAACAAGTAGCTAAGTAAAACTTCTTTCAGCATAGGTATGCGGAACGGAATATATTAAACGATGTAGGAATAGGTACAATCTTTACAGCCAATAAAGGTATGAAGCACGTGACGTAATAAAAGTCATCGTAAAATATTCATTGTGGTCATACCTATTCAGTAGTTCCGAATAGCGATATGATAAAATTTCTTGTCGATTATTAAATTTTCTTCATTTTTAGGGTCGGCTACCTCGATATTATAAAAACGGAAGCTTTGTTATGAGCGTATGCAAAATTTTTGTGAATAGCCCAGAAACAATTTGGCTACGCTATTTGTAGGTCATGAATAAATTCCAAATTGCTATGACGTCGTAAATAAAGCATTTCAAAGTATGCTGTTGATTTAAATTACCCTAATATATAAAAATATCTACATTTTAGTTACATGATATTTCGATATCTGAGGGTCAATTTCCGTAATTTGGGGAACCTTTGCATTGTTATCTCAGTTTTAACCTGTCAAAAATATCTTTTTACCTAAATTTTTTACATATTTTTGACATTGATTTTCGCTAAAATGAGATTGCTACTGGATTTTATACACGAGATTTGGCCTTCAGATTCCCATTTATCCTCGTTTTACTATAAGTCATTAATTTCCAAGTGTATAGTAACATCCACTTATCCCCATGGACATCTAACGGTCCCGGTCAGCGTGCATTCAACAACTCCCAACGACCTGTACCAGTGAAGTATGCGGAAAAATGTCCAAATTTACTAAACATAATTTTCCAATATTTGAAGTTTTCCACTTAACTTGTCATAAGGCAATCTAGGCAACCGTAATGTCCACTATTCCTATTTATCCTCGTTCTACTATGAACAGTGTCTTTCATATCAAACTGTATAGTGATGTCCACGTAAGTGTCCCCATGGACATCTAACTGTTCTGGACACCGTGCATTCAACAGCTCCCGGCGACCTTTACCAGGTCGTCTGTCCGTACACACAATAGCATTCATAGGCACATCACAATAGCTCCTGACGATATTCAACGCATTGATTTTTCATCAACTGACCCAGTTTTTGCCAGTGGCTATTTGATTAGAATCAATTCGTATATTGCAACGATGCTCCTATACCGTGAAATCGCAATACATGAAATTGCAATGCAAAGCGAAATGGTTGCGGAACTTCTACTATTTACGTTAAGGGGATTATTGTTTGAATAGGTACGTGAAATCTCAGGAAAAGTTGAAAGCGATTGTTCGTAGTATGCATTTGCATTTAAAAGACAAGTATCCTGCAGTGTTGTTATTCACATTATATTGGTAACGGAAACCAAAACAAATATACCTAATTATGAACTTTGATTTGCACTTAATACTTACACATTATCACATTCTAAAATATTCATACCTTTATATGTCATGTTCCAACCAATCAACAATCCTATAAATACCGACAAAAGGTTGGTCACAACCTTTTGTCGGTATTAATAAGATATAAAGAGAGCATTTAAAGAGAGCAAGAAATGCTCTCTTTGTTTCTAGGGAATATTTTGACTATTATTTACCGTAATTGGAACTATATAGTTATCGTGACACCAATTGACTCGTCTATTCTTATCTTCGCTTACGTTCTATTCCAGGAAACCAGCAACAAAATCCTAGACAGCAAAAACAAAAGCCGAGCACAATCCGCTACTAAATTCGTAAGCCGCAATTATAAATCGTGATCTTCGCTCGGAACTTATTACACATGACTAATGTCCTTTCACGTCGACCGTCCTTTACTCCACTTATATTTATTTTGCCGATACATCACACGGGCTGGAAACGCATTAAAATACTTGTATGCCACGATAATTCATAAACTGTTCTCCGAAAGGTATATACGGCTTTCGGAGTCTTGGCACGATATTGACTAATAAATTGAATTAATTACTTAAGCTTGCGGTTTTATTTGGCACAGGATAATTTTGGTGGGATTTGCTGCTGGTGTCTCGTTTGAATTGCTTTTGTGGGCATTTGAAACAGGACTGAACACACTGGACAGGCTGGAATTATGACGTGTTTTGAGCATCGAGAATTATCGCTGGTGGCTGCTTTATGCGTTAATTATCATACCGTGTACATGCTTTATCTAAATCTGAAAGCAGACTACAAATAAACCAGAACGGCTCTGAAGTCTGAAACTGAAATATTTCAATATACTTACATTTCAATGTCCTACATAACACCAACCTTCGTTAAACATTCAACCAAAATATTACCTTCAAATGACTCGCAGCATATTCTTATTACAGAATGCACTAAGCCGACAAGCTGGAGAATCATTACGAGCCCTCTCACGGAATTAACCTCCGGAATAAACCCTACGGTACCCCACTCGAAACGTCATTCCATGATACTCGGTTATAAATGACAAGGGAAGATAAGACCGGTGGATTTGAGGTGTTCTGCAGGGGCCAATAATAAGTCCACCTTAATATTATTGAGTACGGTACTTAATGAAATGTCAATACGTATAGGTATAGATCACAGAGTAGGTATCTATGGTACTGTAGCACTGACCTCTATAATACAAGTACGCCAGTGTACTGTAGAGATCTTAACCTGCTTGGTTTTACCATGCAATCTTTTCGAGTAATTATAAGATAAAGGCATAAGATTATATATAAATGCTATAATGCTAAATAAAAAAGTCGTCTTAAAAAACAAATAAGTGCATAATTATCATCATTTAAAATAATAAAAATAAATTTAATGTTTTAATTAATTACGCTTTGAAAGTAAATAGTCTTTTATTAATTGAAGTACCTCTTCTACAGTTCCTACAAATATAAAGTTGCTAATATTATATCAAACCATTCCAGTCTTTTCCATTCCAGTTCTACATAATAAACTACTGATTTTCTTAGCATGAAAATTTAATTCGTTTCAACTAGACTGGCAAACATTTCATCTTTAATAAGTGCACATAATTAAAATGTTAAAACGTGCAATAAGCATAATGTCCATGAATTTTCATATATTTTCTGTAAATCCTTTCTATTTTCAGCCATACAATCAGCTTTATCTCATCAATATAGGCCATCGGACGCGTTTGAAATGGTGTCACGGCCGCAATCCGCTTTGTGTGCATCGCCCCAGCAATTTCAGCATTAACTGGATGCTTTACGAGCGGTCCGTGTTGACAATGCCTGGGTAAGGCACCTCAAGTTTGCAGGCTAACCTGCGCGCTTATCGGGAATATACTCGGACATGCTTTTGGAATTTCCGTTCTATCATAAGCTGTACTGGTTCAAAAGGAAGTATGTTTTCAGTTGTTATTTTCAGTGTAAAATAAGTAATTAATCATTTATTTACCAAAAGACCTTAGCCTAGGTAACATCTGTGTTGTTTTAATAAGGAATGAGTATGGCTATTTCAGATGAGTAAGACCCAGGGGTCGAGATACATGATCATGATGATGATGAAGATGATGATGAGAAAAATCCTGTATCTTAAAGGACAGTGTACTTTGGTGGTATTGACACTTTATGTTGTGGATGGTATTCAGCTGCATCCATTTAGACTGGAAGCTGACCACAACATAGTTAGGAAAACGCTAGGCAGTTTGATTGGCATATTGAATGTTGTGAATACAATGTTAATAATTTTGTGGATGACTCAAAATTTACGTCAATCTGACTGACGACTGTGTAATTACCAACTTTAAGAGTGTTTAGTGGGTATACAGGTTATTCTATAAATAACCAATCATCATCATCTGCCTAGCCTTTTCCCAATTATGTTGGGGTCGGCTTCCAGTCTAAACGGATGCAGCTGAATACCAGTTTTTTACATGGAGCGACTGCCTATCTGACCTCCAAAACCCAGTTACAGGGTAATACGATACCCCTTGGCAGACTTTCGGGCTACTGACGACCCGTAACGACTGTCACAGATCCACGAGTGACAGCCGGGACCAAAGGCTTAACGTGCTATCCGAGGCACGGAGGGGTCACGGTATGTAAAGATGGTCACCAATCCATAGACCAACTGCGGCAAGCGTAGCTTAACCTGATCGATCGACCTGTGCGGCTGTTATTATTTAGCCACGGGCCCCTCAAAAAATAACCAATACACTTTCATATAAATTCTTGGATCAGATTAATCAAAACAGCACGCTAATTGCATAACACACTATCACTCAAAATCTAAATCATATTGCTGCATATGTTCGAAAAATTTGTCTGCTCAACAACGTAAATAACGCAATGAATGTTGTTGAACTGTCAAAATGAAAGCCATTGCTACTGATAGTGTGTTACCCAATTACCATTAAATTGCTACTGTTAGTGTGTTACCCAGTTACCATTGCTACTGTTAGTGTGTTACCCAATTACCATTGCTACTGATAGTGTGATACCCAATTACCATTGCTACTGTTAGTGTGTTACCCAATTACCATTGCTACTGTTAGTGTGTTACCCAATTACCATTGCTACTTTTAGTGTGTTACCCAATTACCATTGCTACTGATAGTGTGTTACCCAATTACCATTGCTACTGTTAGTGTGTTACCCAATTACCATTGCTACTGTTAGTGTGTTACCCAATTACCATTGCTACTGTTAGTGTGTTACCCAATTACCATTGCTACTGTTAGTGTGTTACCCAATTGCCATTGCTACTGTTAGTGTGTTACCCAATTACCATTGCTACTGATAGTGTGTTACCCAATTACCATTGCTACTGTTAGTATGTTACCCAATTACCATTGCTACTGTTAGTGTGTTACCCAATTACCATTGCTACTGTTAGTGTGTTACCCAATTACCCCACAGCTCTCGGTATATCAAAGTGGATTGAAAATAATACAGAATAATTTTAGTAGATGAGTCTTTAGAGATCTTTGTGAATATTAAACCATAGTGGCTTGAGATGGATCTTAAAGTCACTTACAAAGCTGACCCTCGTTTTCCCAGCTCTCTAAGATACTTGTAAAATTTCAAGAAAACTTTCAACTCTGGCGGAATGCATACAGATAGTGTAATAGCCTCTCTGAATGACCTGAATGACTTTTTAATGCTCAAAATATTTAGCTTTTATATAGAGAAAATATAAAGAAATACTAAACAAATATTCTGTCATAATGTAGACACAATTTTTCTGTTGTTCTATGCTATCGCCGTTTTGTGATATATAATAATATATGGTACTGTGATAATAATCGCGTTGTAAGGATCAATTTAAAATCAGTAACATATGAGTGTCGCCTAGTTAAGATCAACCTGACCAGAAGTTGATACGCGCGACGGGGCGGCGGCGGTAAGTACCGTTGTTATCGGATATCTATGGCGTAAACGCTCTTAATATCATTGTCATTTTTCTTATCTTGTCTAACTTCAAACTAAGTGAAAGATGTAACCTCACAATTCTTCTAAAGCCTCCTTGGTCCGCTACTTTCATTCTACGGCAAGACAAACGCCATATTTCCTTGGAACTTTAATTCCGTGTCCGCTTCCCACCTGACGGTCGTAATATTGAGGAAGTAAATCATCTTGGCCTCCTGACCTTTGTGAAAAAATGCTTAAACTGCTCTCCTGGACGCTGCAACGCTACGACACTGTTTTAGCTTGCTGTTTTGTAGGGTGTAATCTAGGTCAATGGGTGCTTTTTTATGTTTTTTTATTTTTTATTAAATGTAAATTGTGTAGGCACATGGGGTGTGGGTTAAACTTAAATAAATAAATGAAAGTAAAGTAAAATTATGTACTTAAATATGTTTACAGTTTTCTATTGGGTAGTCGACCACATAATTAATTGATTTATGACCTTAAGGTGGAATGTCACTTGCACGTCATAACACGATAAGGTATTTTGTCTATGGTCACATAGAAAAATATACCTAGATAATTTTTCTCTTTGGTGAAGGTTTCCAAAAATGGTAAAGCAATAACGAGGTCGACTATAGGTATAGTAATTTATTTCCATAATGAAACCTGCATGAGAAAAAAACGTCAACTAGACTATACTATAAGGAGTTTAACCTCCCTCCTGTGGACCATAATGGTTTTTACAGGTTGGTCCTCAGTAACCGGATGGGACCCCTACCTCTTCAGACACGATACGATACGATATTATATGAGCTGCACGATTTCTGACAAATGCGTGCACTGACTGGACAGGTCCTCTCAATCTGTGTGGTTCTTTCCTCAAAAGATCGTCTCAGACATCGATCTACATGGTCTTCATATAACCTGACCAAGATTATGTCTGGACTTTAAAAGAGACTGTGACCTCTGAGTTTGTTTCGGACTTTCCTGTCAGAGTAGTCAGATAGGAAACGCCGACCTCACCGAGTTTAAAAAAAATATGATTGACGTGTAAAAGTGTTTATGCAAACCTACTTACAAAAATAAACTCATTTATCATTTATACGATACCCATGAAGAACATGGCGTTCCTTACCCAGGTCTAAAAGACTTTCTCATTACCACATTGTACTTAATAGGCTATTAGTTTTACCTTACGGTGAAAAGCATTAACCGTAAGCACATAAATAACATCACATGCACACAACCCCTAATAAGTCAGCACATTGTAAACCATAAACAATGTGAACATAAACTTACCAGCTTAAAATATATTTGTGACGTTATGACGTACCAACTTAAAAATGTTAACGAAAAAAAAAACGGGGCGAAACGGAAAAAGCGAAACAATTCCGCTTTATAGCTTCCGCCCCTCGCATTATGAAAATGAAGTTCTTATGTTCAAAAGAGGTACAACACCGGATTTCTTTGGATTTTCGCTCGAAATTAACACCAGTCTTCGTTTGTGATATCAGTTTCTACGAAAAGATCTATTGGATCCTTATTTTTATTTTTTTTGTACGTTTTGTAATAGCATGCTGGCCAGTGATATTATAAAGGAAAGATACGCTACGTTCATGCTGAGGGACGTTCTGTATTGTTGCGTTATTACAGAGTACTTACTGCAATAGATAATACGGAACGTATGACACAGAAAGAGATAGCTATCTGTAGTGTGTTGCTCGCTGCTATTAGCGGACTAAATGAGACTACAACAATTGTCTGAATTTGTCTGCAATAATTTGCACGCGCTAGTGCGATATCTACCTCTTTGATATCATTGATGCTGGCTGGTGATAATATTTTTCCTTTTGCTTTCTCGTTTTTTTTTCTGTTGAAATGAGGACCACATAGTTCCAACATTGGATGATAATTCAATCCTTCCTTTGTCTCAAAGCTGCTTCTTGTGGAGTTTTATAACGATACTAGCTAACCCGGCAAACTTTGTTCCGCCTAAGTAGGTATCATTAACGAAATCAGTTAATTCGTTCCCGGGATATCATCAAAAAAGCCGTTCCTTCCGACAAAAATTGTATGAGAGAATGAATCATGATTTTTTTTTTGTGTATTTTACCCATGTTTTAATACCTAGTTATTCTGCTATTCGGGGCGGAGACAAATCCAACAAATCTAAGGTCATAAAAATCGGTCCAGCCATTCTTGAGTTATAACTTGTACTTATAACTAACCCGACTTTGTTTTATGTATAATAGATATGCTAATTGCAGACCAAGAGCTAAGCTAAGTTTTGTCTAGCTTAGCTCGCATAGCTGAGGTAATTTTTTATAAGTCTACATAGTTTACGGTCTGTACACAAGTAGTATGAATAACTAGATCAGCTATGCGAGCTAAGCTAGACTAACTTAGCTTAGCTTTTAGTCTGCAACCCTCTTAATAGCTAGTTTTTAGTAATGTAATCTCTTCAGTAAACAGCAAATTGCGCGGGTAGAGTTTTCAATCAAGGAAGTTCCTGCTCTCTCCGTTTACATTTCTGAAAAAAGACACCAACCCGTAACTATCTGACGTAGCCGTCATAGTTACAAAGTAATATTATAGGTACTTATAAAATATAATCATCACTTGGCAAACCCCACCTCATCTTTTGCAATCACTGCAGATAGACTCATCTCCAGTTTTTTCGTCGCGAAAGACATATTAAAAATTGAAAAGCGAACTAAATAATAACACACACCTAGAACTCCATTAAAACAGACATACAATAAAAATAACACTTTGCAAAATCAACTATATACGAGTATCATAATTCCGCAAAAACCACATGCAATTCAACCACCGTGTGTGCGGATGTAAAAACATTCCGCGATCAAAAAACTCTCATTACGGCCTTATGAAAACGCAAACTATCACTAAAATGTTGCTTGTATAAAAATAACTTCACGACCGAAGAACTTGGGAAAAACATAAACTGGATATGACAAGGAGAATTTGCAAGCGTTAATGTTCCATCTAGTAAACACGGCAACAAAATTAAGTCAATCGGTCGGTCGGTTTAAGCCGGCTTGGCTAGTTTAAGTATATCTTGTTTGTTTACATCTTTGTCGCTATTATACATTCCTTAGTGGCACTATTATAAGGCCATAATTATTGCAAAAGATGTGGTTTAAATAGGTAAAGGGGTTGGCAATGCCAGCCAGCCTAGAAGCTGGATATTATGTATTTATTTAAAACCCACTATCCCACTATAAAAACTAATACGGGAAATTGCAACTAAAAGTCGACAATAACTTTTTCAAAGACACACACACAGCAGCACAGAAGTTGCAAATTGAACCAGACAGAAAGTCGAGACCGCGCGGGTTGAATGAGAAACAACACATGGCCGTAACATTTTACAGCAGAAATGCCAACTCCCAAGCAACGTAGCAAAATAATTTTCATGTGAAAATACAGAACAGTTTACTTAAACGATGTTAGCGAGTTGAAATAACTCTCCCACACGCTGACGACTAGGAATTCTCTAATTGCGAGGAGACAAACCGAGGTACGAGTAATTGCTGTCGAGGCTCACGCGATGCAACGTCAAGTGACATCGTGCATTTACCGGGGCCTAGGAAATTACTTCAGTGAAACTCTTTAGCGCGGTTAGTGAGGAAAGTAATAGCCATATTTTGCACTAACAGGTGTCTGAGTTTAACGGAGATATAACTGTAGAGGTGTGAGTTGCTGGTGTGATTATGATGGCAGTTTAAAAAGCTGCGAGCAGTAAGCAATAAGTGTATGGAACGATGCATCTCATGTATAGTCTACTAACTTCTGCCCGCGGCTTCGCCCGCGAGGTATGTCGATAAAAACTATCCTATGTTTTTCCCTGGGATGCAATCTAACTCTCTGCCAAATTTTATCGAAATCTGTTCAGTGGTTTATGCATGAAAAGGTAACATACAGACAGACAGAGTTACTTTCGAATTTATAATATTAGTATGGATTTCCTAATTGCTTTATCACCCCAAGGTTGAATGTCACTTACATCCTATCCTACTAATATCCTACTATTATCCTACTTCCTACTAATATTATAAACACGACAGTTTATGAGGATGGATATTGTTACTCTTTCACGTAAAAACTACTGCACAGATTTGGATGAAATTTGGCACACACACAGTTAATAACCACGATTAATACATAGGGTTCTTTTCGTCCCGATATTCCTACGGGATCGAAACTATGTGGGTGAAACGCGGCGCGTCTTAGGTGGAGTGGGCCAGTGTTCGCAACGCACTTACTGAGTAATGACAAAGCGTCCCCGCCTCTCCGTCCCACCGCTCACATACCTAAGGCGCGGCCAACTAGTTCCGCGCGGGCTATAGTATCTTCAAACTATAAGGGTTCCGTTTTTTTGCCATTTGGCAACGGAACCCTAAAAACGACAAGGTATACTTATTTGTCTATGTATCAGTTAGATAGTTTGAACCGTATTAAAGTTTCAGTTTATTGGGAATTGTGCTCAAAAGTCGTAAAGCAATTACGAGGTAGACTATACTTTTTTTTTAAGGTTAAGGTAGGTTGTCAATATCAACCAACATATTTAAATCTCAAACTCAAATATTTTATTGCATTATGTGGTAAAAAGAAAAAAAAAATTAATGATAAATTAATTGTGACTCCAATTTACAAAGTACCTATTCAAAATATTAAAATTACTTCACATTTTGTAAGGGCTGACTTTTCCATCGCCAGATAACTTTATTCGAGGAATAATTTTGAAATTTTGACGGTTGTTTCATACAAACCCTGTAAAACATCAATTATATTCCTCGAATAAAAGTTATCTGGCAATGAAAAAATCAGCCCTAAGACTAATAAAGAGCTTAATAGAGTTGAAGAATATAGTTGATTGTGAGCCATATTGATGGTGACAACATACTGACAGATCTCTTATGCCATTGACGATTCCAGCCTATTCCTAGCTTAGGAGGAAACCTTACTAAAGTATCGACGTCAGACCGCAAGGGACTGCACCTTAGAAAGACTTACGTCCCAATTTATTTCTGTCCCTGGTCCCTACAAACAAATATCCCTTTACAGAATTAGCTCCTTAGCGTAATGGAACCATTACATTACCGTTATTTTCAAAGGTGCTAAAATACAACAATCCTTTAGAAATATTTTATACGTTATATAAATTTTAATGGACAATAAACTTTTCTAATTTACAATTTACCGTTTCTTTTTCAGTGTTGTTAGAGTACCGCTAACCGCAGACGGTAGGTACACAAAATACAGAGAGTACAGAAGGCAATCTACATACAAAGTGCGGTCGAACAACGCACACATAGACACCGCTCACGGTTGGGACTAGTGCGAGCACGAGTGCCATCCGCTTGAGACACGCGTCTGTGAAGTGCAAAAATGGAGCAACAAAAAAATGGCTATCTAAGCTTGATTTATATAATAGTTTCCTATTTTGAATCAGTATAAACGAAGTAACTTTTTTGTAAGGTAACTTCATGCCACCAACTATTACGTAAGTTGAAAACATGATTTTTTGTTTGTGTAGACATTGTTTTGTTTTTAGTGTCATTTGATAGGTTTAAGTCTAAAACGGATAGGGCAAAATAAATTGTGTAAAAAGGGTAATCCGTTTTAAAGTTTAATGAACCGATTTTAATGAAACTTCATACGCATAAGCAGGATACAAAGGTCTAAAAAGTTAGTAGAAAACATTTTCAAAATGTCTTATTTAAAAAAAGATAACTGGAAATCTCTGTTTCTATGGAACATTTAAAATCGGTCTAATTTGGCTGTAACACTATTTTTTGAAAATGTTTTCTTCTAACTTTTTAGACCTTTGTATCCTGCTTATGCGTATGAAGTTTCATTAAAATCGGTTAATTCATTTCGAAAAATAAGGACTTGAAAGTTTGTATGAAATGCCGTTCGGCGTAAACGCTCTTAATATTGTAGAGTACGCTCAACAATAAATAAAACAACTAGATACGAGTGCCACTACCACGATAGTTTTTTGTGCATAAGCCAAAGTTGACAACCATAGCGCGGCCGCCGAGCGTAGGTATAAAAAGTGAAGTACATAGGTACATGTGAATGCCTTCTGTAGGTACTCTCTGTATTCTGTGGTAGGTATATCATCACGCAGTGTCGTTGGCAGACAAAGCAATAAATATTTCTGCTGTCACGAGTCTGGGGAACCTTCTGTTACACTAGTGTTTCATAATTATTTATTTGTATTTTCTGCTTTTATGGGTTTTTTTTAACTGACAAAAATAAATGTTTATTTAATTTTGTTGAACACAGATTTAGAGAATGTGGCCCATGGGCATAGTCCTTTTACAGAAACGCGGCGTGTATGTAAGTATAATAATTCTGAAATATACTTAAGACGACCCATTGACCCTTTTCTTATTCCAGCATGAATGATTAACCGTGTTGTATCCAGAACAATGTACAGACGCCAGCACATCAAGCTACCCAAACCTGTCAAATTTTCCCAATCAACTTTGAACCTTATGCTTTAACGATAAAGTTGAAAATCTATTAAAGAAATTTGACAGATTGTAGTAGTTTGATGTGCTGGCGCCTATACCTATTTATTTATTTAAAATAGGTAGGTACGCCAACACTATATACATTTTACATTAAATTAATACAAGTACTGGGTCGAGCCCAATTACCTACCTACAGGTGTACACGAAATTCACATAATTAAAAAATCATTTCATCATTCATCTTCTATTGTGACATCCTGCATGCTTAATTTGCATGTATACGCATGTTTTGACAAATAAAATTATCTTATCTTATCTTATCTTATCTAAAATTGTATAAAATTAAACGTAAAAACCAAACACCTATAGAGGTGTTTACAAACAAACAAATATTTATTTTCAGAATTATAATCATTAAAGTCATCAACACAACTCTCTAAGACCAAGTAATCCCCAAGAATTACTATTTCATGAAATCTCGACATTTGGGGATTATACTAACTTAAGAAGTTGTATTACTGATTGTAATGATTATAATTATGTAAATACATATTTGTTACGACCGCCAATCATACTTTAATCAACGTACAACTTAAAACTGACCAGACAATTGCAAAAAACGTAAAGGCTATCTTAGCGCTTCCTCCTTAACATCATTATTAAAATTATTATTTTAAACATTCAGAGTGATTATTTCAAAACATCTATGCAACAGTATGGATCTCACGTGATCAACTTTGGACGTTAATATCTGGGAAACGTGACGGGATTATTTACCATAGATTCCTCAGTGTTAACCACGGTATTAAATTATTGCTCAAGGCATCGCGCCCTTGTTGTGGAGCTGAAGAAGGAGTTACTCACAGCTTTCGCTCCGCCAGATTACGATATGCGTCTCATTTCTGAAATAACGAACAGGGGGCCTAAAAAGGTCACTTTGGAGATTCATAAAAGGATAACATTATGAATTATAATACCTATGGCGAAGACAGTTCGTGTTTTTCTTTTTTTTTTGCTGCACTACGTAGGTACAATCAAAGAGATTGGGATTTTATTTGGATTGGATTGATTGGTATTTTAGCACAGAAAAAAAAATAACTGAAAAATGCTTCACCAATGGGATTTGATACGATTAACTTAACTGTTAACTGTCCATTATGTTATCCTTTTATGATTCTGCCAAAGTGGCCTTTTTAGGCCCCTAGAATGCAAGGGTCGACTGAGCTGTCTTGTATATACAGCATGTAACGGAAGGGGGGTATCAACCCTGAAGGAGGTGAATGTGCTCATGAAACTGAACAACTTTCCCCAAAGAACATAAGTCGAAATATGAAAAAAAAATTTGGACCTCCCATAGCAAATCAGTTTCATGAGCACATTCACCTCCTTCAGGGTTGATACCCCCCTTCCGTTACACCCTGTATATATAGCAGTCATGGAGAATCTTTACAATAGGCTATCCTATAGGATTCTAGAACGCGATCGTTTAGCACGGATCAAGTACAACATGAGACCGGTATACACGTTGGGGTTGTCAATAATGATTGTCAACACGCTGGACGAGTTAAAAGAGAAGTGTAGACAACTGAAGCTAGGTTTCCATAGCAGGGCTCAGTTCCACGAGCGGTCCATTTATTAATTAATAACATTCACAATAACTGGAAGGTTATATCTTAAATTTGAAATGTATAATATTTAATTTA
Source organism: Mesoligia furuncula (assembly GCA_916614155.1). NCBI lineage: Eukaryota > Metazoa > Arthropoda > Insecta > Lepidoptera > Noctuidae > Mesoligia > Mesoligia furuncula. The sequence goes on from OU744807.1 coordinate 9,879,097, forward strand.
AACTTTTAAAACGGATCAGTATTAGGTTTATCTCCAAATCCTTACGCCCATAGCTCTTTCTGCTGAAGTTTTAGCTTGCTGGCAATCATAAGATTTAACTATGGTAACCTACCCAATTTATATGTAATAAAGTAAATTAGTTCTTTAACTAGTTAGTTTCTAATTTAAACTTTTAAATGTACGATTTCGGGTTTGGCCCTATGTTTTCTGTTTGCATTAATATCAGCTATTAATTTATGTAGGTAGATTTCATGTGGGGCCGCCATTTTGAAAAAAAAAAACAAAATGGTTGGCAGTAGGTATAGCCAGGCTCCATATAAAAATCTTCAATCCCCTTTGGCACACTTTTGTCCCGGTAGAACGTTCCTGTGGGACCTCAACACGGGCGCAGCTGCGAGCAAAACCTAGTCCATAATAACATGAAGAACTTTGATCGCAACATCCCTAATTGTTTGCTGCGTGTAATCTATAGTTGCAATAAGACAGTAGATGACATGAATTAAATTAGACTTTAAGAGCGTTTACGCTGTACGGCATTTCATACAAACTTTCAGGACCTTATTTTTCGAAATTAATGAGACTACATGTCACACGCATACACAGGATACAAGGTCTAAAAAGTTAGAGAACATTTTCGAAATGTCTTATTTAAAAAAAGATAACTGGAAATCTCTGTTTCTATGGAAAATTTAAAATCGGACTAATTTGGCTGTAACACTATTTTTCAAAAATATTCTCTACTAACTTTTTAGACCTTTGTATTCTGCTTATGCATATGAAGTTTCATTAAAATCGGTTCATTCATTTGGAAAAATTAGGGCTTGAAATTTGTATAAAATGCCGTACGGCGTAAACGCTCCTAACAAAGACATGTACGAGCAAAATCATATTCGTACCTACCGTGCATTCGGGATTTATTGGCCAAAAATGTAAACGAATATGAATTAATGGCAAAATAACTTTAATTCCTACACAATAAAGTTCAGTTTACGCTAAAAGTTCAAACATTTTTATAACTTTGTGCTAGTCACTCTGAAATCAACTTAATAATCATTAAAATAAAGTTGATATTTGTTTAACTTGAAATAAGGTAGCCCCACCCTATTTCAAGTTAGTGTTTGTGTGCAGCGTTGCGCACTTTTACTTTATATTCAAAAAATTCTGCACCAGGTTGCAACACCCTAATTGCATAACACACTTCAAATCACAGTCCGACAGATTTTGAAGGAAATTATTAATCCATTGCTTCGTATGTTTAAAAAAATCATCTGCTTGACAACGTAAATCACGCAAAGAATTTTATTGACTTTTTAAAATGAAAGGCATTGCCATTGTGAGTGTGTTTCGCAATTAGCTCGCGGGTAAGTACGTCTTCGCCTATTTATCATCTGCCTAGCCTTTTCCCAACTATGTTGGGGTCAGTTTCCAGTCTATCCGAATGCAGCTGCGTCTTCGCCTATTATAAGTTCAAATGTAGAATTATAAACTTCCTATTTCACGACTCGACAATAAAAATAAATGACTAAAGTGTTGTTAGTCCGTTTACAACTTTTATTCCACAGCCAGAGCTTTTTATAGAAAACGTCTCCCGATACTCAGCTCATTAAAGAAAACTTAAAGTTATTCGATTCTTCTTTTATAACTTCAATAAGTCTTCGGATTTATAAATCCTAGAAGACATTGCTATTATCAAGTAGTTGCCATTTTTATGGGACAATGAATATTGTTACAATGTTACTAAGATTTATAATGGCATATACGGTACTAGGTGTAATGTTTAGCAGCTTGTTAACTAAAACTTTAAAGATTAAAAAAAAAAATTGTACTAATGCTACCGCAATACGAAGTATGTCAAAAAATTACAAATAAATAGTACTATATCTGTGTCTAAGGATATAATTGCAAACCTTAAGATTCCAGAGATAGCCTCATTTTTCATGTCAGCGCCATAAAAATGTTTCTTTAAAAAATTACAACTCCTTCATTTGTACACGCAATTGACTCATACGAAATTTTATAGTAAAGTAATGATCAGCAGAATCTATTTCTAGCCAAAAAAAGGTCCTTTCAAAATTAAAGCCTCTCTATGTAAGGCGATTTTGAGCCCACCGTGCGGCGCGCGGTGGGTGGGTCGTAAATTTTGTGAGAACATTGCATTTGTAGATCGTTCGCATCATTCGTTGCATAACCAACGCGTGCGCCACTATATTTGTTTCATTATTTGATTTATATAAACCACTAATAATAATTACTGACAATATTTGCTGACACTGTTCAGTACAAACTTCCACTTGCCAATAATTCGAAGGCGAACTGAAAGAAAAGGTACGCCAGCCACGCGTCAAACATTATCCCTTCTTTCTTAGAGAACCTTTAAATCGGATGATACGGAACCGGTATATTGGAACCTTTATTTGGAACCGGTACTTTGGAACCAGAACCGAACCGGAACCTGAACCGGAACCGTACCGAAAAGAAGAACCTTTTTAAGAACCGAAATGAAGAACCTGAACCCAAATTCGTACCGGTTTTCAATCCCTGATCTACATACAAAGTGCCCTCGAGTAACGCACACATAGACACCGCTCACGGACACGATATCTCAGAGTAGTTGGGAGTAGTGCGAGCGCGAGTGCCATCCGCTTGAGACACGCGTCTGTGAAGTGTAAAAATGGAACAACAAAAAAATGGCTATCTAAGCTCGATTTATATAATAGTTTCCTATTTGATTTGAATCAGTATAAACGAAGTAATTTTTTTGTAAGGTGAACTCACGCCACCAACTATTACGTAAGTTGAATACATGATTTTTTGTTTGTGTATATATTGTGTTGTTTTTAGTGTCGTTTGATAGGTTTAGGTCTAAAACGGATTGGGCAAAATAAATTGTATAAATAGGGTAATCCGTTTTGAAGTTATCAGGGATTTTCGTTAGTGAAAATTGACAAATGTAAAATTTTATATGTTTTTGTTCTGTAAACTTTTTGTATTGTAATACCTACTGTTTATTGTTTTGTTTTAATATTGTAGAATAAGCTCAACAATAAATCAACCAAATAGATACGCGTGCCACTACCACGATAGTTTTTTGTGCATAAGCCAAAGTTGACAACCATAGCGCGATCGCCGAGCGTAGGTATGAAAAGTGAAGTACATACATGTGATTGCCTTCTGTACTGTCTGTATTTTGTGGTAAGGTGACGGAGGTGTTATTGGCCATAACACCAATGCCTATTATATGGTTTTAATCATATATTATATAGCTTACGCTAGCTTAGCCATAAATAGCTCAGGTTATTTGCGATTAGCCATCAAATAAAGGTAGACCGTCGACCTTAAAAGGCGGCTAGGACAGATGGGATGTGGAAGGCAGAGTACCGGGGATTGTGGTGCAACTTGAGAGAAGCTTATTGCCAACAAGACTGCACTATGCCGATTTGTTTAAATGTTGCATCATAAATGTATTCTTTATTTAACTGTTTCTGTACACACTTATTTATACAAACAAGAAGTAAACAACAGAAAAAAATACGTACAGGTGTAATGCTAATTTCTAAAGTAATCTCTTCCAGCATTTCTGTGATAGGAAAGTAGATAAAAAAGATGGAAACAGCGTATGTAAGAATAGGAGAGAAAATAAAAACAATTTAATATGAGAATTTAATAAAAAATAAATCTATATATATAAAATTCAAAGTCCTTAGGGACCTTGACCATCTTCCGGGCTCTGGGATGTACACCGCTCCACTCCTCAAGCACCTTAGGACATGTTGCCCCCTTGTCGCTACGTCATTAAGTGCTAGCGACCGTTTCCGGGAGCCCATTATTGAGTGTGCAAGTCACCCCCTGCCATTTTATCCGTGTTTATAAAACATTGATCAGGCAGGGGCCATAGTTCTTCCATAGTTCTTGGTAACCAATCCACTTTAACCACCCAAACCCATAGTACAACTTTTTATTTTTCCATATCCTGCAATAGTCCTACACCAGTCGGTGTCTTTGGATCTGTTTGATTTTAGTTTTTGCCACCGACTTCCGAAATTAAAGTTATTTTTCACTTTGTAGTGTTTTTTTGGAAGTCGGCTTTTTTTTGTTAAAAAGTTTTTATTTCCCGCTTTTTAGTGGGTTTGTTTATCATGTATCTAAGTTACAATAGCCTAAGTAATGTCAACTTGCCCATCGCGTTTTACAAAATATTGCTCTTCCCGATGCAGGGACGTTAATTGTTGAGGAGTTCTCCTGGTACTCCACCATCAGTTCTATTTCACCATTCGCATTGTGACGAGCATAAAGTGCTTAGCAACTATATTAAAGTAATCGAAACGCAACCCGTGAAATAATTAGAATAGAATAGAATAGAATAGAATACTCTTTATTATGTAGACCGTATTAATGACAGACATAATTATAGAAACTGTACAAAGGGTGACACAATGGACAATGGGCGGTCTTATCGGTAAAAGGGATCTTTTAAAGACAACCTTTGGATGGATTAAAAAGGGAAAGGACAGACAAATACTGTAGGTAGTCTGTGGTGTACCATTTACATAATACAATAAATACATACATAAAGTATATTATTATTGAGTAGTTCCGGTGGCCATCTGTGGTCTTCTTCATCAGTTCCACTTCACCAAATGGTGGTTTCCGAGACCAAATGCACGAGTTACTAAAAAAAATACCCAAATCGCTATAGGTGTGCCTATAATATTTGAGGAGTTCCCTCAATTCCTCAAGGATCCCATCATCAGAACTAGATTTTGAAAAAATGGGACCAATCTGGAAGTAAATCCTATTGAATAAAAAATGAATTTTCCAAATCGGCTTATAAATGACGGCGTACTGAGGTAACAAACATAAAAAAAACACAACCGAATTGAGAACCTCCTCCTTTTTTTGAAGTCGGTTAAATACCCCATAATTAGGTGATGGCCAATTGAAAGCAGATTCCAATTTTGCTTGATGAACGTGACATAATGCAAACCTTATTTTATGGCTAACCACGATCAGCAGGAGTTCGAATTTAGCGTTTGGTTCAAAAACTGGGAAAGTCACAGAGGTATGTCTAATTTCTAACTAATAAAACCGCAGGATAGCCGTTCTCAGTACGTCATAACGAGGTTGGACTTCAGAATGTTCTGTGAACCATAAAGAACCCCTCCTGCGCCTATACCATTAGCACGTTTGGATTAAGTGCCTTGTCGATACCGCATTCCCAATTTAAAGCCAATTAAAGCTACCAAAACACTACTTACCCTTATCCCAAGTTATTTGGAATCGGCACAGCATGTTACCAAAAACACTACTACAATCAGTGTGCCTCCCACTGCTGGGATACAGGCTTCCTTTCTTCGAGAGGGAGTGGGCTGTAATCTTGCCCAGTGCGGGTTGGTAGATGTCACAAGTCTTCGAATTTTTGGTTCTAGGACGTGCCGGTTTCCTCACGATGTTTTCCTTCACCGTTTCGAGAGCAGTAGTGATGAATTCGAACACACCACCTAGAGCTCGTAAGTTGGAACCGTTACCATTGAGCCACCACTGCTAATAAGCATAAAACGCACAGTCAGCCTAAAATGTTCCCACTGCTGGCACACAGGCTTCCTCTCGGTGAGAGGGAATGGGCCGTAATCCACTACGCGGGTCCAGTGAGGGTTGGCAGATGTCACGACTTCGAATTTTTGATTCCATACACTAAGTACTATAAAACAAAATCGCAGTTTTCATCAACCACACGATTCACTAAGTACACTACAGCAAAACTTTAAGCTCCGTGCTCCGTGTTAAGCAACACTTAAAACAGTCCTTAATTAATAATTAGTGTGTCCATTAGCGTAGAGTGAGATAATCTTTATGGTTTCTCAGAAGGATAGCGCCATCTTAAATCACAGCTGATGTTATCACCTTCACGGGTTGAGCCTTAATGTCGTCTTTTAGTCAAAATATCACGTCTCCAGCGGATAAGTATGATATACGGTGAAATTTATGTGAATTTTAAATTCAGAAGAAAGGGGTGGTAATGTGGGGAAGTTTCTTACCTAGTTTGATAATAACGTTTTCGTAGAAATACTTTTTGAACGAATTTAATGAAAATGTTTGAGAATCTGATGGATATTTCAATAAAATATTGCCTTAGCCCTACTTGCATCGTAATGGATAACATAAGTGTAGCCTCACAAAAATTATGCTAATAGAAAATTAACACATCAATACTAGTAAAACAATAAATTAGCACCTGCGAAATACTCGAAAAAAGCTAGCACCAACAAAAAAAAACAATAGAAACACGAAACCTCACTTTCCGACAAAAATCGGAGCTTATTCTTATCGGCGACTATCTAAGAGGTCGACACAAAAGAAAGGCTAACATTAGCCTCCAATTAACACCACGGACGAAAGCCTCACGTTATCTTTTAAGCCAGATAACGATTTTGTTTTGTTACGTTACGCTTCTACCGTACGATAAGGTAGTCGAAAAACAGTCGCGGCGTTTTGTCGCTTCGGCCAGACGCAGGTGCCAAGTTTTCGGTGGCACATGGTACACAGAACAAGTTTATTGAGGTTTTAACAGACAGAGCACCAAGAGTAATCTTTTTTTTTTAAATGTGAAATCTTCTTTAAGGGTTCCCTATCAGTTTTGCGGACTAAAAACAGAAAAATCATTTTTTTTCAGCGCAAATTTCTCAATATCCTTAAGTCGTCGTCTACGCGTAAGAATTTATTGAAAATAACAAAAAGCGTTAAATATTTTAAAATTTGAGGTGTTTATCTACCAAACTCATTTTTTATATTTTTATTTTGACTACTAATTTAATTGTAGTAAAATATCTAAATAATGCCTTATAAACGAATTTTATATTAAGTAGTTATCTAAACTTAATTTCGTACACTTACTAGATAGATATGTGATAAATACTTGTGTATTTTTAAAAAAACTAGATAACTTAAGGATATTGAGAAATTTGCGCTGAAAAAAACAGATTTTTCTGTTTTTTGTCCGCGAAACTGATAGGGCCCATCAGGGGCCGTCGTTAACGTTGGGCATTTTTTTGAGATGAGAAAAAACTATTGAACTCGCGCCGCTGTTACCGTAAGCGACACCGGGCGTGTTTTGTTTATAAGACGATTTAAAAAGTACCCACTTCGGATGTGTTCGGCTGTCCTCGGGATGTACTCGGCTTTAATATATACCCGATATGTCAGTGAGTGATGGCAAAGTATGTTTGTGTTTTGTGTTCTCTTCTGTCGGTACTCCCGGATTACCACTGTTTTTTTTTTTTGAAGTGAAAACTTCTATAGGCTTGTTGAGCAATTTCTGGGATGGGGAAAAAACTATTGAACTCGCGCCACTGTTACCGTAACCGACACCGCGCGTGTTTTGTTTATAAGACGATCTAAAAAATACACACGTCAACGTCGCGTCGTCGTCACGTCGTCGTGTTCACTTCTGTCAGCACTCCCACCGTTTTTAGGGTTCCGTAGTCAACTAGGAACCCTTATAGTTTCGCCATGTCTGTCTGTCCGTCCGTCTGTCTGTCTGTCCGTCCTCGCTTAATCTCTGTGACCGTTAGCACTAGAAAGCTGAAATTTTGTAGGAGTACGTATATCAGTTACGCCAACAAAGAGGTAAAATAAAATTTTGGAAAATATTTTTTTTTGGGGTAGCTCCCCTACATGTGAAGTAAAGATGAATCATTTTTTCATCATCTACCCCATCGTGTGGGGTATCGTTGAATAGGTCTTCTAAAATGGCTTAGGGGTTTCTAAAATTATTTTTCGATTTAATGCTCCATTTACGAAATATTAAAGTTTAAAGTGCAAATTTTTGTTCCAGTAGGGCGTCCCCCCCCCTCTAAAAGCTAAACTACTTGCTTGAAAAAAATGGAAAAAATCTCGATGAAAGTGCATTTCATGAACTTTAAAGGAAAAGCATAGCGGTTAAGATAACTTTATTAGTTTAGCAGTAATAGTCGTTGAACTTGGGTGTTGGATAATTTTGTACCAAATACAAAATCCTTAGCATTAATCCTTTAAAGTGACTAAGATGAAGTAGTTGCATGTTTATACTGGGTAAAGACTTGCATTGAAAACCAAAATATGTTTTTATTTTTACGTATTCAAAATAAAGAACAACAGAATCGTACTACGTTGTGATAACGGGCTACTACGGAACCCTACACTGTGCGTGGCCCGACACGCACTTGGCCGGTTTTTTTTTTTTATTTGGTTCTGGCCGGTACTAATGCATAGGTCTTGTTGGCTTAGCGGTAAAGGCCTCGGCCTCTCATGCGTGAGTTGTGTGTTGTGGGTTCAAATCCGGGCAAGTATCAATGTGACTTTTTAAATTCATATGTACTTTCTGAGTTTATTTTGGATATTACTGACGTCGGTGAAGGAAAACATCGTGAGGAAACCTGGACTTTATAGTCAATATACCTAAGTCTGAAATCGAAAACTCGTCTTGAGCAAGCGTGGTGATTAATGCTCCTGCCTTTTCTGTATGAGAAGAGGTCTCTGCCCTGCAGTGGAACAATAATAGGTGGGTATTATTCTTACGGCTGGTGGAGCAGACGAGTCCTGAAGTGGAGACCGCAACCGGCAAGCGTAGTGTGGGACGCCCCCCAGCTAGATGGACGGACGACCAGAAGGTAGCTGGGGTAGACTGGATGCGGAAGGCGGAGGACAGGATGCTGTGGCACAGTCTGGGAGAGGGCTATGTCCAGCAGTGGACTGCGATAGGCTGAGTTGATTATTCTTATTATTATTAATGTAATGCACTAGCTTCTGCCCGCGACTTCGTCCGCGTGAAATTTCACCCTCCCCCCATTCACCCTCTTAGGGGTGGAATTTCGAAAAACCCTTTCTTAGTGTATTCACTACCTACTCTTCACAAAGAACACACCCTCCGAATTTCATGTCTCTAGGACCAGCGGTTTAGGCTGTGCGTTAATATTATATCAGTCGGGACTTTGAATTTTATATACCTTCAGCGCGTCCCACGGCTATGCCACATGGGGGGAAAGTAGGTACCTTGAAAATATTCAAGGTACCTATTTTCCCCTTGTCTTCTTTCATGTCTTTATGTCTTCTTTCAGTAAAATTTAACATTATTTTAATTTAAAAAACAATTTCAACTGCATTCATAGATTTTTAAATAATTACATGGTTGAACCGGGAATCGAACACGCTACACGAGAAAAAAAATTACCCTGTAGCTTTATCATACCGATCGAAAGGCTTCATCATAAGGATTATTTTTTGCTAAATAACATAGTGTCAGAAATAAAAGGAAGACCATGAATTTGAATATTTTTAATACAAAATTAATCAATTTATCAAATGCTCAAAATGAGTCCCATACTGTTGAATACAAAGTCGCACTCTTTTGATTATTTCACTCCCTGTCGATTTTTTAATCTTGTTCTGGTGGATATTTAGAATAATACGTCTAAGTTCTGTTTGTAGCTTGTGGACATTTTCATACTGGTTCTTGTAAACTAAATTTTTACATAACACCATTAAATACACATCTAACGGGGTTAGATCTGGGGGGGTTAGATCCTACTATAAGTGCTTCCAAAAGCTATTAAAAAAATTAATCCTGTAGAGTTGCCTCTAAGAACGGCCAGCCACATAGGCATAAACCCCAACCAACCCACCAATCACATAATCTATGCGGCTGGCAGCTTGTCCAATCATACCACGGATTGTACAGTATCAATAACGGCGTCATGCTAAACACCTGCCACTCGGATTGCCGGCATTTTATCTTCATTTATTGTTTTTTGTTACGCGTCCATTGACATACACCTTTATCCCCTTTTTCGGTCCTTCTGGCCGCAATAATAAATCAATATGTGTTCTGGTTACGCCTCATTAGATTCGGGTATGGCATTGTTTGGGAAAGGTTTAAGGGCGTATTCGAATGAATTATAAATGATATATGCTCCCATTAAATCATGACATAGTCAATGAATTGCTTTACGGCGGTGTAAACACGACATTTTAAATGACCATTAGAATTTTTTTTAAGAATATCCGTAAACATTCATTATAAATTCAACTCATAACACAAATAAAAATACTATAATTTTTTTATTCAAATTTCATAGAAAGGATCAAAACCACCGAACATCATTCCAACAATTAAAATTCACTTAAAAAAACTTTACTATCGTTGTAACACTTCATAAAAACTGTAAGCACATCAATTATTTTGATTTAAAACCTCTCATATTACATAAATATCACGTTTGTGTAGATCACAATACATCAAAGAATGCGTTTTACGTCCACCATCATTTTTTAACACTAAAAGGACCAGAAATAAAGGAACCGTGCCTACAACCTGAGGTCCTTTCGCTTCTGATAAAAAGAAGAGGATTTGCGAGTAATGAAAGCTCTCTCCGACTGGTTTCTTAAGTCTGGGAATTCAATATCAAGATTCTAAGCAGGTGTGTTTTAAGACAAGGCGCCTTTATAAGCGAGACATACTGTCTTAAAGAACGGTTAATATTTTAGTAGTGTATTTTAGTAGTGTGTGTTAAAGAACATGATTTTGGAAAATAATTCAAGTCATCATTTATCATAATCAACATCATCTTAGGCTTTACAGCTCAGCGGAATTGTCCGAAAGGGTAACCGCTGGCCCGGAACATAAAGGGCTAAGGAAGGAACACGGGTGGGTTTTAGTCAGTAAGAGTCTGGCACTCCCTTCCGCTCCACAAAGATCGGGAGAAGTTTTAGTTTTTGGCGGATGGGAAATCATCAAATGACCCCTTTGATGACTTCCAATCCGCAAAAAAAATGCTTTAAAAATGCTAATAAACGTAAAATGTCAGATGAATAGTTACACACCGATTTCTCTCTTTCAGTCGTCAGTAATCTGACTTTCGAAAGAAGAAGACAAAGCGTTGTGTAACTATACAGACGCTATACAACGTTTATTAGTAAGGAGGTTCCAGAAGAAATGGCTTTCATTTTGACAGTTCAACAACATTCATTGCGTTATTTACAGACAAATGTTTCGAACATGTAAAGCAATGGATTAGCAATAGCCTTTAAAATGATTCAGATTGTGATTGATAGTGTGTTACGCAATTAGGGTAGATACTGGTTTAGTTAATTTTTCCAATGTGACCTATTTCCAGCATTTTCTCTCCAATTTCTCACTCCAACAGTTCCGCACCCAAAAATATGTTTGTTGTTAATAAGTACAACAACCCAGCATATTGAGGAATATCGGTGTACATCTCCCGCCTACACTACACCACTAAAGCGGAGGACATCGTGGAGTACGTCCGCCAGAAGACGAGGTACGCGCCGAGGGTGCACCAAATGCAGATGATCTGGAGTCGCACCACAACGTCAACTTCAAGGCGTTCGTTGTGCGCATACCAACATGCTACCTGCACCTGGTGATGGAAGAAAGCTTTTGGCCGCAGGATGTGGTATTCCGCTGCTTTCGCGGACAAGTGCCACTAGAACGCAGAAAGACTTACTGCAACTAAGTGATACTAACATAGTTATTAAATTTTATTTACTAACAAAATAGTTACTATATTATTATGCATACTTAGGTTAAGGTATGTATCTATGGGTCTTTGTTACCAAAAAATAAATGGTTTATTATTATATCATATACACATCTCAGCTAAAAAGTTAGTACTTGAAAAAAAAGTAACCTTGTGAAGATTCAAAATACAAGAAACTCCGCAAATAAAACCCAGTCCTCAAAAACCAAATAATCAAATCCACACACCATTCATAACCTATCAAAAATGTGAAAGCTTAGCAATCAAAACAGCACTTCTTCTCGTCAGTCCAACATCACATCTGTATGTCCCATCGGCAACCGGTAAACGTGCAAGAAAAAACGTCCGGTTAGCATGACCGGCGCGCCGTGCGTCTCCCGATGTCGTCTGCCAAGCTTTGTCGGCACTTTTTCCACCCGTGACTGTATTAGTAATCGGATAGCGATCCGTTTGAATCACCGAAGACTATGATCAGGTAGCGATGAAGTAATAAAATATAAACGAAATAAAAAACAGTGGGTAATGAAATTTCATTTCATAATCCGGTCTCTTCTGCCTTATTGCGTGTTTAAGTTAAAGTCTGTTTAAATCCTTGTTTCCAATTTGATGTTATTTCCAATTTCAATTTTTTGGTAATGTTAATTAAGTTGATTTTGGAATGAAGAGTACTCTTCGATAAACAACAGCACTAGATTAAGGATTAGGAACAAAAACACATCGCTCAAGTGACTGCGATTGCATATAACTTGATTATAAACCTTAAAATTAAAAAATAAAGTTTATTATCGTTTGCAATATCCATATTACTTTGATTATTACATTAATTGAAAAGTAAACGTATTTTTTAAATAAAAACAAAAAAAATTATGGAAATATAAAACAAATTCTAAGCAAAACGGTTGAAAAAACTATGTTGCAAAATAAGATCATAACATTATTTTGTGGTCTTATTTTTCGGCCGTTTTTGATGCGCTCATCGGAAACGTAGTACTATTGAAATATTCGTAAAAATGATTTAATATGTAGCGCAATCTGAACTTTATGTGTAGGAATTAAAGCTGTTTTACCATAAACACCTATTGTGTACATTTTTGGAAACTAAGTCGCGGACGCAGGTTATGATGATTGCGTTGAACGCGTATTAAGTAACCTGTTCAGCTTTTTATAACGCCATCACATTTATAGGACAGATAAATGAGTATTGAACGTACCGCAAGGCAAGCATGATTTTTTTAATCAATACCGGGTAAGTTTTTGACGTATGTCCTAATAGCTTAGTTGTGGTAGCACATGACATATCAGATTATTTTCATAGATCCTATCTTTAATGACGTTTGTGGGAGCTCCCTTAGAATTCGGCTGTGTAGTGTGTATGCTGCCATTCTGATAAACTTGAACAAAAAGGGCTAAGGAAGGAACATGGGTGGGTTTTAGTCAGTAAGAGTCTGACACTCCCTTCCGCTCCACCCAGAGCGGGAGGAGTCAATTGATGATGTCCCAACCGAAAAAAAAGAAATTATTCGTGAATTATAACTATAAGCACCTACTCTGCAAATTAATGTAAATCTGTCGTATTTGGTATATACATGATAAGTCAAAAAGGCAATATTCTGTTTTTCATCACCCAGGCTCAGTTTTATTTTTTTTACTTTCTTTTGGTATATTCTTTGAGGCTCCTGCTGTTACGTAGGCACATATAACAAGACAACAAGTTTTATCAACAACCACTATTCCTATGTGTATCTTATAATTTTTTATAAAAGTTTTAAATGCTCATATTGTAAAATCCGATTTTTAGACTTATCATTATACATTATTTTCAAATTTTATTTAATATAGCATGATTTATAACTATGTGACTTTGTAAATTAGATACTCATTTAATATTTCTACACCAGCAGTGGTAGTATATGTGATTCCGTCTAATATTAAGATCTTTATGTACCATGTACTCAGAAATAAACGATTCTATTCTATTCTATTCTACAGGATGGCAGAAACATCGAACATACTGTAACCATGAATTCGACGCATGATTCTGAAGAATGCTGCGTTGAAATTTTTCGTCAGATATTAAAAAAAAAAGATTAGCAATGCCATAAATTTTATCTGCGTAGGTATTGGACTTTATTATGAAACAGCTCACCACAGAAATATTTAATGAGACGTTATGTCAGAAAATGTCGTACCAGAGTTCTCTCAGGTAACTTAAATTTCTGAAGTAGTTTTACTAACTAGGTTAGCTAATTAGCTAGTAATAAGTAGGAAAGAAGTACCTACTCGTCTCTTCCAGTCATCTTTGATCTCATAGGTCCGGTATTGACAAAGTTTGCTGTTGACGGAAACGGCAAGGAGGAGGTAACATAATTATACATCTTCATATTCATTACATCAACACCAATAAGAAATTGATAAACAATGTTAACAAAACTTTTTAAAATCGGTCTAATTTGGCTGTAACACTATTCTTCGAAAATGTTCTCTACTTACTTTTTAGACCTTTGTATCCTGCTTATGCGTATGAAGTTTAATTAAAATTGGTTCATTCAAGTCAGAAAAATAAGGGCTTGAAAGTTTGTATGAAATGCCGTACGGCGTAAACGGTCTTAAAACCTCAATAAACCCTGAATACCTCACAATATATTTTATTATTTTCACAAACATCAGTACAATAGGTACATCCATACAGTTTGAGAAAAAACACAACCAAATATGTCTCCAATATTAATAAATTCCGCAATCTCAGACGTCCAGTTTTATATCCTTTCATCAGAAAAAGCTAATGAACATGAATGAACGAACTAGTTAACTAATTACGATCTTTTTATTTAAACAAAAACAAACACGTTTACAAATTCAATGTTAAAATATAAAGTAATGAAATAATATTTCATGTGTGACACAATTTTGCTTTGTAAGGTGCTTTTCAAAAAAGTTTCGATGAATCCATTTATTCATACAGCCAGCGCCATCTGTTGCGGAGTAGAGCGAAACTCATTATGATGAACTTATACATTTCGACTGAGATGATTCTAAATTAGTGTAGGTACCTTAATTGTTGTAGTGAGCTTTGATATTATTTTTAAATAACAGTAGGTATTTGTCGTTTAATAGTCACTGGAGAAATGTGGAATAAAATTACGAAAAAGTAAACAAAGTTGCCAAACGTGCCAATGTAAAAAGAACTATGAATTTCGACATGAGCAATGACATTCATTATAGTTATTTAAATACATTTTTATGTTTTATGCATGTTTATAAGTAGTAGGTAATAAGTAGCTATTTATTGAATTGTTCCATTAATTAAAAAATGATAATTGAAACGAGAGTGCTGCCTAAAAAATTTGAGAAAATCTAGAACATAATTATTCTAGACCTCACACGTAAATATCAAACAATATTAAAAATAAATACAAAAATAAGACCTTATTTTACTACACATCACAGAACCCGCCTAAAGCAACTACTGAGACAAGATTCCTTTAACACACATTAATCCTTAGATTTCCCACATCATTTCCATTTGTAACAGGATTTTCCCCGCATTACAAAGTAAACAGGGGCCTTTGTCAATGAAACCACTCGAATTATGAAGATAGGGCTAAACAGCCTCATTGTCTGTTCCTAAGTAGAAGAATGACAACACTTCATTACGAAGAACAAAGATCAAACGGCGGAAAACCGCAGCGTTTTCAAATGATGACGTCAAAGTGTGTGTAAGTGTTTTTTATGGATCTTGTTGTGTTTTCTGTGTAATGGTTGAACATTTTTGTGCCGTATCAGTATTGTTGAAATGTGAGCCTACTGGCTTAATGGAGTTACAAGTAAAGATTTGAGCATAAATCTTAATAGTACAAACTACGTAGGTACACAAGTTTGATAATAGGCCAAAAAAAGCTCTTAATTCTCAAGTAAACCATTGAAATTTACCTACCGAAAAGTATGTATAATCGTTATTTATTTATGCAAAGCAGCACAAATCCTTAAGCTTACCAAACTGTCTCCAAACCATTGTATATTTGGCGCTCATCAATATTCCCAAATGACATTTATTATAATATTCAAACAGAACTCCCACTCGCTTTTCAACACGTTTTTACCAGTAAAAAAAATAGAGGGAAAGTTTCTATAAACAAGATAAAGGAAAGGCGAGGCAAAGAAAGTTGGATATTAACAGGTTTTCAATCAATGTGGAAACGGCTGACACACTGGAACGAAGTGAACGGAAATATTTCATTGTGAATGGAGCAGATGGATTGGGTAAAGATTTTAACACTTTCGTCCTTTATAAAGTTGGCCGTAGGGACGGTAGGGGTGCCACGAGTTGTGATTAAAGAAAACGAGAGGCTTCAAATTCTAAGTCCACAGAACAAGATGAGTTAATGAATAATTAATGGCACAGTCTTGATTTTACTCCATATTTAAAAAGGTTTGACTGGAAGGAAGAACTGGTAGATAATACAATAAAAAAAATCAGTAAACAGCCATCATACGAGTAGATACACTATAAGATGTAGGACAAGAAGGCCTGGGGGCCTAAAAAAGCCACTTTGGCAGAATCATAAACGGGTAATATTATGAATCATGGCAATAGGCTACTCAGCTATTACATGGAGCCTATAACATACCTGGCGAAATGTTTGTATACCGCCTACAGCACACCCACATTTCTCCAGTCCCTCGAAACCCTGCCCTCAAATACAATACAGATGTGATGTTATAACTAAGTTTATATCTTTCAAATAGGTATCTAAAGAATCGAGTGTCCCAAATTCGCCCAACATTATGGGTACTCCGAACAGCCAGTATCTACCAGACGGCCCGCTCAAATTCAATGTCCCATCAGGCAAGAGCCGATGTTTACAGTATATCCACCAAATTACTTATTCAAATCTCGATCCCAACCCAATTTTATACCTATTTATCTTCCTAAAGATTTACTTGTTTGCTTTTATTATTAAATTTTTGTCTGCTTATGGTAATTTAATTTGGCTGTCGGCGATTTTCTTTCAGGAATTTATCGTACTTTTTTTTATTTATTGTGTGTTTTTACTTCTAAGGTTTATGGGTTAAATAGGTCAAACTTTGATAATCAGATACGTATGACATTGAGGAGGAAAACTTTAAGAGCTCCAAAGGCTATATTCCTCTATTTTAATTGGGTAGGTATAGCCAAATGTTTAGTATTTGGCTATAGCCACCTCGCTGAAAGAAAGAAAGAAAAAGTATTTATTGCGACTCATACAGGAAGATCACAAACTAAACTAAACACAGTAAAATAAAAATCCAAGTTATATAAAAAAAAGTAACAAAAGGAAAATGAAACAGAAAGTCCTATACGAGGCCAAAAGGCTCCTATCTCAGCATGATGGTGGTTAAAAAATAAATGTCACAGCGCTGGTAATCTGATAGGGCCCGCAGTTCGTTTCCGCCGATAGACGTCCACTGCTGGACATAGGCCTCCCCCAATTTTGGGAGGGTTTGCCATAATCGCCACGCTTGGTAGGCGGGTTGGCGATCGCAGTGTGGTATGATGGTGGAATACACAGAGAACGCTCGCAGTTACAGAAACAGAAATAAATTATTACGTAAATTATTAGCAAATAATTAAAAAAAAAATGTTATTTGCGCCAGATGTAACCATCATTACTTGAATGAATTGGCTTCTTCTTCATCGATTTCTCAAATTCGCACACAAAATACGAAAGCGCGTTGCTAACCATCATAGACATTATCATGCAGTCCATAAACCTAATAAAAACAAACTCTATACTATTCACCCTACTTTTTGCCTCATAATGATTAAAACGTGAAATAATAAAAGAGTTAAGGAAAAAGCTCGGGTCTCGTTCCACGATACAATAATAAAGTTTTCGTATGCAGACCTCGTATTGCACACAAATTTAATTGACTATTATGCCTTATTTAAATGCAAAGCCCGAAGAAGAGAGTAATTAAGACAAAGAAAGTGCACTAAAATATACTAATTAGCTCCACTTTGTTATTTTACTCGGATTCTGTGAGAGTATTTCTATAATTGATTATGTGAGGGCTGTTTTAAAAGAAGTAGTTAACCCATTTCGAAATAGGGGTAATGAAAGTTATGAAGTTGAATGCTAGCTGGATTATAGTTTATAGTTTTGTGAATACGAACGTTTTATGAATAATTATAAGAAATTGATGAAAGGAATATAGCCCCAACCTACTTATGTACAGTCAACAAAAGAGATAAGTATGCAGGAGCGTCGGATATAGTTAAAGTTTAGTAAGAAACCGATGGATGTTGTCGACTGAAATTTAATTTGATAAATGAGCTGTTTGTTTTTTATTAATAAAATTTTATTTTATTCAATAACATCCATCGGTTTCTTACTAAACTTCAAATATATCCGACGATCCTGGATACTTATCTCTTTTGTTGACTGTACGTAATTATGTAGCGAAGCGTATTGTAAATATATATATGTATCTACGTAGGTACTCGTATTTGCAAAACAAACATTTCGCAATTTAAATCTGAGAAGAAAATTGCGTAGCCATCACTAATATGACTGGCATTCGATTACACGTTTCTGCTTACTCTACAAGGGAGACACTGTATCACATTCGCAATAAAAACATAAAATCTTGAACTAGTATAAGGCCGACTATACACCTTCCAATTAGTCTTTCACGACTTATACGGCGGTCTGACGAAACGTCTGCCTTATCTTTGTGGCCTGTGCTATTTTTACTGCAGGACAAAAACATTTTACTGGCTAACAATATTGCCTAAGTATACAAGTCCGAGTGTGCTGTAGGCGTAATTGCACCAACAATACAGAGAATCTTAGTCCTCCATATCGGAACTATCTTTAGTTACGATTCTAAAGTCGTCAGATAAATTGCTACGAAGTGCATATCGCTAACGATATTTCTAACAATTTCTATTCAATTTGAATGATCAGATTTTCTTGCGATGCCACGATATGCGGAGCAATAAATCGAAAAGTGTATGGCTTGCTTAAGACAAGTTGCATTTTATGAACCAGTTAAACGAACTTCAATTTATGTTTTATTTTCAAGATGGCCGATGGCGATAAGTCTGCGTGATAGAACGCTTTCCTGCTAGCGACACAGTGCACATTAATTAACACGGAATATTTATAGGCGTCTACAGGCTCGCTTGTAATGTATGAAAGGTTTCATGGAAGGCAATTGCTTCCGTTTACAGTGCCGATATTAATACTCTTTGGTTTAGTGTTATTGTTGTTTGTGGTTATTATATGTTTGAATCATTAATGTATTCATTTGAATATTCATTTTGGTTTATCATAAAATACTGAAAGGAACTATTACAGCTGCGTCATCCTCTGAAAACAATGAGTGTTGATCACTCACAGGCTTTGATAGAGTATGTTGTCGCATAGTCAGCCTGCAATGTTTCCACATCTAAGACACAGGCCACACGGGCCCATTCAAAGTCAAAGTCAAAACATTTATTTCAAATAGGCACATAAAAGGCACTTTTGAACGTCAAATTTTGACGGTTGACATGACGGTGGACATTGCGGGTTGGATCTATATCGAGGGCTGAGAAATACATGTATTTGCATTCAAACATGATTCACAGAATGAGAGCTGACTTAAAGTTGTTATAATAACACTTGCATACTCTGCCCATTCCTTCATCAGTGCCATCCTAAATATCGGAACAAGAAACAGGACGGATAGTGCTGGTAGCTTCTTCGAAAGCACTTTTACAGAAATGCCTATTTTATAATTAGATACAAATATCTTTCTGTTATTAGTCATGATCATCGCAGCTTAAGCGAGAAACCAGAAAAGGGGAAAAACTGACAAAGGACACTCAAACTGTCCTGACTGCGGCCTTTGCCAAGCTCTTTGCCAAGAGCCAGCCAAGTTCATGAGGAGGGCTTCACAAAAGTAGAAAGGAAGAAGAAGATGCCCTGTTCTCGCAACCTGTGTGGCACCGCACCGCACCCAACATGCTGCTGCGCCCTGCTGTGCCTACGACGCAGCTGTACCTTTCGCGTCTGCGTCACTCCACGACAACTGAGGAAGTCGTGCAGTATTTGAAGGTGAAGACCAACTGGACTCTGAGGATCGAAAGGTTGAAATCGCGCCACAACATCAACTTTAAATCATTTGTGGTACGATTTCCAACCCAACATCTACAGACCTGTCTGAAAGAGGACTTTTGGCCGTGTCGTATATCGACGTTTCCGAGAATGGATACGCGACACCACGCAGTGAAACACGACGCCGACAACGTTACGTGTATAGCTTAGTTTTAAGGTTTTTAATATGTATTAGTTTATTATTATATAAGATTATATGTTATAAGTAACTTAACTATAGTGATATTAAGTCAATTTTCATCTTCTGCTCCCGTATCGTTATAACTTTTATGAAAATAGGTCACGCGTCCGTCGGCGTCGGCGTGATAGAAATCTTAATCAGTCAGCAAAGTGTTAGAAGGGATTTCTAGTATTTGTAAACATTTTAGTAAAGCCCTTCCTGTAGGCTATTTTAATGCACCCCTGAACACATAAAAGATGCAGAATCTCTCCATACTAGCGAGCATGCCTTCAGGCCCCACTTGCACAGAGTCAAGGCTATAATATACCTAATATTAAGTTGTTCAACAGACTGCTAATTGAAGGCTAGCGCGCTATTAAAATGTTGCTATTTAGTATGCACATATTTTTTGCTTAGTATGTTCAACAATTTTTGCAAAAAACTTAAGTTCAATGTAACACGTTACAGTTGGAACTATTGGTTTCGCTAATTGCTTGCTTTTAAGTATCCTGTCAGTCGCATTCTACAATTTAAATTTTCTACAGGATATTTCGAGAGAGTTGCATTGATGGTTTTTGGATTGGTGCCTCGGAAAGCATGTTAAGCCGTTGGTCCCGGCTGTCATTCGTGGATCTTTGACAGTCGTTACGGGTCGTCAGAAGCCCGAAAGTCTGACAACCAGTCTTACCAAGGGGTATCGTATTACCCAGTAAGAGCCTGCATGCACTAGCGATTTAAATTGGCCGGCAGTTGGTTCGGTCGTACAAAATGTTAATCTTCAAGTGCGCACACTGCCATATAACTCTGTACTGATACCCACAACCTAATACTGACCTCCAAATTGCAAAAAACATAAGTAAATTTGTATTTGGCGGGCTAACCTACGCTTTCGCCTAAACATGAATCCAGTTTACGACGACCACTGATCTATTTCTTCACCCCAAAAAGTCAAAACATAATAAACTTTCGTTGTTCACAAAAGATGGCGCCACTGTTAACGCGCCGACAAACAGGATAAGTGGACGGCTATTCTACAAATGGCAAGCAATGCAGTTTCCTCTCCTAGTTTCATTGCATCGAAAGCGAGTGCCATCGAGTCGAATAGGTCGATCGGCACCTACAATACTATTGAGCTTCGCAAACAATTGAAGTTACTTATTTAGTAATGGGACAAGAGAACATTTTCGTGAGAGAATCATCATCATCATCTGCCTAGCCTTTTCCCAACCATGTTGGGGCCGGCTTCCAGTATAACCGGATGCAGCGGAATATTTTGATATTTTTTAGCTATATATTTTTCGTGAGAGAATATTCTGCAATATTCTTTTCGACGGAGAATATTCTTGGAACATGGAGAATTTGGTGAAAGAAAACATTGTGAGGAGAGCAAAAAAAATCGAAGACATGTGACATCTACTAACCTGCACTGGGCCCGCGTGGTGGATTACGGCCCACTCCCTCTCATCGAGAGGAGGCCTGGGAACATTACAGACTGAATATGCTATGGAGAATTTAAAATTGAAATCATTTAAAAGTAGTAATTCATGATGGGCAGAAGGCAATAAATGTAACTGCCAATACCAAGTAACGATCAAAAACTGGTCTTTACATAGTATAAAACAAAGTCGCTACCATTAAACTACGCAACGGATTTTAATTCAGTTTTCAGCAATAGATAGAGTGATTCAAGAGGAAGGTTCATATGTATAATACATGCATATTATAGTAGAGAAAAGCCGACAAATTCAAAGATTTGTAATGTGATGTCTTACATTGCAAATGCAGGCTAAACCTTACGATATAAATCAAATTAATGTATTACGGAATTGTATATCTTTAAAAAACGATAAAAAAGTCCGCGATGGTATATGTTTATCTCATAAGGATAACCCACAGTAACCATTTTTATCTTTTACATATTACAAAATAAATACCTATGGGTTATTTACCAAGCTATTTTAAACAATACTGTATTATTCCTTATCCAATTAAATACATTAAATACTTTACTTTGTGCATTTCATGGAGATCAAAATTGCCCTTTACAGCATATAATTAAAATTAATATCTTAGAAGATATCAGAGATTTAAAAAAAGCGGTGGAAGAGTGGCTGGCTTATGACGTTCACCGGGTCAGGTAGTGAAATTATAATATCAATGTCTGTTTCAAAGAAATTCGTGATTATTATTTTAGTTTTGACTAGCTGAACTTCGTACCGCCTCAGGATATTATATTATATTATATTTATGATATTATATACATTTTTTTTTCGTGAATTTTTCCCATGTTTTGATATTTATTCTGCTATTCGGGGCGGAGACAAATCCAACAAATCAAAGATCATAAAAATCTCTCCAGCCGTTCTTGAGTTATAAATGGTGTAACTAAACCCGACTTTGTTTTATTTATATAGATTTTTTTATTATTATTTATTCACCAAACAAGTAACATAGACTCATACAATTATTAGGCATACAATCTCAAAAGCTATAATTAATTAAAAAAAACTAAATTAAATAAATAAAATAAAAATTAAATTAAATTAGATCACAATTGTTAGGTCATAAAATAAATAGATAAATAAGACAGAATAGTTATAATTTTCTGACCGGCATTCGAACAGCAACATGCCTGTCACAACCATGCCGGATATAAGGACAGCCCAGCCTGTCGGTGATCATTGCCAGGAGGGTATTGGATTATATACATATAGATGAGATCCCCTTCCTGTTATGTTTTTTTTTAATACATTACTAATAAAGCTGATTATTTTTAAATCATAAAGGACCATGGGGGATTTTGTATGGAATCCGTCCCCACCCTTCAACAGTCATGGGATACGTGTCAATTTGTTCATTGGGACCCAAAAAAGCCTAAAGTACCTGTATTAGTTGCAAAAACGATTGGGTTTATTTATAATAAAAAAAAAACTTTTCGGCAAAAATGTATTTATTTTTTTAACAAAAATCATTTTTTCCACAAACAAAAAGGCATATTTCACGTAAACAAATAACGATTCTATATTAACTGTGTGAGGGTAAGGGAAAAAAAACAATCGGTTGCTTTAAAAACCGTTACCTTATATGAAAACATTATTAAGATTGCCATATTCTAATCCTTTTTATTGCAAACTAAGTAAATGTGTTAGTAAAAAAGAAAAAATATATAAAAAAACAATCTATTATAAAACCTAAACCCCACGTATTTGAAGGCCGTCGCCATAGTAAAAAATTATCTATCCTACTAGACACTTCCGATGACACATCATTCAAGTCTGTTGGGAGGGTGGGGACGTTTCTTCCCAATGTCCAATGTTTTAATGCAGAGATCCTAATTTAACAATAATACTTACTTAGGCAATTTTAAGAAGACTTAGGTAAGAATTTTCTTGGAAATATTCTCGAGAATGTTCTCTCTCAGTAAAATTTACTGACAATTTAAGTTGAAGGTAGAGTAGTTTTTTTTTGACGTCAACTTCGTAAAACCAACAATTAATAGCCAAAACTATACATATATATACTCACTCTACTGTACAGTGACGACCAATAATATGTCGACACTTGGCAACTATCAATTGCGATTTTTTCGTGAAATGACATCGTTAAAATACGACACGTTACATAAACCTATGGGTTTGAAAATACTACGTTCGTAATAACATAAAATTTCAATCAAAAATAAAGGAGAAAATTGCCTTTGAATAAAGCCAAGTGTATACATACTTATGCTCGTGACTATACGTTCTCTTCTAAAAGCCTATATATTCTCGAGAACAGCAAAGTTCTCGCTAAGAAAATATTCTCGGGAATTTTCCATCTTGTTGTATTGTATAGACGCGGTACTCGCGGTCCAGGACTAACGGAAATCTGATTCTGGTAATAATTTATATAGGTACCTTTTGTTTAGAGCAACTTAGACTTCACTAATTTCAGTTTATAGAAATGTTTTGATTTTCTTCATTAATGTTCATAACAATTACTTAACACAGGATGGCATCGCCGCACAACCTCATCATCATCTGCCTAGCCTTTTCCCAACCATGTTGGTGTCGGCTTCCAGTCAAACCGGATGCAGCTGAATACCAGTATTTTACATGGAGCTACTGCCTATCCCCTCCGTAGCACTCCACAACCCAATTCAAAATCAAAATCAAAATCAAAATGTTTTATTTCACATAAACCTACATGGGCACTTATGAAACGTCAGAAGCTAGGTGCACGGTTCCAATTGGTCGTTTCCTATGGAGAAGAACCGGCAAGAAACTCCATGGTTACTCTTTTTAAAAATAATTGGCTTTTACAATGTTTCCAGATTACAGTAGGTATGGGAGGACAGCGCAGGCCTGTCAACAAGTACCAATTACTTGATAAAATAGAAAATGGTCTACAGATCTAAAGTCTATAAGGCCTACAAAGTCCTCACATTTACAAAATAAGAATCTATCAAAAGGATAGATAATAAAAAAAGAAAAATAATAATAAAAACCTACTAAAACCAAGTGTTATGATTCTCATAAAAACCACTAATAATAGTTTTAATTACTGGGTAATACGATACCCCTTGATAAGACTGGTTGTCAGACTTTCGGGCTTCTGACTACCCGTAACGACTGTCAAAGGTCCACGAATGACTGTCGGGACCAACGGCTTAACGTGCTTTCCGAGGCACGGAGGGGTACGGTATCTAAAGATGGTCACCCGTCCACAGACCGACCGCGGCACTATCGACCTGTGCGGCTGCTATTATTTAGCCACGGGCCCCTCTTTAGTACGTAGGTCACACTATAAGTTTTGCGTAACTTAAAAAAACAACATGTTATAACCAAAATTTATATATATATAAAAATATAAATATATAATTATGTTTATTGCTCTCCTTTACATTTTAAACATTTTTTCATGCGATCGAACCATTTTTTAAAACAGGAGGACCACAGATCTGAAGGCATGTTTTCTACGTGTTGATTGAACGCTATCACTGCCTCTTCGGAGTTGGTAAAAGTGAAACCTCTCATCAAATCTTTGATTATGGGGAAAATACAGAAATCACAGGGTGCTAGGTCGGGGCTATGCGCAGGATGGGTGACGAGTTGTACTTTTTCGGAAGCTAAAAATGACATGACAACAAACTCCTCTCACCCACCTCAGTGTCGTTCGTCGCCGCCAGCGCGCTCCGTCCTTTTGTTCGGACGTAGCGTCGCATGACACATATGCGAAGCTCGAAATCGATGTGATCGGGCAGTTCGGGGACCGACATACATGTCGAGGTGATGGGTGTAAGTGCCCGGTGGGTCAGAGTGAGTGAACTCTTGTGCACTAGACCCACCCCCGACCCTGGAGCCCCCCAGGGAGAGACCCCGAACCCCCCCCCCCCCCCCCCTCCCCCCTTTGAACCAAAGACAAAGTGAGAGCTGTCGTTGGTCCGTGTCTAATCAAATGGTTAACGTGGAGCCGCCCCTTAACCCTCAGCCCCCCCTACCAACCCCCCCCCCCGAACCCCCCCCCCCCCTCACATGTTTAGTTGGCTGTGTGTAAAGAAGCGTTGTCATGATGTAGGAGAACGCGGCTTTTGGGTCGTCTTTCGCGAACTGGGTAAACAAATGGTAGAATACCACTCGGCATTAACCCTCTTTTGATCTTCAAGTGGAATTGTACAGATGGGACCCGTAGCTGAGAAAAAAAACGCGATCATTTTTTTACCAACGTTTCTCGCCTGCCTTACTTTTGTTGGCCTGTTCTCATTTTCAAATACCCATTCACAAGATTTTTGTTTTTTTTTTTCGGGTTTCAACAACAAATCCACGTTTCGTCTCCTGTGATAATGTCATAAACAGCATTAGAATGTCCGTGGTCGTACTTCAGTAGCATCTGTGAGCACCATTCCACGCGAGCCCGCTTCTGCTCCGCTGTCAGTTCATGAGGGATCTAACGACAACAAAGTTTCCGAGCTTTCAATTCTTCGTGTAAAATTTTCTGAATTTGGCTCATACCAATCCCCAATAGTCCTCAAATTATCTCATAGGTCATAGGTAATCCGCGGGTTTTCTTCAATTAGCCGCTTAACAGTAGCAACTTTATTTTCGTTGACGGCAGTTGAAGGCCGCCCTTCACGAAATTCGTCATGTAAAGAAACTCGACCTCTCTCAAATTCAGCAAACCATCGCCTCACGGTGCTCAAACAAGTTGCTTCTCTCCCAAAAGCATTTTGAAAACGAGCGGCACAGTCTTGCGGAGGGAGAGAGAACTTTTAAAATCATAAAAAATCATCGCTCTAAAATATTTTCGACTTAATTCCATTTTCGTTGCGTACGTAGAACTTTGATGTGTGATAAAAACAATTGACAATGATTTCCCGCCAATTGTTTTTTTTTTATTACTAAGAAGGTTGCAACGCTTAAAAAAATATAACATTCGAAATTCAAATAGTTCCGATTAGCTAGAAGTGCAAAACTTTTAGTGTGCCCCATGTATTAGTAGGTACTGGACAAAATGTTGTTTTAAAATAGGATAAGGAATCGAAACTTTACTATAAACAAAAATTGTATTTCTACGTAATTCCCTACCAGTAAAGCTCTTTATAAAATTCTGTTTGTGACACAAGCCTTTCACATCGAGTGACATATTTACAAAGTTTTTAAATAAAAATTGGAATCGTGACACCAATCCCTGTAGAGTCAATGTTTAGTGTGAATAATTGGAACAAACTGGATGGAAGCCTTTGTATTTATTTGTTTTTCCAGTCCAATACTTCAAAAACATGACTGTAGTTTCCGTTCAAGTGTTCGCTATCGGTAGAAACCTACTGAAAATCTGGCTTAACATTTTTGAGCACATTTTTGGTTGAGTGTATGAAGAGCTGGTGATGCAAGTTAGGTTTTATTATAAGTCTTCAAGTTGGCAACAGCAACAAGCAATAATGTATGGTTTTTGAGTTCATTTCTGCCTCCTGTGAGACCGGCTTTTATGTCAATTATTATTTATTTATTTAATACTTCAAGCACATAGATGTACAGAGGTGGACTTAATGCCATAGGCATTTTCTACCAGTCAACCTTTGGGTGATGCACAGACGAAGAGAAAAATCAATCAAAAATCAGTCAATTCAATGAAAATTACTCAATTCAGCCTTTCACAATCCACTGCTGGACATAGGCCTCTCCCATGCTGCACCACAACACCCTGTCCTCCACTTTCCGCATCCAGTCTGTATCAGCCACCTTTCGAGGTCATCAGTCCATCTAGCCACGAGGCGTCCTACGCTTGCCGATACGCGGTCTCCACTCCAGAACTCGTCTGCTCCACCGGCCATCGGTCCTTTGACAAACATGGCCAGCCCACTGCCAGTTCAATGAAAATATAGCTTTTTTTATCCACTCGTTGTGTGTGCAATAGCCTGCCAGCAACAAACAATTTCTGTCTTTGATTTCGATTCGATTTCTCCATCACTTAGTAGGTACCGCAATCCCCAACTACTTCCACCAGCATAAGCTTAGCCTAATCAGTTTAAAATATGTTCCCACTGCTGGGATACTGGCCCCTCTCTTCCAGAGGGAGTGTGCTGTAATCTACCACGCGGGCCCAGTGCGGGTTGGTAGATGCCACATGTCTTCTAATTTTTGGTCCTAGGACATTTACTTCCGCACGTTTACTTCCACAAACATACAAGAAGTTTATGGTTTCTCTACCTTGCTGTTTATTTAGTACCTACCCGGGTTTGTGCTGTTATCATATAGTTCTAGTTTATAGAGAACAACATATAACATTAATATAAAGAAGAAAAGAGAGTGTATGTAGTTAACCATTTTTTCTCCTGAACCATACCATCATTATGACCTCACTCATTTCTTTGAAACTATAAAAACAAAGATTTCCTATTAAATTAGATAAAATGTACAATATAATCTGATTCACATCATATGAATAAAGCTTTCACTAAATACCTTGAACTGTATGTAAATACCCAAATAGTCATTCAATCGCTATTTCCTTAGAATAGGATTGACACACATAGATGATATCGGCACGTTTGAATCAGTAGCTTGTTACGATATAATCGATGCCTATTATAGACATCAGCCCTAGTACCACATACTTAGTGTGGTTAGTAGACAAATACTGTGAAAGGTAATTTGTAATCATTGAATGAGACAACTAGCGACGCTGGAATGAAGGAATCAAGGCATATTGCTCATTCTGTAGATGTGTATGTATGTTTGTATACCACCACATCACCCCCACCTTCAGAGACGGAGATCGATAGTCAGCCCACTATCGACCTCCGGTCTCTGGAGGCAGTCGTGTATCTTGCGATGCTTGCCAGGGCCAGCAGAGGTTCCAGTGAGTCGGCATCGGGTGCCGCACGGTGAGTTGGAACTGTCTGCCCAGTGAGTCAGATGTGGCACCGGGTTGAGGCTGACTGCTTAACACACTGGCACACGCAATGGCTTTTAATTTTGACAGTCCAAAAATATTCATTGCGTTATTTACGTTCCTGAGCAAATATATTTTTCGAACATATGAAGCAATGGTTTAGCAATAAGTAACATGTGCGTGTGGTGTGAGGGCCACTTTGTTAAAACTCTTTGAAAATGTGCTTAGGATTTAGTGAAGATTACCAAAGAATTGTGAAAGTTGGTATCAGATTTTGTGAAAGTCTAATAACCGAGTTAAGGACTGTAAAGTTGGGCCCTCAGTTCTCACATAGAGGATTGAGGGCCCACCTGAAACTGATAAACTATGGACACTACAGAAAAAGTCTTTATGCTAAAATCTAAGCTAATGCCAAACAAAATTTGTGAAAACAAGATATTATCGCAAAACACTGTCCTACTTTGTATATCTTCGTACAAAATGGGCCATCAATTCTCATACACGTAAAAGTTTATTACGCAATTATAATGAAATCATTAACTTACAGCTACTGTTTGAAATCCTATATGCTACTAAATAAATTGTGAAAATTTATGAAAGCAAGAACAGGTGACCACTTTTTGTTGTTTAAAAGTTATGACCCTAGTTTAAAATTCGGGCCCTCAGTTCTCCATTTTATTTTGTTTTCGATTTATTACGCTTATCGTATGAAAAATAAGACAAATACAAAATTGTCTCTTTTTGTGAAAAAAATTGTGCAACAAATGCGATACCAGAAAGAAATTAAAAGACCCTTTATTGTATAAGAAAATTGAGTTTTATTTTTATTCTCTGTATTAGGAAATAGGGTGACCACAATTTCTTTTAGATTGCAGTAAAGATTAGTAAATGTAGAGTCATAGGTTTTAATAAACTTTCTTCGATTTTTCGCTTATTATCGTCATAGCATTTGTACTCAAGTTTCGTGATAAAAAAAATTATTTCGGAAATTGAACGATCACATAGAAAAATACTGTTACCCAAATCATTCTTGCTTGAAACATCGTTCGTTCCGAAAAAACTAATGACAATAATCAAGTAATTTATTTATTATTTTTATAAAGGCTTTTGCCCAGCAATGGGACAATATAGGCAAAATATAATCCTAACTAATATTATAAATGCGAAAGTAAGTTTGTTAGCTTTTCACGCCTAAACCACTGAACCTTTCATCCCGAAAAAAGTGCTGTTCCCGAGGAAAACAACAATAACGTTAATTTATAAATAGGTGAAATTGAATTAAACAATTTTTAGAGTGACTATCTAAGTACTATTTAGTAAAATATTACGGACTTATAAAATTATGAGTACCTATGTATCAAAACAAACTTTACTTGCACAATAACAAAGATGTTTTCTGGAGTATGAAATAATTATATTTTACTTTAAAAACTTTACAATTTATAAATAGGTGAAATTGAATTAAACAATTCTTAGAGTGACTATCTAAGTACTATTTAGTAAAATATTATGAACTTATAAAATTATGAGTACCTATGTATCAAAACAAACTTACCTTGAATGCTTGATATCTTGACCGAAGATGATCGAGTGTCTTGACCGAAGATGTGTTTGCGTATTAAAAAAATTTTTTTTTTCTTCACTACAACTGTTTCATAAACCTCGCTTTAATGCTTTATTACCTACAACTTCCGCTGCACTATCATAAACTATTGTTTAGTGACTACATTAAATATTACAACTATTGTGCATATATGTAAACAATAATTATATAATACATGTAATAATATTTTTGATATAATATTAGCTAGTTATTAGTTTTCACTAGAATTTGTTAGATAGTTTTGACTAGAATCAATTCTATTTTAGTAATTTTTGACGTTCAAAAGTGCCTGTTAAGTGCCTATTTGAAATAAATGCTTTGACTTTGACTTTTTATTTATAATATTAGTTAGGATTATATTTAGCCTACATTGTCCCTTGGCTGGGCAAAAGCCTTTATAAAATAATAAATAAATTATTTGATTATTGTCATTAGTTATTTCAGAAAAACGATTTTTCAAACAAAAATGATTTGGGTAACAGTATTTTTCTATGTGATAATCAATTTCCGAAATATTTTTTTTTTATCACGAAACTTGAGTACAAATGCTATGACGATAAAAAGCGAAAAATCGAAGACAGTTTATTAAAACCTATACTCTACGTTTACTAATCTTTACTGCAATATAAAAGAAATTGTGGTCACCCTATTTCCTAATACAGAGAATAAAAATAAAACTCGATTTTCTTATATAGTAAAGGGTCTTTTAATTTCTTTCTGGTATCTAATTTGTTGCACAATTTTGACACAAAAGAGAAAATTTTGTATTTGTCTTATCTTTCATACGATAAGCGTAATAAATCGTAAACAAAAGAAATGGAGGACTGAGGGATAACTTTCAAACAACAACAAGTGGTGACCTGTTCTTGCTTTTATAAATTTTCACAATTTATTTAGTAGCATATAGGATTTCAAACAGTAGCTGTAAGTTAATGATTTCATTATAATTGCCTAATAAACTTTTACGTGTATGAGGATTGAGGGCCCATTTTTTACGAAGATATACAAAGTAGGACAGTGTTTTGCGATAATATCTTGTTTTCACAAATTTTGTTTGGCATTAGCTTAGATTTTGGCATAAAGACTTTTTCTGTAGTGTCCATAGTTTATCAGTTTCTGGTGGGCCCTCAATCCTCTATGTGAGTACTGAGGGCCCAACTTTACAGTCTATAACTCGGTTATTAGACTTTCACAAAATCTGATACCAACTTTCACAATTCTTTGGGAATGTTCACTAAATCCTAAGCACATTTTCAAAGAGTTTTAACAAAGTGGCCCTCACACCACACGCACATTAAGTAACGAAATAAGGGTGCTGATCTCTTAATATATCGTGAATTCTTGACAAATTATAAATGAAGCTTAGTTTCTACCTTAATATTAACGCCAACAGCTACGTAATGTATCTTCATTAATAATGCCACAGTAAATTGTTGTCTAAATAGTAATTGCGATACAAGATGATATGCTGAATTATTTAATGATCAGAAGTCTTAGTCTCCATTACTATTCATAAGTCTGTATTTCCATTACTCCAAAATGTATGTTCCTAGATCGGCTGTCCCATTTTAAAACCTAGCAAGGGACACTTTGCATAATCTTGCTAACCTAGTAAGTCCCTACCAAATACAAAAACACCAGCGTTTTAAACTCACATAAAAGCAAAAATATATTTAAGCATCCCGATTAAGGTACCACCTTAAAACTAATTCAATACCTAGTAAGTCTCTGGACTTGCTAGGTTTTTAAATGGTCGAAGCTCCTTACTAGGTTTCTGAAATCAACACCAAATACGACCAATACCATATCAAAGTTAGTAAGGCCAGGGGTTTAAAATATGTAATAATATACCAATGTATTGAAATGTTGCTAGCATCTTTTACAACCAATAGCATGTTTTTACCTAACATTATTAGCATTATTTAGCATCTTTTACAACCAATAGCATTTTTTTACCTAACATATATAGTTTTCGTAGGCTGACCTATATGTTTATGCGCTCTCCTGTAAAATTTCATTTTAAGTCCTTAGTAGGTTTTGAAAAGGCAGCCCAGATATATGTGTGCATGTATGAGCAGTGCTGGCCTACTGGTAACGAGTTGTAAGTCGTAGGTTCGAACCCAGACAGGCACTTTACTTTGTGTAAATTATTTCAACACCATTGCTCTCAAAACGGTGAAGGAAAACATCGTGAGGTAACCGGCATGCCCTAGAATCAAAATTTCGAAGACGTGACATCTACCAACCCGCACTGGGCCCGCGTCGTTGATTACAACCCACTCTCTTCTGAAGAAAGGAGGCCTCTGTCGCTGCAGTGAGGACCTTATATGTGTGTTCCTAACATAGTACTGTAGAGTCCGTGTAATCCTACCTTTAGCAGTAGATACTGGCTGGTCATATTTGCCGGTGTGTTCCATTAGAACGTTCAAGCAAGTGTCAAATATTTTAATAAGGTGTTTTTGTTTAGTAGAAGCAGTGCTAGAAATAACGTGAAACTGTAAACTCGATATTATATATTATTCAAGTCAAAGCTTTTTAATTAAACTACCACAGTACCTAACAAGAGAACATACGACGTAGGAAATGACGATCGATGACGTAAGAACAATAAAATTTAAAGAATAATCTTTAAAATAGGACTAGGTATACTTACTCTGGAAGAACCGGGCACGAATCTAGACTCCGTGCTGCTACTCAGAGAATCCTGTTGAAAAAACCCAATAACACTGCCCGAGCTGAGAATCGAATCCAGGACCACATGGCCAGCAGTAGCGCTTGCGACCACTAGACCAAAGAGGCAATAGTAATAATAGGTTTGTAAGATAACAGATAAATATCCTCGTTTTTGCATATCATAACTGTGGAACTCTCCGCCAGCGTCTGTGTTCCCTTCCATGTTTAACCCGTCTGCCTTCAAAGCAAGAGTGAACAGGAATCTTCTGAGCACGCTCGTTTCATCATAGACCTCATCTATCGCTTTCCATCAAGAGTGAACGAAGTCAAGAGTAGGCCCACTCTACAATAAAAATAATGTTTATTTTTATTTTTGGCCATTAATGTCCCACTGCTGGACAAAAGTCGCACTACTCTCTTCCCACCTCTCTCTGTCCAGAGCTGCCAAGGACCAATCTTTATCAAGGGAGTCCGGGTCATCCCGCCATCTCCGTCTGGGCCTGCCGCGATGTCGTTTGCCATTAAACGGGACCCACTGAGTCGTAAATTTGGCCCACTGATCATCTGACATGCGGCAGATGTGTCCAGCCCAATGAAAAAAAATAGTTGTAGGTATGTAAGCAACCTTATGACACTTGCACCAAATCAAGTCTGCAGCTTGACTCTCAAATAACATCTAGGGATCTATTTCAAAAAGCTTCAATTCCCTTCGTTTGCTTTGACAAAGAACATTATTCGCAATTTCCAATTGCCCCCCGTCGCCGGTGCCACTAAACCTCTAACTATGAATAACTTTGTTTAACGAAACAAAACACACTCGGCCCTAGATTAGACCTCTGGATTCAGCTAATAATTTCATTAGACCCCGACTGCGCTCACTGAGCTTTGATTTAGCCCACAGAGGGTCGATAAAAGAGTTTGACACAGTTTTATTTTGAGCAATGTAGTGGAGCAACGTTTGAGTTTTTCGTTTTATTGATAGTTTAGTTCTTCAGTGGGCTCTTTAGATTTGAACACTACATCAGTGACTAGATTTACCTACAATATTTGCTTATATTATTATAATGCTAAGATTAATTCTTTCTTGTGAGGGGCTTTTGGCTAAGCAATAATAGCCGCACGGGTCGATCAGGTTAAGCTACACTTACCACGGTTGGTCCGTGGATAGGTGACCATATTTACATACCGAGACCCTCCGTGCCTCGGAACGCACGTTAAGCCGTGGGTTCCGGCTATCATTCGCGGATCTTTGCCAGTCGTTATGTCATCAGTTACTGGGTTGCGGAGGTCAGATAGGCAGTCGCTTCATGCAAAATGCTGATAATCAGCTGCATCTGGTGAAACTGGAAGCCAGTCCCAACATAGTTAGGAAAAGGCTCGGCAGACTGATTTTAAAGAGAATTATTCTTTATTCCCAAAATTAAAATCAATTACATTTCGGTCGCTGTGAGAATGAGTTCCTGAATCTGTCAGTTAGGCACGTACAAACGAATACGTACGTGTTTTACGAATTTAACCTTTATTTAATGTTAATTATGTCCAACGGACAAGTTGTCAGGAACAAACCTTACCGCGCAGTAATAAAATTAATGAAAACATCACTATTTTCACAGAAACTCAAAACGGCACAAGCTTATTTTGTATTGGAATATTGGCGTTATTGATAAACACTGAAACAAAGGTTCAGGAATTTATTGAAAGAAAAGTAAAGTTTTATATTTTAACGAATGGAAGCAATTTATATGCTTGCACTAGCTTCCGCCCGCGACTCCGTCCGCGCGGATGTCGGTCTTCGCGTGGATGGTTTATTTCTCCATTTTGAGTAACTCTGACAATGACATCTTATAAATATCTATTGGACCCAAATACGGCTAAGCCTATAATAATTAAGGAGATCCCTCTATTGAGCTACTGCTGTTGAGCTCGCGTTCTGTAGTAAGTATTTTTTTCATAGTAATTCCGACCTTGATAAGTAGCATGTAGCAGTAAATTACTGACAATGACGAAAAGTTTGCATTAATAAAAAAGTGATCGTGACAATGCGACAGAAAGTTAATTGAGAGCTTCAGCATACACAACATTGTTAGTGAGCTCGTCCGGAATATGAACATGAAGATTTCTTGGACTGCTCACACGGGAAAGAGCTACGTAAAGTTGCCCGTGTGAAAAACTACTCGCGGTAAGATCTACGCCAGCAACTCCTAGGGTCTGACCTTGAGCCTTATTTATTGTCATGGCGTAACACAAAGCTACAGGAAACTGTATTCTCTTAAATTGAACTGGAAAATTATCCACTACGGGTAATGCAACGTGTGTTCGCGGTTCTACAGAACAACGTCTATGAATAAAACCGAAAAATAAGATTTTTTTTCTACGTATTTTTCCAGGATAAAAAGTATCCTATTTTATGCCCAGGATAATAAGGTATAATTATACCAAGTTTCATCGAAATCGAACCGTTAGTTTTCACGTGATGCCTGCATATACAGACAGACAGACAGACAGACAAAAAATTTTTTAATCACATATTTGGGTTTGGTATCGATCCAGCAACACCCCCCGCTATTTATTTTTTCAATATTTTCAATGTACAGAATTGACCCTTCTACAGATTTATTATATGTATAGATTCGTTTTATTGAAGCTTGAATAACTATGAAAACAAATCAAAAGAACAAAGGCTTTTATTGTTAAATATTGTTTAAAAAAAATGTATTAATTCTGTATAACCTGTTATAACAAAAAATGCTGATCCATACATTTTGACCGCGAACCCTCTTTTGTAGAAGACAGCAAATTTTTGTTTTAAAAACCGGCGAAAATTTTCGACGCAGCGGGGGTCCAGAATCATATACTGATTCCATGGTAACAGGTTATGCGTCGATGTCCCTATCAATCTGTACAGACGCCAGCAGGCGGCACATCAAGCTACTACATCAACTACTGTCAAATTTCTTTAATAGATTTTCAACTTTATCGCTAAAGCATAAGGTTCAAAGTTGATTGGGAGAATTTGACAGTTTCGGGTAGCTTGATGTGCTCGCACATAAAACTTCTACTCGGCATTGACTAAAAATAAAATAAACTCTTTTTCAAATGTGACGGCCGCAACGGGTGACGGTACTGTCGCAATCTGAGTGACTTTTCCATTTCCTCTCAATATTACTACTACGTAAGTCAGCAGTGTTCACTTCAAAACAAAAATGGTTTCAGGGGATTCGGTTGACAAAATAATACTTTGTAAAGCTCAACAAAGTTGGCCTGTTTTCAATCGTGGAATGAATTGCGCGTATTACGCCGGGCTATTTTAATTGCAGACTAATAAGTGGACAATGATAGTATATATCAAAAATAATATTCAGCCTGCATAATCCCACTGGGGCCGATGGGGCCGAAAGGTTTTGGAGTGGCGACCGTGTAGGTACCGAAAGACGTAGCGTTGGAAGGCCTCCCACAAGGTGGAACGACGACCTTGTGAAGGCTGCAGAAACCCGTTGGATACGAGTAGCCCAGAACCGGTCGAAGTGAAGGTGCTTGGGGGATACCTATGTCCAGCAGTGGACGTCTTTCGGCTGAAATGATGATGATGATGATGATAGTCCCACTGCAGGAGAAAGGCCTTTCCTTTTTCCACTCAACTGGATCTTGAGCCAATATGGACCAATCCGGCGTCAAGTTCGTCCCGCCATCTACCGCGATGTCGATGTGGGTCTTCCGCGATGCCGTTGTACGTTTTCAGAAACCCATGCTGTGGTGGTCTTAGCCCACAATACATCCGAGATGCAACAAACGTGTCTAGCCCAGTTCCACTTGAGTTTGGCTGCTTTTTGGGTGACATTTGCGATTTGTGTCTTAGAGCGCTAAGAAATAGGGGACCAGATAATTTTTATTTATCGGGCAGTGGACGAGATACACCTGGATGAGCGACGCACAGAACCGGGAAGTATGGCAGGAGAAAGGCAAGGCCTTGCAGCAGTGATGAGTGATTCAGGGCTGAAATGATAATGATGTTGGGCAGTGGGCACAATAACTTCTATTAAATCTTTACGAACGGAAAACCCGGAAAACACTACATAAACTTATAAATGATAAATGATTTATTTTCTGTAAGTAGGTTTGTACAAACACTTTTACACGTCAATCATATTTTTTTTTAAACTAGATGAAGTCGGCGTTTCCTATCTGACTATTCTGAGAAGAAAGGCCGAAATATAATCGGGCAAACCAGGCGGGCGTTAGCCCTACCACCACAAGGGAAGAATTGGCCAGTCAAATAAAGTGTTGGGTGTGACTGTCCAGGATGCGCCGAGCGCTTGGTTCAGTTGACTAACCAGCGGAACAAACTGCGCTACACGAGGAAGCTTCTTCATGCATCCCAAAATATAACTTTATAGCCGCTCTTGCAACCACTGCAGTAGTAAGTCAATAATTTATTCAATAACACATTACACGCCTGTATAATTCCCCGAAGGGGTGTACCTATACACACCAACATTTCGCCAGTTATGTTTAAGTCCCATGTAATAGAGGGCAAGATTATTGCCATCAATCGGGCACGAAACAAGACTCCGGGTTGCTACTGAGAAATTTCTGATGGAAATACCTAGTAACACTTTACCTAACCCGGGAATCGAAATCGAAGCGCTTACGACCACTAGAACAACGAGGAATTTATTACCCTCATAAGTCTCGATCCCGTGGGAATATCGGGATAAAAAGTAACCTATATATTAATCCAGGGTGTAAGCTACCTTCATACAAAATTTTATCATAATTGGCCGTTTGAGAGTGAAGAAGTAACAAACATATAAACACACACACACACTCACAAACGTTCGCCTTTATAATATTAGTGTGATGTGCTATGAACAGAAATACCTAGTACTTCTGTGGATGTAGGTACCTCAAGATATACTTAGGTAATTCAAATTGTTCATCTATAAAGGGTGTATAGCCAACTAAGAATTCAAAATGTATATTATATCTTAAGTAAAGGCAAAAGAATTGACTGGAGAAGGAAGCGGTCAAATTCTTAAGTATTTTTCAAATTTTATGAGCTTAGGTGTCAACACAGTTGTGTATGTAACACGCCGGTTAAAAAAGAAGATCTCCTAAAGTAGTTTCATCTAAACTACATACTATTATAAGAGAAAAGATTAGATTTTTTATATATTTGTTTATTATGCTTTGTCGCTAAAACGGCAGAGCGGGTTTGGATAAATTTTGCCACTAAGACTTGGTGACCATGCCATTTTATGCCCTAGAATACTTTTTATCCCGATATGCCCGATTGTATAGAGACTTATACTAAAACATATTTTAGAATTAATCATATTTTTTTCTACAACCGTGTAACTCAAAATTAATACTATTGCATAAATAAAATTAAGAACGAAGTATCATGCTGGAGTTCTATAAAAAAATCTAGCACTCTAAATCAAGAACACCAATGTATAGATAATTGTGTCGATCACACTGATAAGGATCAAACCAAACTGGTTATTTAATAAGTATACTAAATGAAACCGGAACACGACATGCATACACGCTTGGCGACTGCGGCAAAAAATAGCAGCTGCGTTTAATTATCAATACTGTTGGTACTTAAATGAAACATCACACCATGCACTCAACCAGAACATATATATTGCAAAAGAAACAAATGAAACTTAACTTATAACAAAAAGAAAACCAACTGTATTCAAATAAACGCCTAAAATGTCAATAGTCTGATAGTAGTAAACAAAAGATAAAAAAAACACGATGAAGAAAAAGAAGCGCCACGTAATAAAAGCATCGTAACAAATCCAACCGAACAACAAACGTACAGAGAAAATCCGCTTGAAAAACAAACAAAAAAGACCGATCAATTTAAAAGGATAAAGAAACGTAACGATTGCAGGTAAAACGATAAAACAGTACAAACAAACAATGCTAAAGCAAATGTATGTGAACAAGAGCACACGGTTTACGAGCATATAAATTCAAATGACTTTAATTATTACGAGCCAACAAAAGATTGAATTAGTTCAAGGCGATTTGCATAATACCCGAAAACAGTAGGAATTATGGCCCAATTTACTTAACGCATCCTATTAATACCATTATATTTGCTATGCTCTATTAAATTTTAATAGGAATTTGTATGTTGATTCAAGAATTTGCACGATATTCTTAGGAGATCTTTAAATTCTAAATGTTCAGGATAAAAATAATTTATGAAAATGGTGGCTAGACTGATTTTGCATTAACTGGGTTGCAGAAGTCAGATAGGCAGTCGCTTCATGAATGATACTGGTATTCAGTTGCATCCGATTAGACTGGAAGCCGATCCCAACATAGTTGGGAAGTTAGGTGATGCAGAGACAAACAGTGGTAGGTGTAATTATGAAAATTGAGACGTAAATATTTTTAAATATAAAGATACGCCAATACTTATTATAACTATAAATGTAATATACCTAATAATATATAAGTATCTAACAGCCGCATGGGCCGATCGATCAGACACATTAATCAGATACATTAAACTTTCCATGAATTTACATAGTTCTTACAACACTGTACAACACCCTATGGTTTCAGAACCTTTTAAAGACGATTCATAATCATGTGTGTAGATAAAGTCTTGTATGCAACTGTACATAATTAAGTATTATACAATAGTTGCATAAATAACTATTATTAACTTTACTAAAATAATCTACCGCAAATATTCAGAACGGCCAGCTTGCTATGCCCATTTTCAATGAACATTTTATCCAACTACTTACGACAAATCCGATTAATTCAGCAGACACCCCAAAGGGACACACCCAAATCCTGGACACGTACCACGTACTAAATAAAGACATTGTAACCCTTACATTGAATGCATAATCAAATTCCCATTCACGTCAAAATCGCCGCAAAACAAAACTGTATTATTAAGCATTCAGTGAATGTTCTTAAATCCATTATCTTGTGACAAGTTCACAAGCCCAGCTGATCCGATACCAATGGCACTGCACACAAATTAGATTCGTATTCCGTTGGTGTAATCAAGGCAGACACTTGCTTGCACATCTGTGTCCTACAGGACCTTGCAAGTATATACAGATTTATAAATTTCGACTCTATGTTATCGTAATAGAACACAAAACGACTTGTATATTAATTTTCGCATCGGCGTTAAAAGGATTACGACTGCGACTGCGTGAAGATGCTCGATAATGTACTCAGAGTATGGAGTCTGCTTGCAGATGCGAAATTTCGTTAATACTCTGAGGAAAATATAAAAAACCATTTTCAAATTCCCGCAAATGGAAATTGGCACTCTTACCTCGAAAAGGCCTTCGAAAAGACAAAATGATTTATTTATTTATAATGGCACAACAACAGCTTTTGTATATTATATCTTAAGTACTATAGGAAAAAATAATGGCTTCGGACTAACACAGTCACCAATTACAGGTTAACCAGCAATCTCAGAAATAGCACATTATAATAATAAAACAAAAGGCTCTAGAATATAGACATTATGGCAAAATACTGCTTAAACTTAACTTTAATAACATAAAAGAAAATAAAACTACAAGACGAACAATATTGCAATTTTGCCCACTAACTTAAGACTAAGACATAAACAATATAAACAATGGTATTACCTAAGCTTTTATCTACAGG
This sequence comes from Mesoligia furuncula, assembly GCA_916614155.1. Taxonomy (NCBI): domain Eukaryota; kingdom Metazoa; phylum Arthropoda; class Insecta; order Lepidoptera; family Noctuidae; genus Mesoligia; species Mesoligia furuncula. Next base: position 9,919,240 of record OU744807.1, read on the forward strand.
ATTTAGAACACACACACTATAATCCTGTCTTCTAAATTCTTGGTGACTCTTTAAAACCAAACTACTTCAACAGAGACAGATGGGTATAGGCAAATACATACATACACTCGAAAAACATAACCCTCCTTCTGGCGCAGTCGGGCAAAAACCAGCACCTACGGTTACACCCTCTACATTTCTACGTACTCTTTGTCACCGCATTAGAAAACCAAGTCCGAACTAATCCTTCTCATTGGTTCTAATGTAAGTATTAAATGTCTTTATAAAGGGGTGAGCACTGAGCACACCATTTGAAGGGCCTGTGACAAATGGATTTAGAATTTTGTGACACTTTAATATTATCACAATGTGAGTAATTGGAGTCTTGTCCCTAAGGCACGCCCTTGGTAACTTTAGGTGATAAAACTATGTTTTGTTTAAGATAGACCTTTTTTTTGCATAATTTATCATTAAGAGGGGTCCGTGGCTAAATAATAACAGCCGCACAGGTCGATCGATCAGGTTGAGCTACGCTTGCCGCGGTTGGTCTGTGGATGGGTGACCATCTTTGCATACCAAGACCCCTTCTTGCCTGGGAAAGCACGTTAAGCCGTTGGTCCCCGCTGTCATTCAAGGATCTTTGACAGTCGTTACGGGTATTCAGAAGCCCGAAAGTCTGACAATCAGTCTTAACAAGGGGTATCGTACTACCCAGTAACTGAGTTGTGGAGGTCAGATAGGCAGATGCTCCATGTAAATTAATTCAGCTGCATCCGGTTAGACTGGAAGCCGACTCCAACATAGTTGGGAAAAGGCTAGGCGGAAGATGAAATGAACATACTTCAACGATGGCCCCAGAGAAAATTAGAATGATTTAAAACGTAGACTTTTTCTGACCTTTTTTAAGTCCACTTTAGAGTTATACAAAAAGCTTTCGCCGATAATCGCGTTTTCTGAAAATATCACTGCTACACATTTATTTTTAATCAATCAATCAAAAAATGAAAAATGTTAATTCACAGAAATAATGCACAGCCAACCTCATCATCTGCCTAGCCTTTTCCCAATTATGTTGGGGTCGGCTTCCAGTCTAACTGGATGCAGCTGAATACCAGTATTTTAAATGGAGCGACTGCCTATCGGACCTCCACAACCCAGTTATTGGGTAATACAATACCCCTTGGTAAGATTGGTTTTCAGACTTTCGGGCTTCTGACGACTCGTAACGACAGTTAAAGATCCATGAATGACAGCCGGGACCAACGGCTTCACGTGCCTTCGGAGGGGTCTTGGTATGTAAAGAGAGTCACCCATCCACGGACCAACGGACTACGGACTGTTGCTTAACCTTATCGATCGAACCGTGAGGCTATTATTTCTTAGCTACAAGCTCCTCCACAGCCAGCCTCCACCACAAACCCCACTCCACTTACAAATTCACAAAAATATCCAGACACAATTATAGTTATTTAAAATATTATTATTACTTCTTAAAACAGGTTCAAAGATATTAATAGAACAAACATAATAATTATATTTAGTCAAGTCACTCAAATAAATCAAACTAAACTAAATATATAATGACATCGGTCACAGAATAAAAGAATTCATAGAAGTTTAAAAACTAATTTATAAAACGAAATATATTTTATTTATATTTAGATTTAACTTGTTTGACTCAACTGACTTTCAGTCTAGGCTAAGTTAGATATAAATCTCACTTAAGTTGAAAACTTAGGGTCTAAATAGAAGAAGAAGCATTAACGTTTGATTAATTGAGACTTATAGGTAGACTAAAATTAAATCATGTTATGGGGATTACAGGACCTAAACGCTAAAAACGCAAAAACTCAAACTCAAAGCATCTATTTCAATATTTGCAAGTTTTAGATAAGATATATTTATATGATCGACTACAGTAAACAAAATCAGAAAATATATGATATTCTTCGGGATATATGCTACGTAGATAGTGTGTTGAAAACATAATACAACTAATTTGATACCTACGATAGAAAAAACTCAAGCAGATGCCTCTACTTTCTTTTTACAATAAAAACCATACTAAATACAAGCAACATACCAAAACACTAGTGTTTTAATTTTTTAGTCCAAACAATAGATTTTTTAGAGCTGTGGGCCAAAATAAACACTACGTGGAGCATTGACACAACCAGAAGACGTCGCGGCAGACTCCGTAGAACATGACACATCAGAGGTTCGAGATGGCGGGACCAGTGGTCCACTTTAGCCCTGGATTGAAAGAGAAAATAATATTTTTTTAATTTGTTAGAATATTGTTGTTACGCGTGTTACACGTAATATGATGTCCATAATATTCTGCTGTTTCCAGCATACAAATATTACAAAGAATTAAAATAAAAGACTATTAAAACAATGTCAAAATTAAAACATTCAATGTCAAGGATAAGGAAAACGTTAACTACTATCAAATACAATGTCAATCGTTATTAATTATAATGTCAAGAATGATTAAATACAATGTAAAAAAATATATTCAATACAATGTCATAGAAATCAAATTCCATTCAATTATTAGCATAAAGGCGAGTGAGTCGCCGTCTAATTTAAATTTTGTTTCATATTTTTCATATAAGAATTGTTTTGTTAAGTAGTAAAACTTATGCAACAGGAAGTTAAATAATTTAAGACTTTTAAAAACATTCGGTAATCACACTAATATTATAAAGGCGAAAGTTTGTGAGTGTGTGGGGGTGTGTGTGTGTATGTGTGTGGGTGTGTGTGTGTGTGTATGTGTGTGTGTGTTTATATGTTTGGTACTTCTTCACGCTCAAACCACTAGACCAATTTTGATAAAATTTGGTATGGAGGTAGCTGACACCCTGGATTAACATATAGGCTACTTTTTATCCCGATATTCCCACGGGATCAAAACTTATGCGGGGCGCAGCTGGTTTATTATAAATACTAATTGCTATACAGTACTTGCCTAGCACTGGGACGATACAGGCTAACACTAACAGTAATTTATTGTTATTCGAAAAAGATTTATTATTTGTATCAGGTGTAACTAAGCCTTAATTAAATCACCATCTGGCTTAGATAAGATGTGATAGAGAGAGTGACCCCAAAATATTTGGGAAAAGGTTAGGCTGATGCCTAAACTTTCCCAACTTTCGGCGTCGGCTTTCAGCATAGACGTAATATTTTTATTTTTATTTGAAATGGGTTTGCTCTTGACTCAAGTCTAGGTCAGAGGTGACAAAGTCGACGATGGAGTAAAGCTTACCCAGAAAAAAAAATATTATGCTCATTTTTATATATTAGTAATAATTTAATGATTATTATTTTTGTTTTCTTCTGTCCGGTCGTGTAGGATTGCCACTCCATCGAACTATGAGAGTGAGGGAAGAGGGAGTGCACCTGTGTCTACACGCACGCTTGTACACTATAATATCTCCCGCGCCGAAGGCTAGTCACCGTTGAGATTGGCCGTTACGGTCGAAATACGGTCTAGACTACTGGAGGACTTTAATATCATGCCGATGAATATTAGTACTTAATATTAGTACTAAGCGACTGCCTTTTTTTGGCGGATGGCAAATCAGAAAATGACCCCTCCTCTCTATAGGTGGAGCGGAAGGGAGTGTCAGACTCTTACTGACTAAAACACACCCGTGTTCCTTCCTTAGCCCTTTATGTTGCGACTGCCTTACCTACTATCCTTGCAACCCATCATCATCATCATTTCAGCCGAAAAGCGTCCACTGCTGGACATAGGCCTCCCCCAAAAGGGAGGGTTTGCCATAATCACCACGCTTGGCAGGCGGGTTGGCGATCGCAGTATGATATTGTGGTGGAATGCATAGAGAACGCTGCTGCCCATTCTCCGGTACGCGCCTTAGTCGCCTTTTACGACACCCACGGGAAGTATGGGGTGGTGCTTGCAACCCAATTACTGAGCAATACCCATAGGCATCCGAGCAGTAGTGCCCTATGGTATATACTCGTAGGTATAGTATTTCATCATTAGTATAAGTATTTCATCATCATTTTATCTCTAGCCGTGAAAAACAACGGTTTTTCCGCCGTGTGTAGGCACGGTCGTCAGTGTTGTATTGAGCACTATGGAGGCTTGTTGTCAGACACGTTTATTCTACGCGCGCCGGTTATACGCCGTACCGTAAAGAAACCGTGCCGTGTACAAAGGGCCTTACTGTCCTAAAGACAAAACGCCCTAGAACTAAAAATTCCGAAACATTTGACCTCCACCAACCCTCCAAGACCCACGTGGCCCAGTCCCACCCACAGAGAAAAAAAAACAAAAGAAAAAGCGGATCAAACCGGAATGAGAAAGTTTATAGTGGATAAGACCTATAATTATATTCTTTTTTTTCTGGAACTACCGGTCGGATTTGAAAAATTATTTTGCATTTGATAGCCCAATTCTTGAGGGCTATAGGCTATAGGCTAGGCTATATGCTATTAATTTCATGCCAAGACCCTTGAGAAATGAGCAAAAAGAAAAAAAGCCAGAAAGAACACTAAGCAAAAACCAAGTGATAGCACGGGCAGGTGATGCGATGCGACGCGGTAGGTCGGGGGACCAAGAAAATTCACGCGGACGAAGTCGCGGGAAGAAGTATAGGTCTTATACATCCGAGGTGGAACCTCAGTCACTCTACTTAACCTCGTAGCTCGTTCAATAATTTTATAATAATTTTGCTCTAATATCGTTAGCTTCGAAATAAATTCTCTTAGTACATAAATAAAGTTATTTATGTCCGATTTATAATAACCCGGATCGGTGGGTCATTTGATTGGACCGGCGCTAAGTAAGCGTGAAAAACAATGATATTTCAATTTGCTACTACTTTATGTATTTGTTCATTTATGTGGTTAACCGTTATGTTTGGTATTTGGTAACGGGAATCAGTTTAGTACGAGGTATAAGAGGAAATGCGGGTGGTCGTTTCCATAAAAACGTTCCCGCCTGTTTTCTTTCTGGTTAATGACCATAAAGCAATGATTTGTTACAGATTAATAAATGTTAACTACTCATATGTCCCTATGTTTTCCTCTTTGATGATACATTATTTTTATAAGCACTAGAACCCTCAAAAAATTCCGATTTAAACCGCTGTTAACAGAGGCCTACCGTATAGATTGGACAATTATTAATGAAAAACAGGGACACAATATATATCCTTCTTATTGAGTTTATGAAATCTCTTTTAAATTGGTCCAATATTGGAGGAGGAAATATGCGAGAGCTTTGGCTCTCGCCTATTCGAGGTTTACCTCGAATTATCACGTTTTACTTAGGATTTTTCAAAAGTCTCTCCGACCGCATTTCCTCTTAATATGTTAATTAAAGTTTTTTATAAAAAAGTACATCTGACGTTTCAGCATTTAGCAAACCAAAACTTACTACAGTGCAGTCGTCGAGAGAACACGTTCTTGACACCTGTCAAGTTTCACGTTTTTTCGCCAACAAACGTGAAATTTTGGCGAATTTAGATTTAAGTAACACCTCTGTATTTTTAATATCAGTAAATATATTTAAAAAAAATTCGTGCAAACGAATACGTATTACGAATCTTCGTAATGCATCAGTAATGCATTTTCTCGACGGCTGGACTGTAACAACCAAGTACCCAGTTGTTAAGTTCTAGTGACTGGTCCGGGGCCTAATCATATTTATAAATGGCAATGATAATTTAATTGCTACAAAAGCAACCACATTCCGGTAAAGTCAGGGAAATTAATAAGCAAATGGTTTACCGTAAAACGAGGTGAATTGGGACGAAACATTACAAGCGATTTAACATTGAAGTAATATAGTTTGTTGCCAAAAAGGACTCTAATGTGTTTACAGTGTTATACCTAATTATTGAGCAAGTGTCCTTGTTGGCAACAAACTATGTATATTGTTTCAACGTTATCCATTTTAAAGTTTCATCCCGTTTCACCCCTGCATTCACTACGTCACATGATACCTATTGAAACTGTCCGTATATTCAAATCTAAACTTTTATTCTTTGACAGTTGTATGAAAAGTTATCAATACGTAGAATCCCTTCAAAATGCATCACCTGAATTAACAAGTTGCATGATCAAATTTTTGCTGACAATATACCCCTCAGAAGGTAACAAAAGTGTTGGTAAACGGACGTAATAAATTGGTATATATTAGTACTAAATTGGAGATAGAATGTGTCAGTGGCTTACGCACTAGTTAAACAAAGCTCTAAATTATCATTTCCTCAGGAGCCAAGTAACAAAGACTTGGAAGAGTCATCCTCCTAAGGAAATGGATCGTTTAGCGTTTGTGAATGATTAATGCCGACTAGTGTCTAATTTTATATAAGTCAACCGCAAAGAGGATGCTTTGTTTATGCGTTTATTAATCCTTGCAAGAAGAGAAGAGGTTCCATTGTTGAAAACCTTCACTATGGGTTATGCATGACGTTTATAAACACAAAACGACACAAAACACAAAACAAGAAGGCACCCAAAACTATGTCTCGCCTGAAGCGTTTTGGGATCATATTCTTTAGACAACGTGTGTAACTTGATAAAAAATCAAATCTGGCACCATAACAATGTTTTTAAACACCAAACAAATGCAGTGAAAAAATGAGGATTATACCATGTTTAAACCACTTTAACCTCGAATACAGGGTTTTAACAGGTTTTTTTGGGTTTTAGTCAGTAAGAGTCTGACACTCCCTTCCGCTCCACCCAGAGCGAGAGGAGTCATTTGATGATATCACATCCAAAAAAATAAAAACCTCGAATACAACTCGTAGATCATAGAATAGAATAGATTAGAATACTCTTTATTATGTACACCATATTAATTACAGACACAAGGTATAGAAACTGTACAAAGGGTGACACAATGGGCGGTCTTATCGCTAAAAGCGATCTTTTAAAAACAACCTTTGGATGGATTAAAAAGGGGAAGGACAGACAAATACTGCAGGTAGTCTGCGGTGTACCATTTACATAATACAATAAATACATACATATTTTTTATATCAAATCACAATCATCAATCAAACTTTCAAAACATCATTTCCCCACTCCAAAACCAAGACTTCACAACAATTAACTTTTTTACAACTCCAAGATCTTTACCAGATACAAGAGAATTATCTGCCTCGTTCATCTCGAACAAATAAAACAGGGGAAGCCTTTAAACGCTCTCTACTTTCAACAGGATATTTTATAGTACTCCTTTGATCTGTAGACCTTTTTGCTGACCGCAATAAATGCCTCGCTTAAAGAGATAAAAGTTAGATTCCTTTGTGGAGAAACTCGGTCAAGTGACTTCAAATGTAATGAAAATCTTTAGGTGCGCTAGGGAAATTTATTTGTTCCAATACTTCTTGTTTATCCTTCGCTCTTTGTAGTACACGTTAATTTGATTGTTTCGACGTAAATCGTTTTGTTTACAGTGTCAATGTTGCGGTGTTTGTGGTGAAGTTTTCGATGAAATTGAACTATGATATTGCCTGGTTTGAAACATGACACAGATTTTTTGTTACCAAAAATAATTGAATATTAATAAAGTGACATAGGTAAAATTTTGTTAATAAAAATAATTGAATATTAATAAAGTGACATTGTTTTTGTTTGAAACTCGTTATCTAGAAAGTTTCATTTCAATCAAGCGAATGAAAGTAAATCTGCAATTTGTTTAATGATGTTAAATTATATTTGTTATAATTTAAACAGTATCGTATGATGGTGGAATGCATAGAGAACGCTGCTGCCCATTCTCCGGTACGACCCTTAGTCGCCTTTTACGACACCCTCGGGAAGTAAGGGGTGGTGCTATTCTTTAAGTCCGGCACCACACAGACAACCATCATACCATACTGCGATCGCCAACCCGCCTGCCAAGCGTGGCGATTATGGCAAACCCCCCCAAAATTGGGGGAGGCCTATGTCCAGCAGTGGACTAAGTGGAAACTACGACGACGATAATTTAAACATAATTATTTTTAGTCCGCTGTGGATAGAGTAGAGCTATGAGAGTGAGGAAAGACAGAGTGCACCTGTGTCTGCGCGCACACTTGTGCACTATAATATTTATTTATTTATTAAAACTTTATGCACAAGTAAAAGAAATACTGTACAAAGGCGGACTTAATGCTTGAGGCAGTTTCTACCAGTCAACCTTAGGGTGATGCAGAGACAAAACATGGTAGGTGCAACATACGGGATAAACACCTAGGAAATGACTATAAAATACAAGAATAAATACTAATACATAGATAGATACATACATACATACATATAAACAAAATGAACTGTGTGGGAAAAAAAATCGGTAGAGGAGAAAACGAATCCAGCAAATCAGCGCTGGACAGTTACGGCCAACTTCCGCGAACTTCATCTCCCGCGCCGAAGACTAGTCTCCGTTGAGATTGGCCGCCGTGGCCGAAATACGGTCTGGAGGACTTTAAATTAGAGCAGTGGTGGCCCATGGGTAACGGCCGCGACTTACGAGTTTGTAGTTCGTAGGTTCGAACCCACACAGGCGCTTTACTTTGTGTGCATTATTTCATCACCACTGCTCCCGAAACGGTGAAGGAAAACATCTTGAGAAATCCGGCATGTCCAAGAACCAACAATTCGAAGACATGTCACTTCTACCAACCCGAACTGGGCCCGCGTGGTGGGTACCGGCCCACTCCTTCTCACCCAAAGACTTTATAGTTATATTCTCTATGCTCTCACTGAGTGGAGCTGCTTTGTATTAATAATAATTTTATAATAATAATAATTTTACTATCAGGCAACTAAGGCCCATAGGTAAAATACATAAAATAATCTTAAACAATAATAACTAGTACATATTAAAAACCGTAAAACTATAACTATACACGTAACGTTGTCGGTGACGTGATTCGCTGCGCGGTGTCGCGTTACCGTCCTCGGGAACGTCGACATACCACACCTTTCGGCCAAAGTCCTCTTTCAGACAGGCCTGTAGATGTTGGGTTGGAAGTTGGAACTCGTACCACGAATGACTTAAAGTTGATGTCCCTTTGGGGATAGATCATCATAACCAATATCACATTATTTTGATCTCACTACGACACTTTGTTTGCATACAACACAGCAAGACCGGGAAAACGGTTGCATTTTAACGTTAATTTTACTTCCAAAATTTTCGTCCTATATGACACTATTATTCTGTAAGCACCGACCATATTACACATTCCCATAACGGCTCACGTATGCATTTACTATATGGGCCAGTTAAAGTTTTCCTGCCCCATAAGAGCGAAGGACGTGACAAGACATAAATTAATATAATTATTAAAACGAAACGAGCCATTTCGTGCAACGTTGAGCTTGCATTCTGTTACTTATGCGTTGCGCAGTCTTTAATCCGTTTTATGTGAATTCTATACATTAATAATTCTATTTTTAGAACTGAGGGCCTAAAAAGGCCACTTTGGCAGAATCATAAAAGTATAACATTATGAAACATAATGGACAGTTAACTGTTAAGTTAATCGTATCAAATCCCATTGGTGAAGGAATTTTTAGTTATTTTTATTTGTCTGTGCTAAAATCCAATCAATCCAATCCAAATCCAATCCCAATCTCTTTGATTATACCTACGTAGTGCAGCGAAAAAAAATGAAAAACAGGGACTATCTTCGCCATATTATAATGTTATCCTTTTATGATTCTGCCAAAGTGGCCTTTTTTTGCGAGATGAATTGAATTAACCACCCAAGTAGATGAAGGTCGAAGTCGAATGTGTTGGAATTTGGTCTTCTGCGCGTGCGATTAGATTGTCAAAAGCCTCATTCCGACTTATGTCAACTAGCTTGTGTTTATGTATGTCATGGATCAAAAGACCCTCAAGTCTACCAGATCATGATGATAACGAGGGTCTCTGCCCAGCATCGACCTGGACTCCATGCCACTGCTGGGCAAAGACCTGCCTTCATTCTTTCCTTAAGAAGGTCATTACTTAAGAAGACACGAATCCAAGTTGTTATCCAACATAAAACTATGTGTTACATCAGCAACACAACATTCAAATAAAATAACATATTACAATGTACCAATCTACTAGATACCAGTCTACTAGATTGTAGAAACTGCAATATTCGATACAGAGACCGTCAAACAAATTGGTTTTCGGAGATATGTATTCTGACAGCAGCTTGGTCATGCATTATAAGTAGGTAGGTGCTGACCTGAAGATGGGAAGTAGGCCGAATGGAACTGATGGTCAAAGGGTTCTTATTGTATAGTTCTAGTACAGCATGAATATGATATGAGTTTGGGTATTCGGTTTGTATGGTTATGCCACTGTGAATGGATGCATAATTAATTTATAGTGTGATAACTATTCGATGGGTAAGACGATTTCGCTAATAATTTATTTCTAGGTAGCCATGGAGTTAGTTTTTAGGGTTCCGTACCCAAAGGGTAAAAACAGAACCCTATTACTAAGATTTCACTGTCTGTCCGTCTGTCTGTCTGTCACCAGGCTGTATAGGTATCATGAACCGTGATAGCTAGACAGTTGAAATTTTCACAGAGGATGTATTTATGTTGCCGCTAATATAACAACAAATACTAAAAACAAAATAAAATAAATAATTAAGGGAGGCTCCCATACAACAAACGTGTTTTTTCGGTTTTTTTGCCTTGTGGTACGGAACCCTTCGTGTGCGAGTCCGATCCGCACTTGGCCAGTTTTCTTATTTGATATGGACAGTTTACGCACCCAATATTGCAATCAGTTCTCTAGAAATCATTTCTTAAGTCTCCTTTTATGACTTCGATGTAGTAGTAGTAAAATAGTAGCCCACCGGTATCGGAAACAGGGTCCAAGCTACCGGCGGTCAGGGCTCCAGAGAGAGGAACCTCCTAACAATGCGGGCCGTGTCCAGAAGTACTGCTTTCTGGATCAAGCCCTTGATCCAGCTGCCCAACACGAGCCTCCTCAGGTGTTGGTCGAGGCTCTTGGCTATTAGTCCATTGGCTGTCACGACTATCGGCACAATGATCGCTGAGTCCACATCCCACATGTCGACAACCTCGCGAGCCAAGTCAAGATACTTGATTTGTTTATCTTTCTCGGCTTTCACGTCTTTTTGAGCATCCGCTGTAAGCCTTGACTTAAAGTTATTCAACGAACAATTGAGCAGCTTGCCGGTGTACCGTTATAAAAGATCGAAATTTAAATAATACCAATCGAATAAATTATAAAAGTAACCACAGAAACATACATAGCAACCCAAAATTCAATCTTAAACAAAACACGACACGCAGCTCATAACACAGACAATTGCCGACCACAAACAACACGACGACCACAATAACGTGGTAAGTACAAAGTGCCAAGATCCTGAGGTATAACACAAAATATTAGACCAAATCCCGCGGTCCGGATTAGGGGAACCGGGTCAAAAGTGCCTCGGACCGTCCGAAACTTTGCCGGGAATTTTTGGTGGACTGGACCTAATTCCGTGGGATAGGATTTGTGGAAAGTGGAATGCAAAATCATAATTCGCTCTCGTTTGTAGTTGGAACTACGTTATTAAGGATATATGGGTAGCTTCTGGCTGTTTAATAAATGTATATGGTACTTATGCGACCCCTTTCTAATTCTCAGTTTCCGTATAGTCAATCGCACATCAGAGGAAACAATTTATTTATTTTTCATCGATGGTCCTAGTTGGTCATTTGTGACTTCGGTTGACAGCTATGTGAACATACAGCTTACATATTTATGCAATGCACCCAACATTGCATAAATATGTAAGCTGTATGTTCACATAGCTGTCAACCGAAGTCACAAATGACATATTTATGCAATGTTGGGTGCATTGCATAAATATGTAAGCTGTCATACCCTTAATGCCTGGAGGCTCTTATTTAGTTATTAAATTTCATTTATTATTTTTAGTTATCATTATTTATTTATATACAGGGTGTTTGGTAGAAGGACCGACACAATTTCCTTAGGGATAGGAAGTGTCATGTTAGTTGGCATACATAGCACCTGTCTTAAGTGTCACGGTAGGCGATTGAGATAATAATATGTTCCTTTTTAAGCACCCGAAATATCACCACAACTTTTTTTTTGTGGTTGTAATAGAGCGTCATAATTTTTGGTGTAATCTTCAATGTACATCTATGTACAGAGGCCAGCACATTAAGCTACCCGAAACTGTCAAAATTTACCAATCAACTTTGAACCTTATGCTTTAGTCATAAAGTTGAAAATGTATTAAAGAAATTTGACAGATTGTAGTTGCTTGATGGTCTGTACAATCGGTTCTAAAAAATTACATGGGTGCTTCCAAAATCCTAAAATTGTGTTAAGGAACGAAAAATTTTAATTTAAAAATTCATAATAAAAACGAAAATTAAAACTATTTTGCGCTAGCAAATGACATCCCCAATCCCTCAAATGATTGTATCGGTCCTTCTACTACCCTGTATACCATATATACTTTAGTATACACCAGAAAATATATTTTTAAAAAAAAACGATTATTTTTATTGCTTGAGTACCTATATTTCATTGTATATTGGCGTGGCTAGCTGACATCATCATCATCATCATCATTTCCGAAAGACGCCCACTGCTGGACATAGGCCTCCCCCAAAAGGGGGGGTTTGCCATAATCGCCACGCTTGGCAGACGGGTTGGCGATCGCAGTATGATATGGTGGTGGAATGCATAGAGAACGCTGCTGCCCATTCTTCGATATGCCCCTTAGTCGCCTTTTACGATACCCACGGGAAGTATGGGTATGCTAGCTGACATATGGTAAATAATTTAATTTAATGTTGTGTCTTTACCTACTATTGTATAGAAGCAAGTTTTTCTAACTGAATAGACAGCTGTGCTGCTGGGGAGTTTGTTGCGACACTTCTTTCCAGTGTAAGCACGAGGAAATGGTGAAGGGCGGGCGTTTTGGATGACTGTCTTATGCAAATTTGATGTTCGAAAAGTACTGATTCTCAGCCTAATTTGAAAAACCGGCCAAGTGCGAGTCGGACTCGCACACGAAGGGTTCCGTACCACAAGGCACAAAATGCCGAAAAAAACGTTTCTTTTATACCGTTTTAAATTTTAACTTTATTTTATTTTTATTATTTTTTGTTATAGCGGCAACAGAAATACATCATCTGTGAAAATTTCAATTAAAAAATTTGTCTAGCTATGACGGTTCATGAGATACAACCTGGTGACAGACAGACAGACGGACTGTGGAATCATAGTAATAGGGTCCCGTTTTTACCCTTTGGGTACGGAACCCTAACAAAAGACTTTTGATTTTGAATGTGATATTTACGTCTTTGCAGTAAGAGCGGTTTTCGTTGTGCAAGTGTTACCACTATTAGGCCACTGACTATACGTAGAGGACGATGATGTAATAAAAAAACTGCCCAAGTGCGAGTCGGACTCGCACACGAAGGGTTCCGTACCACAAGCCGAAAAAGTACGCCGAAAAAAACGCGTTTGTTGTAAGGGAGCCCATTAAATATTCATTTAATTTTGTTTTTAGTATTTGTTGTTATAGCGGCAACAGAAATACATAATTTGTGAAAGTTTCAACTGTCTAGCTATTGCGGTTCTTGAGATACAGCCTGGTGACAGACAGACGGACAGACGGAGAGACAGCGAAGTCTTAGTAATAGGGTCCCGTTTTTACCCTTTGGATACGGAACTCTAATTATTTAAAAACGTGCATGTCTGACTACTTGCCCTACTGAGTTAACCATCGTTTCAATATTGCCATAATTGAAAAATATTGAAAACAATGCAGTTTTATTAAGGGCCTTGAGCGATGTAACCATTGGACATTCATGTTGTTTTTATAATTATATTTTTATTTTCCGTATACAGTAAACTACGTTGTTGTTTATACAACATTATTTTTAATATATGCGAAACCCGATACACGTGTCTAGTATTTTTATGTAAAGAATGTATGAACTAAATTTTAAAACTGTATCATGAAAAATCACAAAGTTATAAGCTTGTTAAGTTACCTGTTTGTCCGTACAAAAACATGCTCACTTACGCCGCGCCGTCTTGCGCTCATTGATAATAGTACCTAAGTACCTAACCGTTCGGCGCGGAGATTGAATAACCTACTTAGTGTCGCTCGGTGTCCAACTTTTAACCTTTTTTAAATATTTTTGGGACAAAATACCTATAACATGGGGTAAAAATTATTGGAATCGATTCAGTTACTTATTCTGAACAAACTATATTCAGGTTTCGCATATACTAAAAATAACGTTGTATAGCGTTTTTCGAAAACAATACAACAAAAACAAATAGTCTAAAAATAAAAATCAGAACGGTATTGGTATCGGTATCGATCGGTATCAATTTACCGATCATTCTTTATTCAACAATATTTTACGGAACAATGATTGTTATCGAGAGCCAATCGAGAGCACTCATTTATTGAAACTAGTGTAAACTGAGCGTTGTCTTTTCATTTCCAATTACCCCTCGGCAATATTTTCAATACAATTGACTGTGAATTGTTAATTTGGATTGTTATTTCATGATAGAAAAGAAATCTAAAATTGAGGTCTTCGATTGAGAAATATTATTAGCTTGAATACTATTAGATTTTCGCGGCTTTGCCCGCGTACTGCTGGGTTTAAAAGTACTCAATTATGTTAATCCAGGTTATAAACTATCTGTGTGCCAAATTTCATCCAACTCCGTTCAGCTGTTTTGCGCCAATCCGGAGAAACAGACAAAAGGACAAAAATTTTATAAACTATATTTTCAGCATCATACTCGTTCCCTGTCTGTGTGGTGCCGGACTTAAAGAATATCACCACCCCTTACTTCCCGTGGGTGTCGTAAAAGGCGACTAAGGATCGTATCGGAGAATGGGCAGCAGCGTTCTCTATGTATTCCACCATCATACCATACTGCGATCGCCAACCCGCCTGCCAAGCGCGGCGATTATGGCAAACCGTCCCAAAATTGGGGGAGGCCTATGTCCACCAGTGGACGTCTATCGCCTGAAACGACGACTCGTTTCCACACCTCGTTTCCATTACATTTTTTTTTTCAATAATATTAAATGTGCAATTTTGATTTCGTTAGTATTTTATTATACAGTAATTAATAGATAACCTAAGTAATCATCATTATAAACAACTATTACTATGGGACCAAACCTGAAATCGCGAAAAAAGAATCAGCTGTTTCCTACATTTTGACGAGACGATTTAAAGCTGATTTTTTTTCGCGATTTCTGGAAAATGAAAAGTTCAGCAAGAATAAAAGGATTCATCTCTTCAAACCTAAACTTTACACAGTCTATTCATAAAAATGTTGTTTCCTCTATAATAATGTACAATAAACGCGGAAAGCTCAGCTCTGCGACGTAACGATAAAACGCTTAGTCGGCGTGCGGAACGTCTGAACTGTGTCGGAGGAGTTTAGGCTTGTGGTGCTACAGCTCAGCAGCTTCGGCTTATATCTGGAGATAGAGATGAAAGCGGTAGTCAAATGTTTATATTGGCAGACTGTCTTTTGTTTGGTAAAGAAGATGATGAATGTTCATTCCCGCATGATCAAAATTGTGGGACGAATCGCGTGGTGCATCTATAATGGAAGAATAGACTTGAAAGTGGTAGATGGCACAACCGATTTGTTTCAAATGTTTCAAAAGGCATAACAAATTGTAAATGATGTCTATCTTAAAACACTGTCATTTGGCATTAGGAAAAACATTACGAGCTAAGATATCTAATGAGATGGAAGCAATTTATCCAGACATATATATTATAGGATCCACTACTTCGTTATATCATAAGATACATCCCAAATCTAAATCTAACATACATTTTCAGCACATTCACCCATTAAACGAACATTGACACTACGTACCAGTTACAGAAGCCAAAAAAACAAACAAATTCGTAGTTGGTAGGAAAGATTTCAATCTAGATAAATCGCAATAGTTCTCATTTTACGGCAAGCGCCAGACGCCTCTGGTAACAGCCTTGTTGCCTCGTTACTACTCGTAGAGGCAAGCGAATGAAGTTTCTTTGACGTATTTGCATTCGCGATACACATAGATCTTTTTAGATTTCATATCGGCGAAGACTTGGTTGCAGGATTCTGTGTATTTTGTTCGTACAAGAAAATCTCTATAAAGCCCTTTGTACACACACGTTTTTCTTGCTGTGAAAACTATACCATCCACCAGCTTCTGTACTCCGTAGTGATCAATACAATACTGACGACCGTGCCTACATACGGCGAATAAACCATAGTTTTCTAAAAGGCCTAAAAATGCGCTACCGATGCGATTCTGAAAAATGCATGGCATTTTTGCCCCTTTGTTATCATATCAATAGAATAGAATAGAATACTCTTTATTATGTACACCATAGGGCTGGCTTTTACCTTGCCCAGAGGCTAAGCATCGCCATTCAACATGGTAATGTCGCCAGTCTCTTGGGTACATTACCAGTCGACAGCGATGCGGATGAGTTTTTCGACGCTATTTTCTAGTTTCTGTATAGTTTTAGTTAAATTAGAATTTAATTTTGTTGTTTTTACCTGTCTAAATAAATATATTTTTTGTACACCATATAAATTACAGACATATAAATATAGAAATTATACAGAGGGTGACACAATGGGCGGTCTTATCGCTAAAAGCGATCTTTTAAAGACAACCTTTGGATTAATCGACCAGGGCGCAAAATACTGCGAACTCTCACTCTCTCACAAAGACACTCACACTCACAGAGAGGACTGCCCACTGCTGCTGTCTGTGACTGGATGTGTCATCGGCCGTAATCCACCACGCGGGTCCAGTGCGGGTTGAATGTCATATGTCTAAGAATTTTTGGTTCTAGGCCATGCCGGTTACCTCACGATGTTATACTTCACCGTTTTGAGAGCAGTGGTGAATAAATAATTTACACAAAGTGCCTGTTTGGGTTCCAACCTCCGTCCTACAACTCATAAGTGTGGCCGTTTCCACTGTGCCAACACAGGTCCGACCGAATGCGTGGCCCAAATTCAGATAGACGATGCTTTTATTGTCTAAACCATGGCCCGTTAGAAAGAAAGGAAGCGTCATTACGCATTATGAACAAAACTTTTTGATTAAGGGCAGGTTTTTCCAACGCCAGATAATTTTTTTGGGGGATAATTTTGAATTTTTGATAGTTCCTCCATTCAAAAACTGTCAGACGTCAATTTTATTCCATGAATAAAAATTACCTGTCGATTGAAACATCAGCCCTTAGTGTAGTGTACAAATAACAGAAAATAGAGAATAGTAGAAATAATAGTGACGGTGACACACATACCTAATAAACACATGAACAATGTTTTTAACAGACCCTAAAAAATTGAACGGTCTTGTGCGAAGTACAATCAATACTTTTAAATTTAAAAAGAATTATCACGTAAAAAATTAACTTAGATTAAAATTGCTTATAAGAAGTCTTATAGGCTAGAATAATTATTAAGAAACTGGTTCTTTTTTCTTAAGAGAAAAAAAAAGAAATACTCAATAACATTCAAGTTTAAAAACAGCGTGTAAACCTCTCTCACGGCTAACAACAACCTTTAATTTTATTCGGACTCTCAAGATCAGTTAAGACAACGATACATCAGCCGGTTGCGAAGCTCCGCGTTGATTACACGATGCAAGACTGATATGCATCGCGCTACTGACGCCACGCCCGGCGTCAATCAAAATCACGGAGTAAGAGTGTACCAGAAAGCTAGAAATGAATGATCGAAACTCGAAATTTATTAGTATAAAATTGATGTAGTTTTTTCATCTTTTACGGCTTTTATTGCCAAACTTAAGTGGCAGTGGGCTGGTGTGGCGACCGCGTACCGCAAGACGTTACGTTGGAAGGCCTCCCACAAGGTGATCCGACGGCCTTGAGAAGGCCGCAGGAACTCGTTGAATGCGAGAAGCACAGAACCGGGGGAGACCTATGTTCAACAGTGGACGTTTTTCGGCTGAAATGATGTTTGTTGTTTTACGGATCGTTAAATCCTAAACAATATGTAAAATCACAGTATTATGTTTTGAAAAAATTCTGTCTGAGAAAGAGACCCTTTTAACACTTTTCGGGACAGTTCTCATCAGTGACTTGTATGTTATTCAACTGCCACTGTTAGTTTAAAATCAAAACAAAGTTCTTATATCTTAAAAGGCCGCATTCGTAACGTAGTAGAAAGGCGATAGAGCAAAATTCCGTAGCGGATTAGTTGCAAGCTCCTCAGTGATATTTTCATTCAATTGCACGCAGACGCTTGCTTCGCGCCGTGAAGATTGCGTTCCACGCTAACAATATAGCTACTGTCACTGTGATAAGTTAGACTTCCAGTGCCTACCCCATGCATCTTCTGAATATAGCTGTGTAATGAAGTTATTTTCTCGTGTTTTGCGTAGGAGTTCGGTTATTGTTACGTTTGATTTGTATTCCGAAAACAGTGAGTGGGTATCGATACTGTTAGAAATAGCAAGCACAGTGAAATAATAATAATTACATTGTATTGTCTGTGTGGTGCCGGACTTAAAGAATTGCACCACCCCTTACTTCCCGTGGGTGTCGTAAAAGGCGACTAAGGGTCTTACCGGAGAATGGGCAGCAGCGTTCTCTATTTATTCCACCATCATACCATACTGCGATCGCCAACCCGCCTGCCAAGCGTGGCGATTATGGCAAACCCCCCCCCCCAAAATGGGGGTAGGCCTATGTCCAGCAGTGGACGTCTATCGGCTGAAACGACGACATTGTATTGAATGAAATTAAATTAAATTGTTTGTTCTGTAAATAGGATGTCATCAAAAACATATCCTGTAAAAAAAACCAAGTCTCGCAACTCAGTTCTTCTACTTACCGTAAAAAGTTGTGAGATACATGTAATACCAAGTCGGTTAATTTATTCAGTCCCTACTTAAGGGAACTTCTGTCTTAAGTCATTACGTAAGTAGCTAACCTAACAACATCTTATAGTGACCATATCAATATTAAAAATCTTTATGTTTTAAATAAATAGATTGACTTGACAATCGCATGAAAACACAATGTATCTCACAAGCAAAATATATTATACAGGGTTATTGGTAAAACATTAACAACCTCTTAAGAGGTCATTGTAATCATCATTATGAACAACTTTTACTATGGGACAAAACTTGAAGTCAAAAGGTTCGGTCGTCAAAATGTAGGGAACAGCTGATTTTTTTTTTGCGATTTCAGGTTTGGTCCCATAATAAAAGTTGTTCATAATGGTGAGTACAATGACCTCTTATGAGGTTGTTAATGTTTTACCAATAACCCTCTATTAAATTAGATTGTTTAGTGAATCGGAATCACATTTACGCGTTTTTTTTTTTAAATACGTTAGTGGGGTCAATCAAGAATGCTCAAAGACTTGAATTTACATAAATTTTCATCAACTTTAAAAGAAAGAACAAAGAGAAAATATTAAATACAAAATTACTTGAACTTAGATAAAATGTGCTATGGGCCTGTAGTTCAACAAAACCTTTTTAATTTAACGAGTCTCGAGAGGTCTCGAGAGTATTTTATTTAGTAAAATATTTAGGTTTAGAATTTCGTTTTTAATTTCGAGCGGAAAGTATAGGAAACATTTTGAAACTTTGTAGACAAGCTGTTATAGAAAAACTTTAAAATACTTGATCTACATTAGACAAGCCTTTTTGAAGGTACTGAAGTGGTTTTAGCCTACAACCTAATTGCGTAACACATGATTATGTGTTACAATCTGACGAACGGCCACCAGACGGTATGCATTTAAGCGGAAATTGCAGAGTTATTTTCAAAACAAATAGCGTAGAGTCATCTCAACACCTCTCTCCCTTGCATTTGTATGTATATATATATAAGGTCCCATTAAAATAGGTAGACAAACTTTTAGGAATCATTCAGGCCACCAAAATAAGGACGATGGTAAAAAAATATAAAAGAAAAACGCATAGATATTCACAAGAAAAATAAAATCAGCTAACGAAAATACACTAATGTGCCAGCAATTTATTATTTTAGGTCATAATAAAATCACTTTAATCGGAGTTTTTTTTTTGCTTGGATATGTTTAGTTAGACGTACTGAGCGCTGTGTTAAAATTTGTCCATATATTTTAATGGGACCCTGTATATATATATTATAAGTATATATTATAGTCAATAGTATGTATGTGTATATAACCTATTTATGTATTTGTGTACTTAGTTTTCATTTTTTTTAAATCATTGTTCCTCTCAACCAAAGCACCTGCCATCCAATCTCTTCACCACCCTTGGTTGACTGGTAGAGAATGCCTAAAGCATTAAGTCCGCCTTTGTACCTTTTTGTGCGAAAAGTTTAAAAGTTTAAATAAATAAATCTGAATAATTTTGAAGGATATTGCTAATCCTTTGCTTCCGTTCGAACAATAAATAATAAATGTTGTTTAACTGTCAAAATGAATGCCATTCCTACTGTCAGAGTGTTACGCAATCATACCGCTAGATGGCGTTGCCAAGGAACCTCCACGAATCACACTAATAATATAAAGGCGAAAGTTTGTGAGTGTGTGTGTTTATATGTTTGTTACTTCTTCACGCTCAAAGGGCTGGACCAATTTTGATAAAATTTTGTACGGAGGTAGCTGACACCCTGGATTAACATAAAGGCTACTTTTTATCCCGATATTCCCACGGGATCGAAACTTATGCGGGTAAAAACGCGGGGTGCAGCTAGTGTTAAATGAGTTAATGGCATATTTCAAGACAAACACTATTTCTTATTTAGAATGGAAAAAATTAGACAGTCCCGTTGGCTGACAACTGACAATCAAAACAAAATGTTATCAATTCAGCCGAAAGACGTCCACTGCTGGACATAGGCCTCCCCCTAGTATCGCATCGCCACTTCGATCGGTTTTGTGCTTCTCGGATTTAGCGGATTTCTGCCATGGATGCCTACCATGGTAACCGACATAGCCCGAAGAATTTATTGCCGAACGGTTCTAGAGTGGTGACCGTTTACCTGAAGACGTACCGTTGGAAGGCGTCCTACAAGATGGACCGATGACCTGGTGAAGGTTGCAGGAAAATAAAATGTGATTTCTTCTAAATAATCATCCATTTGCAAGTACAGATGCTTTTCCTTTAATAGAATTAAAGCGGACCTGACAGTACCTACGTAGGTTCTAATTTCCAAACAATTCAATAAGCACCAGCGGCCTTAAACAATTGAATATCGAAAGTTATTTCCAGCTTCTCAACTTCATAACTTCTGTAGAACACGTACAAACAATTACCTACAAATAATTAATCGCAAACTATCTTCTCGTTAATTTGTTTAAAATTACGCCATCTCATTACATTCCGTCTAATTAAACATCGTAAACGGGAAATATAAATACGGTTTTTATATTATCCGTACTAAAAGTACGTTATTTCTAGAACAATTTTCGCTAAAGCAATTAAGTTTGCAATTAAAAGCGAGGGTATCCGGGGAATGTCGGCTGGTCGGAATTTGTCAGCAACCAGCTATTGTGGACCGACCCTTTCTGACCTCACCTTAAGTTTCAATTAATGGAACAATTTCATTTGTAGGTTCACACGGCTGTCGGTTGTTGAATCGTAGTTTACGTCGAACAGCACATAGCGGTAATCGGTTCCTGTGACGGCCTCATTACTGTTTAAAATATAGCTCTCAGATATTTTTTAAGTGGGTTTAACTAGATATTGAGGTGCCTGTGGCTAAATAATAACAGCCGCAGAGGTCGATCGATCAGGCTAAGATACGTGACCATCTTTACATTCCGAGTCCCCTCCGTGTCTCGGAAAGCACGTTAAGCCGTTGGTCCTAGCTGTCATTCGTGGATCTTTGACAGTCGTTACGAGTTGTCAGAAGCCCGAAAGTCTGACAACCAGTCTTACCAAGGGGTATCGTATTACCGGGTAACTGGGTTGTGGAGGTCAGATAGGCAGTCGCTCCATGTAAAATACTGGTATTCAGCTGCATCCGGTTGGACTGGAAGCTGATCCCAACATAGTTGGGAAAAGGCTAGGCAGATGATGTTTGACTAGATATTGTTTTTACTGTAACCACGGCAAGAATAAAATTTGAGCTGGATTTCTCAATTCTTAGGCTTTCTTTAGGCTACGAAAGCAATGACAGTCGATAGGCTGGCACTGGGAGGCTCTAGACGCCAAGCAAGCTATGCTTGGCGCCTAGAGCCTAGCGAGTCACCTCGCGAGTAGCGAAGTGAAACGAAAGCTCTACAATATTCGCAACCGGTGCACTGCGCGCTTGGCGCCTTCGCTAGTCGCATAGCGTGTTATCGGCATAATTTCTGCCGAGTACATTCCACATGTTCACAACCTCAAGTGCCAAGTTAGGATACCTACTTCTTTATTCTTTTTTTTTTGATATTACGAGATTTTTATCACGTGTTAGTGTGCACCGAGCGACACGCGTCAGTGGCAGAGCAACTGCAGAAGACGACAACAGCCGTCGATGCTCACTGTCGACGCGTCGGCGGATGCCGTCGATAACATCATCATCATCATCATCATTTCAGCCGAAAGAAGTCCATTGCTGGACATAGGCCTCCCCCAAAAGGGGGGGGGGGGTAGCCATGATCGCCACGCTTGGCAGACGGGTTGGCGATCGCAGTATGGTATGGTTGTGGAATGCATAGAGAACGCTGCTGCCCATTCTCCAGTACGCCCCTTAGTCGCCCTTAGTCGTCGACAACTTGCCGTTCGTGAATTTGAGTGCTTACACGAGCAGCATGTTGTCGATTGCCTGCAGCTGCAGTTACCTCTGCCGTTGACGGGTGTCGTTCGTGTGGATGAGCACTTATCCGTGTTTTTCCATGCTTTATGTTCTTACCGCCTTACTAATGAACGTTGTAGAGCGTCTGTATTCAACGCTTTATCTTCTTCTTACGAAAGTCAAATTACTGACGACTGAAAGAGAGAAATCGGTGTGTAATTCATCTGGCGTTGGAAGGCCTCCCACAAGGTGGTCCGACGACCTTCTGAAGAAAAGTGGGCAGGGTACTTGCTCGCAGAACAGATGGCCGTTGGGGCCGAAAGGTTCTGGAGTAGCTACCTGAAGGCTGCAGGAACCCGTTGGATGCGAGAAGCACAGAACCGGTCGAAGTGGAGGTGCTTGGGGGAGGCCTATGTCCAGTAGTGGACGTATTTCGGCTAAAATGATGATGATGATGAATACGTTTATTAGGGGGAAAATCATATTCTAGATCCCAGTTCTATCCTTCTTGAGATTATTGTAAACAGTTCCCTTAATTTACAGCAAGTTAGCTTTCATCTTCTTAATACTTACTTATGTTACATGGTGTAAGAAACTTCTGACACTTAAATATGAAGTTATTCACTTGTTTTGCTTTGGCTGCTAAGAAATTTGCTTCCGTCTGAAGTATTATATAACCCCTACCACGAAATATTTTTAGAGCCGAAATATTAATTTAACTTTTCTGTGTAAATCTGTACCATTTGGTCAAATAAATCAACGTATCACACTAATATTATAAAGGCAAAAGTTTGTGTGTGTGTGTGTGTGTGTGTTTATATATTTGTTACTTCTTCACGATTAAACGGCTTGACCAATTTTGATAAAATTTGGTATGGAGGTAGCTGACACCCTGGATTAATACATAGGCTAATTTGTATCTCGATATTCCAACGGGATCGAAACTTATGCAGGTAAAACGGCGGGGCGCAGCTAGCTCTATATAAATATCTTAACATCCTAAACAATTCTCAAACCATACCTACTTGTCATATAAAATTAATCAGCATCATCATCATTCCAGCCGAAAGACGTTCCAGCAGTGGGAACATTATAAGGCCTCATATCTTCGAGAGCCATTCATACCACGCGCACCCAGTGCGGGTTGCTAGAACGGTGGACATGCCGGTTTCCTCACGATGTTTTCCTTCACCGTTTTGGAAGCAGTAGTGATGAAATTATTTACACAAAGTAAAGCTCCTGGATGGATTCGAACCCACGACCGACATCTCGTAAGACGAGTCCGTTACCACTAGCCCACCATTGCTCTTGCCAGTATAGTGTGTATGGTGTGTGCCTGTAATTGGTTTAATTAAAATAAATGGCTTGAGTTTGAAGGGTTCATTTTTTGGGTTCAGTACTGAAAGGGTAAAAACGGGACCCTATTACTAAAGTTCCACTGTCCGTCTGTCACCAGGCTGTATCTCATGAACCGTGTTAGCTAGACAGTTGAAATTTTCACAGATGATATATTTCTGTGGCCGCTATAACAACAAATACTAAAAACAATAAAATAAATACTTAAATAAAATATACAACAAACATGTTTTTTTCGGCGTTTTTGCCTTGTGGTACGGAACCCTTGGCGTGCGAGTTCGACTCGCACTTGGCCAGTTTTTTACTATTTGTCTGAAACCGTCCCTTAAGACTTTGTAATCCCATAATTATTGCAGTCTGAGAATCAAACACTTGATCTCATGATGCACACAGTTTAAGTACATCGTGCCATTTAAAAAAAAGTTGCTTCAGCCAAGAGTGATTGATGTTCAAATAACTCGATAAAAGTCAAGAACAGACCTTAAAATCCCTTTGTTTTACACTTTTCCAATAAATCCTCACTTTTCCAATAAATCCTCACTTTTCAATAGCATCAATAAATACTGAGAAGCTATTTCATTATCTTAATTAAAGTTCTAAAGATTTTTTAAAAGGTCTACATAAGTGAGACCCTTTGTTAAGATAAATTAGTTTAATATTGAAGAGCTTTTTCTATTCATTATAGTGGAATATTTTAGTTGGAAAATAGATTTTCATTTTATTGTTATTTCTAGTACGTAACACTTATACCTAACTCTAGAAAAATAATAATTGATTTTGAATATTGATGCTCTGAAAAACATCGTAACGTAAAAAAACTTTTTTTATTGTGTAGCCTATACTGTCCCACTGTTGGACAAAGGCCTTCCTCCAGGAACTCTTTTCTCACGCCACCTCGAACCACGGTACGCGTCCAGATCATCTCGCCACCGCTTTCTGGGCTGACCTCGACGACCTCGACGGCGACGTCCACCTTCAGGCACCCATTATGTGGAGACTTAAAAAAAAAATTCCTTTGAAAAAAATCCGGAATAAAAGACACACTCGAGACAAAAGATTATACAACATTATTTCTAGTATATGCGAAACCCGAAACACGTGTCTGGTATTTTTATGTAGAGAATCTATGTAAAATTTAAAATTTCAAAACTGTATCATGAAAAATCACAAAGTTTATAACTTTGTGATTTGTCATGATACAGCTTGTTAAGTTACCTGTTTGTCCGTACAAAAACATGCTCATCTATCCGCGTACCTAGGTAGCTAGGTACGGTTAGGTACCTAGGTAGTACCTAGGTACCTAACCGTTCGGCGCAGAGATTGGATAACCTACTTTGTGTTGCTCGGTGTCCAACTTTTAACCTTTTTTAAATATTTTTGGGACAAAATATAACATGGGGTAAAAATTATTGGAATCGATTCAGTTTCTTATTCTGAACAAACTATATGCAGGTTTCGCATAACGTTGTATTTCATTCATAATTAGGTATCGTTATCCACGTTCGAGTTAAAACTCATGGTAATACTCGACCGCGCCTACTCGCAAGTCAAACAATTACACTCGCATCGCCAGAATGCGCAACTATCAAAGACGGTTCCCGCTTCGTGAGAAAATAACTCGTCTGTACAAACAGCAACGCGGCTTTAAGCGGGCACATCATAAAGGAGCCATTCCCCGCCACTCTACGAATGCCACTACATTTATTTATAAGAAAAAACATGAAAAACTTGCAGTTTTACCCTCGCTTAGCAAATGGGCAATGTTCTACGTTGTCAGCTGTGATTCGCTGGGATAACTGTTTTTGTTGTTTTTTTCTGTGACGTCAAATATAATTTCGTTTTCAGTCGAGTCGCTTCACTACCCGTTACTCTTTTTGAAATAAAACTGAGCAGACAGTTTTTATGTCTCTTCGCTACGAATGAAAAACAGAGAGAATTTTATGTTTTCTTGCTTTGGCGAATAAGCAGTACTAGGATTCTTTGTTAGTAGTATTACAGATACAAATCAAAAAGACAAAACAGGGCGCTTGGCCTGATGTAATGGCCAGACTGCAAACGGCGGCGCGGGGCTTCATTTGTTCGACCATAGTGGGTACGCGGGTGCGGTGAGCGACGCGGGCTGCGCAATGAGCACTCGGGCAACTCACGCGATAGTACTTGTACTATTTATTCTGTGACCATAGCTCGTTCATACAAATGGCCGCAGTGAGCGTGCGGGCGGCCCGCGTGGGGACGGAGGTTCTCAAACTAGTTCGAGCTTTTTTCTAGTAAAAATAAGTCTTCTTCATTCATATTATATTTTGACAAACACTGGACACGACAAGAACGAAGCCGCGCTTGACTGCGGACAGGAAGAAAGCGCGCGTTCCCGCACCCGCGCCGCTCCCCGCCCCGCGTTGCCAGTATGGCCAAACACTTTCATAAAAGATATTTCCAAAAAAATCATCATTCTCCTGCCCTTATCCCAATTTACTTGTGGTCGGCGCAACATGTCTTTCTCTTCCACACTCCTCTGTTAGTCGTCATCTCGGTAGTCACTCCCGAGATATATTCCCAGAACGATAATAAACGAATAACCTTTGTGTCAAACGCCATCGTCAATAATTTCCAACTAAACAAAACACATTTCGTAATTATTTTCAATAAACAACACCAACCATTAGCCTTAATTGTTCAAGGCAATTTGAAAGTGCCATAAGACTTTCGTTACGAACATTGAAGACTCCTACGCAACGCCTACGGTATCATCAAGGCGCCTCGTAAACTCTGTTTTTATTTAATTCTCGAGACTCAAGAATCGACTAATAAGACACCCGTCTTAGATATTAA
Source organism: Mesoligia furuncula (assembly GCA_916614155.1). Classification (NCBI taxonomy): domain Eukaryota; kingdom Metazoa; phylum Arthropoda; class Insecta; order Lepidoptera; family Noctuidae; genus Mesoligia; species Mesoligia furuncula. The sequence goes on from OU744807.1 coordinate 9,946,201, forward strand.
TTAGTTACAAACAAGGATCAAAACTCGGTGAGTCACACAAGTGTACAATTAAACTAAAGGAACAGGTGACGATTAAGTAAAACTTTCTGTTTGTGGGTGACTACTGCAAGCTGCATGGAGTAGGAAGCAAATGGAATAATATATCAAAATCTGGTTGGTGAGACGCCAGCGTCGGCGGCGCACCATGATGAGGAAACTCCAGTTTTCGCCATAAGAACAAATCATACAGAACTTGAGAAATAGAACATCAGTATTCAATTCTTTAGCCAAGGCTTGTTATTAGCAACTTGAAGATGTGTTGTTGTTACCTATTATCTTAAATTAATCTGTAAGCCTTCTTAAAAGTAATAAAGTAAAGTAAGTAAGACGCAAAAGATCTTTGGAGGAACAAAACAGGCTACAGTTGTTTGAATAGTCTACTCTTTACCACCACCAACCCATTTCATCAATAAAGTTGTCTTGACACGGGAATCGATCAGTGTTAGGGACCAAGTTTACCAGAATACGTCAACAGGCTCAAAACAATGCATCTCCACGACCTCATTCCACCGGCCCCCTTCTTCCTTCGGACATCTAGACGCACTGCAAGTTACCATCCCTGCCTAGTTGCTATTCCACTAATTCGCAATAAGCGTTTTCAAATGCCTTTATAATGCGCACAGCAAAAGAGTGGAACTCTCTACCTGCGTCTATGTTTCTGAGCGCATACAACCCGAATCTCTTCAAAGTGAGAGTGAACAGGCTTCTTCTGGGCAAGCTCACTCCATCGTCGACTTTGTCTCTGTCACCTAGTCTGTTGACCTAGAATAGAGTCAAGAGCAAACCCATTTCAAATAAAAAAGTCATCGGCAATAGTACCAAGATAAACATTTCCTCTCTTATTTTTAAAGTAGACAGGAATAGACAAGATTTTGACGACGTAAACAGTGCGCTCTCAATAGTTACGGATTGGTTTACGTCAAATAACCTAGTTCTCAATGCCAAGAAGACGAAATGTGTAAAGTTCGCCTTGTTCGCGTGGAGATTATGACAAACCCTCCCAAAATTGGGGGAGGCCTGTGTCCAGCAGTGGACGTCTATCGGCTGAAACGACGAACGACGCCTTACTGAATGTTAGAATTCTAGGACCCAACATCGTCTTAGATAAAGAGGTGCTTGAAACTGTGGGCTCGGCAGTTTTTCTGGGAATAACAGTAGATGCCAAACTTCAGTGGAGACCACATATATCAAGTCTAGTAGGAAGGCTCAGTTCGGCTGCCTACGCCGTCAGGAAAGTAAGACAATACACTGACGTTGATACAGCTCGTTTAGTCTATTTTAGTTATTTTCACAGCGTTATGTCCTACGGTATTCTGCTGTGGGGCAAAGCCGCTGATATACAAAATACATTTGTCCTGCAAAAACGAGCTGTTCGAACAATATACCAGTTAGGTGCCAGAATTTCTCTAAGATTTTTTTTAAAGATATTGGAATTCTTACGGTTGCATCACAGTTCATCTTTGCCAACATTTTATATATTAGGCAAAATATACACTTGTATACTAAAACAGCGATATTCACAATGTTAACACTAGAAATAAGGACAAACTACGCGCTCCCTTTCACCGGCTTCCTAAGGTTCATAACTCATTTGTTGGGCTTGGTATAAATCTTTTATAAAAAGCTACCTTCTTCATTACTAGATTTGCCTTTTAATACATTTAAAGCTCAAATAAAATCCAACCTTTGTTCAAAGGCATACTATTCCATCAACGATTACTTAAACGATAAGAATAGTTGGTCGCCCTGATTAACTTAAGACAATGTTTATGTTCTTTCTCCAGAATTAGTTTACTGACAAATTATATGAGTTCATATAATTGTTTTTTATTTTTTTTTATTCTATTAACCTTTTAAATAAATTGCAAACTATAGTTTTGTATAATTTAGAAGCATTTTTTTTTTAATTTATAAATGTCAGGACCATGTTTCCGTTTATTATGATTTTTTGATGTTGACTTGAAAGAATAAGGCAGTTGAGAACTTGTCATGTCTCACCGATGGTGGCGCGTGTGTTGGATCATTCGGTTCCCTACAAACTGGTTGAGCTGGATGGTGCTGATCCACGCGTCATGTTAGTGAACGGGCGCCGTCGGTTGAGACTGGTCATCTCTTAACTGCCAATGCTTATTTTTAATCTTATATTTTAAATTATTTCTTCATTTGTGTCTTTTTTTTACATTGTTCTCACATATAGAAGCAACAAGAATATTGTGCCCAGGATTTTGTAATATCTTGATTTAAAAGAGTGTCCATGGAATTACTTGTCCTTGTTCTCCATAGAGATCTACGTTTTGGAATGGGCAACTAGCTTCAACTTTCAGACTTACTGACAGACTATTTAATTTTGACAATTCAAAAGTGCCTGTACAAGGTTTAATTGAAATAAATGCTTTGAGTTTGAGTTTGAATTTCTTTACGACGAACATAGAATTGTATCGCAGTGCACTCCATTGATTCACTACTTCATGTCAACCGCATGTAATTAAATGGAGACGCAACTTCAACGAAGTCGGATACTACGGCATGAATATTCTATTGCTGACTGGAACTGTAAGTTCGAGCTGATATCAGTGTCATGTAGCTATTCGTAGATGTGCCGCGCTATCGTCATTCATATTTTAACTAGTTCCGAGTTAGGAAGTGGCGTGGTCTCGTCACGTCGCGAACTTAAGATTCTGAAATGTTATGCTTTCCGTGTACTTCGATGGTAGTTAGTGAACATTGAGTTTGGGTGACTTATGTTGTATACATATTGATAAGGAAAAACTTTTAGGTGTTATGAAATAATATATTGGTTAGAAGTTGACACTCGTGGGCTAAATGAAAAACTAGATTGCGAAAAACAGTGCTGTTCTCGAGGAAAACAACAATAGCGTTATTATGATAATAGATGGTGCCACGTGTCTTTCGAACGGGATCGACACTTATGCGGATAAAACCGCGGGGCGCTGCTAGTTAAAGATAAAATCCTCACAACTGCGAGGGGTGTCGCTTGCGGTCGAGACACGTCCCTACTATACGATGACATATGATTTAATTGCGACCGACTACAAAACGAGCAATTTACTAGTAGTTAAGACAAGTTATTCATGTGTTGTTACTCTATGAGCATTGTTTGGTGACGGAATAATTTAACGGTTAGATTAAAAAAAAAACGAGTAAGGCCCTAGGCACGGCAAGGGATTTTTATGCGAAGAATAGGAATATCATCATCATTATCATTTCAGCCGAAAGACGTCCACTGTTGAACATAGGCCTCCCCAAGCACCTCCACTTCGAGCGGTTCTGTGCTTCCCGCATCCAGCCGATTCCTGCGGCTTTCACAAGGTCATCGATTCACCTTCAGGGAGGCCTAGTAATAAATAATACTTAGGCCTAATAGGAATATATTTATTTATTTAATACTTCAAGCACATAAACGTGCAGAGGCGGACTTAATGCCATAGGCAAAACAACTAATGCAATATAACTTAATAGTATTACAATAAAATTGAAGTGTCAATGATAATGCCCAAGAACGTCGCGATACCGAGGCATTGTTGCCGTCAGTGTGCACTTCCTTGTAGTGATGCCGTAGGATCCCCTGCCCTGCCGTGCCACCAATGGGCGCAGGCCCCAAGCGTCACAAATTCATCATCATCATCATCATCATCATTTCAACCGAAAGACGTCCACTGCTAGACATAGACCTCCCCCAAAGGGGGGGGGGGGGTTCACGTCACAAATTAACCTGACCAAATTCAAAAGCCTTCAATCCCTATCCATTAATACCTTCAAAAGGTCGCTTACGCCCCGAAGTTCGGCTGTACGTTATAACGCAACGTAATTTCGGCATAATGTGTCGTCATTAATTCAAATAGCATTGCAGGCGTAATCATGCCGAACTTCGGTCGCGTACCTTCGGCATAGGGTGTTTAGACACTAACACTAAACTATCGTAAAGAAAAGCGCAGACGCGAATTATTGTGCAAGATTGAATAGACCTCCTGAAGGTATTAATGGATAGGGGTTGATGGCTTTTGAACTTGGTCAGGTTAATTTGTGAATTAAGTTTACCAACGAAGATCTTGTGCCCAACAGAATCCCTTGATTTTGGAAACGGTCTAATCCGTATAGAAAGTTCAGTGATTCCATTTGACTAATGACACGTCTGTTCTGCAATGTAAATCAATGAAAAACGTTTCATCAATCGTCTGAATCAAAAAGAACAAAGGGTCAAGCAACATGTACAGTCAACAAAAGAGATAAGTATGCAGGATCGTCGGATATTGTTGAAGTTTAGTAAGAAACCGATGGATGTTGTGGTTGTTGAATTTGACAAATGAGCTGTTTTTTTTTTCTATCATCGGTTTCTTACTAAACTTCAACCATATCCGACGATCCTGCATACTTAACTGCAAATCAGTGGTAACAATTTGACAGTGCCTTTATGCCGTAGCAATAAGGCCGATATGCGTAGCGCATGTAGGTACCTATTACCAATGATGTGTTGAAAAATGTTACAGAAAAATAAAAATGGTCTTGGTTTTCAAGGTGCAGGGCATTTCTAGTTATTCCTCAACAACGATTAAAACTTGCTATAATTAAATGTAGGTACCTATGCATATTATGGCAACTTACAAGGAGATTAATTAAATGACCATGTAATCATACCTACTTGGTCCAATTTCGACCTAAATAGTTTACTCATTCGGTCTAAAATGACGTAAGCGACAAAGCTCCATGTACTGTACATGTACTGATTACGAAAGGCTTTAGAGCAGTGTGGCTTTAAAAGGTAAGCCTGTACAAACCTCTAATTTTAATTTATTGTTGTTTCGACTTCACTCGAACTCGTTTCGAACTCGTTTCGACTTAAACTACTTACGTGTAATACATATGTTTACCCCGGAGGAGCCCGTGGCTAGATAATAACAGCCGCACAGGTCGATCAATCAGGCTAAGCTACGCTTGTCGCAGTTGGTCTGTGGATGGGTGACCATCTTTACGTACCAAGACCCCTCCGTGCCTCGGAAAGCACGTTAAGCCGTTGGTCCCGGCTGGCATTCGTGTACCTTTGAAAGTCGTTACGGGTAGTCGGAAGCCCGAAATTCTGATAACCAGTCTTACCAAGGGGTATCGTATTACCCAGTAACTGGGTTGTGGAGGTCAGATAGGCAGTCGCTCCATGTAAAATACTGGTATTCAGCTGCATTCGGTTAGACTGGAAGTCGACCCCAACATAGTGGAAGTGTTTGAAGTTCCACTTTGAATATCAAGACAAAAGTATACCTCAAAAGACAGTGTAAGTCCGTGAAATTTATTTTTCTTTCCCTGTAAGTAATTGATCCTCCTCCAAAGCAATATTTTCTACTTTCGATACATAATTATTCTGCATTTTTTTAACATCATACATAATAATGGCTGTAATATTTAATCGAAATCACCGTACTAATACAGAATTTATACCTATTATACACTAAACAATCGTAAAGTGAAGGGCCGGCGTTTTGGAGTCGTATTTTGACGTTTATAACGTGCTAATTTGAAAAAATGACTTAAATTTTCATTTTTTATTCTAATGTCAAATATTGAACTGTCATATCAGACGTCAGTCAATTCAGTTTTGCCTGCCATATCAGATTTTGTTAGATATATTTTTCTAAATTTTACCCTTTTTTCTATTTAAAACTTTATATAAACGCCAGTCTAGGCAGATGATGATATAAACGCCAGTCTTCTCCCCAAGCACCCACTTACGTCATACTCAGATATTTACCAGACTATATTAAAAGTCTGAAAGTTAGTAGGCACAGTTATAGCTCACAAAAGATCTCTTTGATAGCGCCCCTACAGTATCTCCCCATATAAACATTAGTGAAAACTTTCCGAATAATTATAATGCGTTGCAGTGAGGGATCGACGTGAGAAGTGTACTCCAGAATAATGACGCTCGAAGAGGGCGCGGATGTCGAATGATGGAAGAAATTCACTGGATACGATAAGGTTTCATATGTTTTGGTATACAGAGTGGCAGCAACATCGCCGCGTAAACTGAAACCATAAATTCGGCGAATGATTCTAAACCCTCTAGCGTAAAAATGATTCGTTGGTTATAGAAAAAAGTGTTTTTTCATAGAAAAATGGAGTAGGCTGCACATCAAGCTACTACAATCTGTCAAATTTCTTTAACCCCTTGTATGTAGTAATTACAGACACAATTAAAAAGCCATTGTGTCTCGCGTAGATCTACGTTCCGGCATACTAAGGGTTAACAGATTTTCAATACTATCGTTAAAGCGTAAGGTTCAAAGTTGATTGGGAAAATTTGACAGTTTTAGCTTGATGTGCTTGGCGTCTGTACCTAACACGGTCAAAATGTAAGGAACAGCAATTTTTTTTTTAACAGCCGACGAATATTTTCGACACAGGGGGGTTCAGAATGATGAACTGAATTCGTGGTAACAGATTATGCGTCGATGACCCAGCCACCTTGTATTTGGAAAGATATACAAACTTCTGCATCATAATTGCGCAACACACAATCACAATCTGAATCTTTTTTTTTTCTTTTTAAGCCAACGACGTTGTGTTATAAGTTTGACGTGTCTGTGTGTGTGTGTGTCTGTCTGCGGCATCGTAGCATTGATCAGACAAAAAAAATATTTTTTTTTAAAACAGATAAATTCATATGGCAGTCGGGGGACCGTTCTGTGGACCTTCTATTCTAAGAGGTCCCCCGACTGCCATATGAATTTATCTGTTTTGGTCTCGTTACATACATTCTTTAAGTCGGGGGTTTTTAAATTATTTTATCCTTTTCCAATTACATTTAGTTTTATTATTATTTTGTGTCGGGGGTCTTTTATTTAATTTTTTATTTAATTTTTTTCTTTTCAATAACTGCCATCAGTCCTTTCTGGACTATTTTATCAGTTTCGTTGCGTGAATAAAGTGGCGTTTCAGGTACAGGGGCCATTACCCACTGCTACCTCTTCATATTACTTGACTTCTCTTAAGTCGATTGACAAATCCACTGCTGTCCAGCAATTTAACAGCCAGGGAATTTGGGTGGGTGGCTAGACGATCAGCATAACGCCTTTTATGTTTATAAATTTCCTCAAGAATGGTAGGAGTGTTGAGATAATCATGGATTTCTTCATTCTGTATGCTTCATGTGTTCGAAAAATGTGTCTGCTCAACAAAGTAGGTAAATAATGCAATGTATGTTGTTGAACTGTCAAATAGGCATGTCGATTTGAAATCGATTAATCAAAAAATCGATTATTTAGAGTAATATAATCGATTTTTCAGATCGATTTTGAACCCTACATCGATTCAATGAATCGATTCATAAACCTCCCGAATCGGGTGAGACTAGAAATTTGAACTGCCACATTAGTTTAGTGGTCGCAAGCACTACTGCTGAGCAAAAGATCCAGGGCTCGATCCCCATCTCTACCTATTCTTTCGAAGAAATATAGACGTGATATTATGTTTATTAATTTAATAATACTTATATCCAATTACTTGTATTTACGGTAAATGGTCATCAATAATATCCTGTATCTATATTAGGTAATTAGGCATGTTTGAAATTGGCGCGATTAATCGAGAATCGATCTTTTAATGCTCGATTTATAATATAATCGATTCTAGTATGTTCAATTTGAATCGAATCGAAGATCGATATTTTTTAAAGTGAATCGACATGCCTACTGTCAAAATGAAACCATTGCTACTGATAGTGTATTACGCAATTATCCCGCTGGTAAGTCTGTTTATGTGCTTTTGTGTAATAGGAGTGGAAAACAATTAATTAGTCTTTTTATTTTAGTAAATCCCGATTTTTGTGCGTAAAAATCACAATCGTGTCTAGGAAACTTTACTTTTTTATATGTTAATTATTTAATCAAACACGCGTTTAGACTTAGCCAATTTTTAGGGTTCCGTTCCCAAAGGGTAAAAACGGGACCCTATTACTAAGACTTCGATGTCTGTCCATCTGTCCGTCCGTCTGTCTGTCACCAGGCTGTATCTCAAGAACCGCGATAGCTAGACAGTTGAAATTTTCACAAATTATGTATTCCTGTTGCCGCTATAACAACAAATACCTACTAAAAACAAAATAAAATAAATATTTAAGGGGGCTCCCATACAACAAACGCGATTTTTTTGCCCTTTTTTACTCGATATCAATAATGGCAACAGGTAGGCACTTGAAATATTCACAAAATACTCAGTTGTATTTTTACTTTAATTATAAATAATAAAATTAAAATTAAATAAATATTTAAGGGGGGCTCCCATACAACAAACTAGTTTTTTCTGTTATTCAGCAGGAAGTGGCTGAAAGAGATTTCTTTAGAAATAAGCATCACCTTTGTACGTATTTTTCTTTTCCTTTCTTCTTGTCTTTATACAGACACAGTTAAGACAGACATGGATAAATAAATAAAATATAACTAATAACTTTTCGTAATATTCAACAGCGTATTAAAAAAAACTGGCCAAGTGCGACTCGGACTCGCACACGAATAGTTGCGTACCTACCACAAGGCAACAATGCCGAAAAAACACGTTTGTTGTATGGGAGCCCCATTAAATATTTATTTTATTCTGTTTTTAATGTTATAGCGGCAACACAAATACATCATCAGTGAAAATTTCAACTGTCTAGCTATCACGGTTCATGAGATACAGCCTGGCGACAGACGGACAGACGGACAGTGGAATCTTAGTAATAGGGTCCCGTTTCTACCCCTTGGGTACGGAACCCTAAGAATACCTATTTAATTGACAGCCTTCTTCTTTAACACGTCTTCTTGACTGAAATCAACAAAAAAAAAAACAATAATCTAAGCTTCCATACATACACAACTGACGCTTTCATCCCTACCCTACTAAAAGAAACTTTTTTCCCAAATTACCGTCAAAATAAGGCGCCAACAATGTCCGCGTTCAGCCGCACTAATCTGTGTTTATCGTATTTATCTAATGCAGAGCGGAACACGTCTAGCATATAGATTTTATTCTGCGGTCGTGACCGGAATCCAGTGAGGTGGCGTGGAGGGAAGCTCGAAGACACATTGTGTTTAGCAACCCTCGCGATGCGAAATGAATCGATAGATGTAGTGAAGTATTTTTATTACCGACTTCAAAAAAAGGAGGTTATCAATTCGGCACGTATGCATGTAATATTATTGGAATTGCATTATATTCACATATGACAATCTATTAGGGCATCCAACCAAATATACCAAATTTTATAGACGTATGTATGTTTGTCCACGCATTTCTCCGCAACTATTAATCGGATCATGACCATTTTTTTTTATTGACTGACGTTTACTTCAACTTGGGGAACAGTGCAAGTTTCATTAAAATCGATTCAGTAATTTTCAAGGTATGGATGGACTAATACGTGTAAGTGTGACGGCCTGGCTTATTGATACGTGCTACGGGTGTAGTGTCAAAGGGAAAACATCTCAAAACCTTGGTCAAATTCTAGTGCGAAAACTAAAAACTAAGAAATAAAAAACTGGCCAAGTGCGAGTCGGGCTCGCACACGAAGGGTTCCGTACCACAAGGCAAAAACGTCGAAACAAACATGTTTGTAGTATGGGAGAACCCCCTTAAATATTTATTTTATTTTAATTTTATTATTAAAGTTAAAATACAACTGAGTATTTTGTGAATATTTCAAGTGCCTACCTGTTGCCATTTTTGATATCGAGCAAAAAAGGGCAAAAGGAGCCCCCCTTAAATGTTTATTTTATTTTGTTTTTAGTATTTGTTGATATTATAGCGGCAACAGAAATACATACTTTGTGAAAATTTCAACAGTCTAGCTATCGCGCTTCTTGAGATACAGCCTGGTGACAGACAGACGGACAGACGTACAGACGGACAGACAGCGAAGTCTTAGTAATAGGGTTCCGTTTTTACCCTTTGGGTACGGAACCCTAAAAAGTACCTAATTAAAAAAAAATAAACCGACTTCAAAGTAATTAACTCAAAATTACGAAATAAGTTTAATTTCGGAAGTCGGTGGCAAAAAACTAAAACTATAAAATACAGATACCAAATTTCTTATTCCCCCGACCCACCCCGTCGCATCGCATCGCCCGCGCTATCACTTCGTTTTCGCTTAGCGTTCTTTCTGGCATTTTTCTTTTTGCTCGGTTCCTAAGGGTCGTAGCGTGGTGTTAAATAGCCTATGGCTTTCCTCAAGAATTAGGCTATCAATTGCAAAAAAGGCTTTCAAATCCGACCGGTAGTTCCAGAGATTAGCGCGTTCAAACACGGAATACGGTGGCAACACTGAGCAAGTATACATTCGCCTATATCAAAATTATTTAAATAATATTACTAAGTCATTAATCATAGGCAAAAATACAAAAAACCAGTACATAAAGTGACAACACAGTGCTGTGATTGTTATCATCAACAAAAACTTGGTGGAATTCAAATAAATCGCTTTTCCCTAAAGTGCAAGAAGAAACGTTAAAAATTACTGCTTATCGTGTGTGGACCAAAAACTGTGAGTTAACCAAGCTACAAAGGCTACGTCCATCAAACGTAGACACATTTTTGCTTTCCAGAACTTAATTATTATCTAATAAAAACAAACTGTGAAAAAATATTTGTATTACGAATCCGTTATCAGATGAATGACAAAAACACACTAACGCCATCTATTATCAATAGAGATAGTTAAAAGTTCATCTGCTTTACCGACGAAGCAATTACCAATTGTTGCCAGTGTTAAAATTAAATAATAATAATAATAATAATAATGATTTATTTTCTCACCACAATACATGTACATTAGAGAGATAACAATACAAAATACTAACATCAATAAAATTATACTGTGGGAGACTGGTGCCTAAACTAGACGTGAGATCTGTATTTCAGGTCACCAGGTCTCCAGCCCTTGGGTAGTGCTTACATTTTAATGTTAGTGTACTTTGAGTAATCAGTGCGGTAAGAATTTAGAAAAAAATAGACATAAATTAAAGAGAAAAGAAAATTTGCTGCAGTCATCATTGCTGCTTGGGGTTAGTATGTTTAGTAGGTTTTTGTTGTATGATTGTGTATTTGTATAATGAGTAAGGTGTATGTGTGAGGATAGTGTGTGTTTGTGTGGGGGGGGGGGGGGGGGAATATAATATTTTAGATTAGCTATTTTGGGACAACGAGTAGTTTTTCTGTTTCTTCATAATTTAACTCCTGCAGCCAGCTACTAAGTATAGTTTTGCATTTGGTTTTGGAGAGGCTATAAATTGGGAGTATCCTATTTATTTTGTTATAAAGAAAGCAGCCAAGATAACAAAAGAATCGACGGGAGGAAGCAGTCGAGAGCCGAATGTGGTGGCGGTCTATGGGATCGAATCGTCGAGTTCTGTGGGAGAGTGAGTGGTTGAAGGTGGTGAGGCCATGCTGTTTCATAACCGTTTGCAACATGAACAGCTGACGAACAGTCAGCACGTTTGCTTCCTTATATAGCGTAACCGTTGGATATCGGAAAGGTCTGAATAAAGATACTTTCAGGATGGCTCTCTGCGCTCGTTCAAGCTCTAACATAGTATTTTTTGGAGCACCACCCCAGGACGTTATGCAGTATGTTAGTAGGGACTGGGCGAGAGCCAAGTACACCGATTTCCTTAGCTTCTCGTCCGCCACGTGTCGTAGGGTCTTAAAAACGAATATAAGTTTACGTAGCCTACTGCTAAGAGTATTGATATGCTTTTTGAAGCTTAAGGTACTGTCTATTATTACCCCTAGGTACTTTGCACTGTCTGTTTTCTGAATGCGGGCAGTGCAGGTGCAGTTATTAATGTTTTGTTTGGAGCAAGTGTGGGCTACTATGGAATACGACGAGTTCATGTGTGTGGTTGACGCATTATTTTTCAGAAAGAAGGGCATGTATACGGTTTTTTCCGCGTTTAGAGTGAGGACGTTATCACGCAACCACTCCGTCACGACTTTGAAACCCGACTGTGCTTGCATGTATACATCGTGCCATGTTCTAGCGCTGAAGAGAAGGGCAGTATCGTCGGCGAAAGTTATAATTTTGCCTTTGGGAAGAGTGAGCATACCCAGCTCGTTAATGTATATAAGGAAGAGTGTCGGGGCGATTACGCTGCCCTGTGGCACGCCGTAGGTGACGGTGCGTTCGTCACTGGTGGCATCCCCTACCCTAACGCACTGGGTACGCTCACTCAGATAGTCCTCAAAGAGTTTGAGCTGAATATCCCTGATTCCTATGCTTTCCATCTTACGAATCAGAGAAGGGACAGAAACCGTGTCAAAAGCTTTGGCAAGATCTAGGAAAATGCCTAAAACTTTCTGTCCATCATCCAAGTTTGTGATTACATAATTGGTCAGATCATGAACTGCATCGGCCGTGGACTTGCCCGCCCTGAATCCGTATTGTGAGGGTGAAAGGATGTTAAACTTCTCCAGGTAATCCACGAGCCTATTATTCATGATCCGCTCCAGTACTTTTGAAAGAGTCGGAAGTACTGCTATAGGTCTATAATTATTGACACGGCCTCTGTCCCCACTCTTAAAGATTGGGTGTATTATGGCCTTTTTAAAAGATTTGGGAAATTGCCCTGATGACAGTGCAAGGTTGCAGATATACGTGAGGGGTGGTACAACAATGTCTATGTGTTTTTTTAAGAGACCGCTTGATATTCTGTCCCACCCCGCAGCAGCGTCGTTGCGTAGTGACATTATGAGTTTGGCAACTTCTTGTTCGTCAGTGGGTAAGAGAACCATAGATTGAGCTGCCTCCTGATTGACAGTATTCCGAACGTTATTAGTTGATCCATTAGATATTTTTTCCGCGAGATTTTTGCCGATTTCTGCGAAGAACTTATTGGCTCTGTTAACCGACTCCTGAGGAGTAGCACAGGAATTTAATAAATCTGATGTGTTGTCTTTCTTTTTGATTCTGTTTGTAATTGTGTTTATTGCTTCCCAGATTTTTTTGGTGTTATTACCAGCATCGCTTATTTCTGTCCTCTCATAGTCTTTTTTTATCTTTTTTAAAAGCTTGTTACAGTAGTTTCTGTATCTAATAAAGGATGTTTTTAAAATTTCATTATCAGGTGACTTTTTTAATTTTTTGTGGAGATTATCTCTATGTCGGACGCATCGTAGAAGGCCCGGAGTGAGCCATGGTTTTATGATTTTTTTCCGGTTGGGTATTTTGACGGTTTTGGAACTTGACTCAATTGCATGTGTAATTAGATTGACCATACGCTCTGCTGCGTCATTAGGATTTTGCGTGCGGTACACTTGCTCAAAGTTAAGCTCCTTTAACTGTGCGTCTAGCCGATCATGATTGATACGTGTAGCTGTTTGTTTTATGGCAGGTTTGGGCATTTTCTTCGCTAGGAAAAAGAGTACAGTTTCGTGATCGGTTAGTGCAGAGTGAGCCACATAAACGAAGGCTGGCAGAGTCGTTTTTAAAATAACATGGTCAAGACAAGCTTGGAGACGCGTAGGCAGTGAATGGGCAGGCAGTAGTCCATGTGAGGCTAATAGGTTTAGGTAGCTCTGTGAGGCAGAGTCAAGATGTTGTTCGTGAATGTTTATATTTATGTCACCGGTAATAATTATATTTTTACAGTGTGTGTAGTTTGTCAGGAGTACATTGAGTGAGTTTAGGAAGTTATTAATATCTTTGTATCCCGGCGGGCGATATATTGCTATGAGGATGGTGTTGGAGTCTATTTTTATTAGCAAACTGTTGGCTTCCAAGATTGAGGGTTCTTCCACGGAAACTATATTTTTTTTATTGACATAAACAACTACACCCTCGTTTTGTGTAAAGTTGTTCGCAGTTTTGAAATAATTGTAGTCTTGAAGGTCTGGAATGTTGTGTGTATTAGGAAGCCAACATTCGGTCAGCGTTATAATGTCCCACTCGATCCTTGTTCTGGCGAGTATTGTGTGAAATCCTGTTATATTTTTTGTTATACTTCTAATGTTCTGGTTCAGAATTTTGAGCGAGTGATTATGGTTAAGGTTGGGCGGGATGCAACTGTCTAAGTCACAGGTAGATGAGTCCGATACAGAGACAGAATCTATATTGTTTACGTTATTTTGGGTGTTATCGAATTTTGTTTATTTTTAATCAATATGTACATTTTTTTTATGCTACTGTGCTTGGAGAGGGTAGAAATGGTCTGCCTGATTTCGCCATTTGTGTCAGTGCTGTAGTAGAGGTACAGGGCACATGGGAAGGGTAATGCTGGGCTGTGACATGTGTATATTCCCGTAATATATGTGTATGTACATGTGTATTTGACTAGGTAATAAAACGGATCAGTTTCAGAAATATGTGTTGCGTGACTATTTAATGAGAATGGTAGTGAATTATTGTGTAACAATGTGAGTGTAGGAGAGTAGGTTTTTGTACGTGTAGTATAGATTGATTTCGAGTAAGTCTGTTCATATATGATTATTAGTAGGTTAGAGTTAGTTATACATAATTTTAGGTTGTTTAATAATCGGTGGGAGATAGCATTTTTGAATAACAAGGTATGTTGTTGTAAGAGTACTAGTCACTTCTGTTTGCGTAGTTTATCCAGGTCTTCCTCAGATTTAATCAGCGTGCTGGGCAATCCTTCTTTTTCGTGGACGTATATTTTGCCGTTTGCAACCCAGCACTGCTCGAACGCACTGCTTTTTATAAACTCCCTTGCCAGGTAATGGAGGCGTTTTGCTGTAGTAGTTAGCGCTTCTGATATATATATTGGCTTTTTGGGTACTTCAGCTTGCAAGTGAGTGGTGTTAAGACGGTTTTCAACATTCAGTTTATTGTAGTTTTTTGTGGACCGGACGAATTGTTCTTTTATTGTTGGGGATGTAAATTCTACAATGACAGTACCCACTGTCTCCTTTCTGCCTCTCAATCGAAAGATATTTTTGACTTCGGATACTGGAACAGGTTGATTGATGACAGTTCCCAGTTTTTGGACTAAACCAGTAAGGGATTCCCTGGTCTCAGTAGTTGAGGCTGGGATATTACTTATTTCGATTGTGGCTGCTTTCATGTTTCTCTCCAGATAATCCACCTTGAGCTCAAGCATTTTTATTAATTTTT
Organism: Mesoligia furuncula; assembly: GCA_916614155.1. Lineage (NCBI taxonomy): Eukaryota > Metazoa > Arthropoda > Insecta > Lepidoptera > Noctuidae > Mesoligia > Mesoligia furuncula. The sequence continues at coordinate 9,961,346 of OU744807.1, forward strand.
GGTTGTTATTACATTCGGCCTGGAGGTGGTTTATCTCCGCTAAAGCGTCATCATATTTATTAGATAGAAATTGTATACTGTCTTGAATTTTATCATTCTGGGTACAGATTTCTGCGTTTTGCCTACTAATTACGCCGTTTTGCGCCCTAATTTCCTCGAGGGCCGAATGTAGTGAGTCAATTTTAATATTTTGTTGCGCTTGCTTCGACACAAAATCCGATAACATTGCCTTCATATCAAGCATCATATTTTCAAGACGTTGCAACTCAGCGTCATCACCTCGTTTCCTTTTTCGCTGAGTTACATTTTCAGTTTCATTGGTTTCATTCTTAGTACTCGAAGATAAGTTTGGTTCTGAGCCGTACAAGGGTGAGGCTGGTGTTTTAGGAGGCGAGCGAAGCATTTTTATATTATTTACGCAATTTGTTTATTATTGGAAATAAAGTCTAGGCTTAGTTAAAAATAAATCAGGATGGATACGATGGCAATTAACAGAAAAGAGCATGCGTTGGGCTCTGTTTATTATGTAAACAAGACGCTTTAAGGCTCGTACACACAGGCGCGACGCGACAGAGCGACGCGATTCTGCGATATATATCCGTAGAACAATTTCTATGGAAACGCGCGCGACACTTCACACTGGAGCGACTTGTCGCGCCGCGACACGGTTGCGGCGCGACGAGTAGCGCGACACCGTGTAGCCGCGATATCGCCGCGACACCATACTAAATGTTCATTTTGTATGGCGTCGCGCCGCGATTCGCGTCGCGCTTGTGTGAAAGGTGTTGCGGCGCGATAATATCGCAGAATCGCCACGCGACGTGTCGCGCGACAAGTCGCGCCTGTGTGTACGAGCCTTTACTCACTCAGCTATTGCTTATCTTGTTTTGCTACGCGCGCTCCGTGTTATGCCATCCAGTGTGGTAGGTATCACCTTCGGAAGTCTTCGGAACTCGAACAACCGCCGATCGTTGACTACAAGCGGGCGCCGCGTACGTTTGTCCTTGCAGCGACAAGCAGCAATGTGTGCGTGCGTTCACTCGTTAAGTTGGCACGGTGATTCATGCGCTTGCGATGACAGTTGAGATTTTTGCAAGCCGTAGATAAGAAAAACTATGTTTACTTGGCAGTCACTTTGTAAAATTCACAGCAGATGCGAAAGCTAGGTAGACCATTCACTCAGCTTCACAACGATATATAATTTATACTTAGTTGGTGATTATTTGCCGGACAAAAGAATTTTGAATTGCGAGCACATTAAGTTTAGGAGTTCACGCGTTTAGACCCGCGGGTAGGAGTGAATATCAGTTATCTAGGTCGACAGCGATACATTCATCGGCTACTGTCTTTATAACCTGTGATTAGTACTTATCTGTGGCTCGAAAAAACAAACATTAACAGGTATTACGAATTCACGAAGTTAATTATTTGTCATGGAAAACATAACTTTTAGAAATACAAGGCAGAACACGATCAGAAGAAATAAATCTGAATGCGATCTATCCACGATAACCATGGATCGCACACTGCTTAGCTCAACTTTATCCGAAATCGCTGATACTGAGGCACTGGATCTATCGACGAAAAGTATGCCTACAAACGCCGGCCCTAGCCTGGCTGACTATCGGCACTTAAACCAACAGGTTTTAGATCTTCGATTGGAACTTGCTACCGCGCATGACGAAATAACAAATCTTAACTACGAATGCAACAGTCTTAAGCAGAAGTTAGAAGACAACAACAAGCAAATACATCTCCTTAAAAAAGTGTCAAGTGAATCCTTAACAATGAGCCCAGTGTACACACCATTCACACCACAAAACAAGGTTTCAACACCGCTGCTAAAGAAACTGACTAACGTTAAGGTACGATTATCCCGGGCCCAAATTAATCACTCGAGTCGAATAACTCATATCGAAACACCTACAACTCGCATTGACAGCATTCCACAACAGTTACTCAGAAAAATGTCGGATAATATCGGAACAGACATGATAACAAATAATTCCAACAAAACTGAGCATCTGATCAAGAATTTACCTAGTCCATCGATCTGGACCTTGCCTACTATAGTTGGAAGTGGCTATGAACAAAAAACAGGGAACCCTAAAGCCATAACTGAAGAGGTAAACAAAAATAAAGAAAATAGTGACGGTAAAAAACGAAGAATGATTTACATCATTGGTGACGAACAAGTACAAAATCTTGCTGAAACAATGCTTGAAAATAGGCAAGGTAAATGGAATAATGATTATGGCATCTTCGGAATGGTAAAATCATCGGCCACAAGCAGTGAAATACTAAGAACGTGTGAAAATATGTCAAAAAATGTCACAGAAAAAGACATTGTAATACTGTGTTTTGGTGTACAAGACAAGAATGTATACAAATATGTATCCAACTTAAGTAACATACTATACATATTTCGAAAGCAAAAAGTCTTCATAACAAATGTACAACGCAACCCTTATCTTAATGAACACATGCTTAATAGACAGTTGTATCTGATTGTAAAAAATTATATTAACTGTAAATTAATTAACCTGACGAACAGAAATATTTTTATGAATAAAATGAATGACTTTACGAGTATGCTTAGTTATAAGATTAATTTAGAAATAGATTCCATGACATACAATGAAAAATTCTTGACTTTTTCTAATAAATCTAAATATTTAGTACAACCAGGTGTTTGCATTGAAAATAAGCAGTCCATATCCCAAATGCCAGAGAAAAGTAAGAAGGGGACCATTCTATACTATTTCAAACCTAAAAACCAAACGCAATCTAATGATAACCTACAAATACCTTATAAGAAAGGAACTATCCCTTTTTTATTCATAGAATGAAAGTTACTAGTCAGTCAAACATAAAAGAACCTTCCCATAAATCTAATGCACCATTTTTTCGTACCTCACAGTAAATCCAGTCTGATATTGTTTCATCAAAACATTGCAGGTGTTTTTAATAAGATAGACGAAATAACGATGGCAATTAGTGAATTATCTCTGAATTCTAAAGAAATTGACATAATTTGTTTAAGTGAGTCATTCATTAAAAACAAATCAGAATCTCTTCTTAAGATTCCTGGTTACAAACTCGTCGCATCATACTGTCGAGATACTAAACGAGGTGGTACATGCATTCTCATTAAGAATGAGATGACTTGTGTTAAATTAGATAAGTTGACAAATGACATTGCATGTAATTTTAATTTTGAATGTTCCGGAATAGAATTACCAATTAATAAAATCATCATTATTTGTATTTATAGGACACCAAATAGCAATCCAAAAGTATTTCTAGAAAAATTGGAAAAATTACTAATTAGAATCACAAAAAAATCGAAGAAGGTAATTATTTGTGGTGATTGGAATTTAGATACAATTAAACCAAATAAAAGTTGCCAAGAACTCTTAGGATTATTAAAAAATTTCAATATTGAATTGCATATAAAAACACCAACACGAAAACAGTCATGTTTAGATTTGATTGCAAGCAATATCAAACAAGCTAAAGGTGAAGTTCATCACCTGGCTCTATCAGATCATGAGACAGGCCAAACCCTGACTGTGATGACTAATAAACCTAAATCTATGTTATGTTGGTTTGAGTACAAAAGGGACTATCACGAAGAAAATATACAAAAGTTTTGTGACTGTATTTCTGCGCTTTCATTCTCTGAGATGTATCTGATGGATAATTTGGAAGATGCATTTCAGGTATTTCATGGGACATTACAACTGTTTTATAAACTATGTTTTCCCATGCAAAAGATAAAAAGGTCGAACGGAAAAAATAATACTCTGTGGTTGACGAAAGGTCTAAAAAAGTCGTGTGTACGGAAACGATATTTACATTTAAAAAGTATTCATAATAAAACAAACAAAAATAGATTAACAAAAAAGTAAGTAACATACTTAAACGTTGTATTAATAAATCTCAACAAATACACAACAAAAGATACATACAGAATATGAAAAACAAGTGCAAGGCTACTTGGGATATAATCAATAAAAAAATTGGTGACACACAAAAAGTAATGACATAAACCAAATTGTAGTAAAAGCCAACAACATCACTGACCCTCAAAAAATTTGTGACATGTTTAACGAATACTATATCCAATTGACAAATAATAAAGAATTTACTTATAATATTGACGCTTTAAATAGAACGTTGGACATTAATCAGAATAATACAATATTCTTAAATCCCACTGATGCAGTAGAAGTATTCAGGGTAATTCAAAACCTAAAAAATACTGCGTCTGTCGGTTTTGACGAAATCAGTACCAAAATTATAAAAGCTTGTGCTAATCACTTATGCAAACCGTTGAGCTACTTAATTAATAGATCGTTCTTGGAAGGCATATTCCCAAGCGCATTAAAGAACTCAATAGTCAAACCAATATTCAAGAATGGTGATAAATCTGACATGGCGAACTATAGACCTATAACCTTAATTCCTATAATATCAAAAATAGTGGAGAAGACAATGTTAAAGAGGCTATACGACTATGTGGATAAGTATAATCTGCTAAGACGGGAGCAATTTGGATTTAGGAAAAATAGCACCACGTCTTTAGCTTGTTTTAATTTAATAAAATTAATAACTGAGGCCATGAATGACAACATACCTGTAGTAGCAATTTTTTTAGACATGAGTAAAGCCTTTGACTTCGTTGATCATACGCTATTACTAAGCAAATTAGATAAATATGGCATAAGGGGCCAAGCCAATGACTGGCTTAAGTCGTACCTAAGTGATAGGCGTCAATGTGTGCAAATATCAAAAGTCCTTGATGGAAACAAAGTAGAATATAAATCTAACTATAAAACGAACGCAGTTGGAGTACCCCAAGGCAGCGTGGTAGGAGCGTTTTTATTTCTGCTATATATCAATGACCTTCCCAATGCAACACGCCATGAAACAATCTTATTTGCTGACGATACGACACTAATAATAAAATGTAAGGACAAAAATAAGTCGGAACAGGAAATTAATGAAGCAATCAAAGACATAATAAGTTGGCTTAATAACAACAATTTAAAAATCAATATAAATAAAACAAAAATAATTCAATTTCAAACTTATAAATCAAACTTTCAGAGTCTGAGTATAAAATATGACGACACTATCCTAGAACAAGTAGTAAACACAAAATTCTTGGGCATAATAGTGGATCAAAACTGCAATTGGAAATCACACATCAACTACGTATGCGATAAGCTAGACAAATTCGTATACGCAATAAAACGTCTTCGATCAACAGTGTCAACTGCCGCAGCAGTTACTGCATATTACGGATACGTAGCGTCTGTGCTGTCATATGGTCTAATACTATGGGGCAATTCAGTTGAAGTTTTAATGGCATTTCGGGTACAAAAAAAGTGTGTCAGGGCAATTTCTGGCGTCTGGTTTTTGGACAGCTGCAAACCTTTATTTAAAAAACTTCACATTTTGCCATTACCCTGTATGTACATCAAGGAACTATGTATGTTAGTAAAGCAAAATCCGCACTATTTTCGCATGCAATCAGAAGTGAGCAACAAAAAGGCTTCTGCTAGAAATAAATACAAACATGAATTAAATGTACCTCAATGTAGACTGCAAATATTTAGGAGGAATGTATATGTTAATGCCATTCAGGTGTATAACAAGTTACCAAACTCATTTAAGGAACTTCCCATCCCCATGTTCAAGAAAAAGCTGACAAGTTGGTTATTGGATAATTGTTTTTATGACATTGGTGAATATATGGAATATTGTAAAAATCCAAGATGACATGTACTTAATTTTGACATTGATTTTAAAGTAACGACTGCCTTATTATATTAATTCATATTTGACATATTTTTAATCATTAAATCTTATAATATTAATTGTACTTAGTTATATAAAATGACATTTGTATATTTGTACACCATATGTTATGGTAGAATGTATAGAACTTAAAAAATATTAACACCATACTATGTAAAACTACATTCTTACAAATAAATAAATTCTAATTCTAATTCTAACAAACAAACAAACTCTTCAGCTTTATGATTGGTATAGATTATGTACAAGTCATAAAGGTAAGTGTACTCTAATTACTTTCTTTGGTGCTGTTTTGTTTTTAACATCACGCCTTGTTTCTCCAAAGGGTTGGGCAGAAATGAAATTGTTTATTCTGTAAATAGGATATCGGAATCACTTTTACACGACATACCTATAATTTAAAAAAATAAGCTAGATGAGGTCGGTGTTTCCTATCTGACTACTCTGAGAAGAAATGCCGAAACAAACTCAGAGTTCAGTCTCTTTTGAAGTCCAGACATAAAAAAATGATCCACATAGTCCTTACATCCATACTATCATACTAATATTATAAAGGCGAAAGTTTGTGAGTGTGTGTATGAAGGCGTGTGAGTGTTTATTTGTTTGTTACTTCTTCATTCTCAAACGGCTGGACCAATTTTGATAAAATATTGTATGGAGGTAGCTGACACCCTGGATTAACATATAGGCTTTTTATTCCGATATTCCCACGGGATCGACATTTACGCGGGTGTAACCGTGGGGCGCAGCTAGTAATATTATAAATTCGAAAGATACTCTTTCTGTCTGTCTGTCTGAATGTTACCTTTTCACGCCTAAACCACTGAACGGATTTCGCTAAAATTTGGCAGAGAGATAAATTGCATCCCGGGGAAGGACATAGGATAGTTTTTATCGACATACCTCGCGGGCGAAGCCACGGGCGGAAGCTAGTTCACAATAAAGTAAAATAATACCTTACAAAGTAAATATTGGGTGCCACACAATGGGTGCCTAAAGATGGACGGCGCCGCCGAGGCCAGCCCAGAAAGAGATGCCAACAAAATTCCGCAGGCGTGAACATACCTATTGTATAAAAAGGGTTATTGGTAAAACATTAAAAACCTCTTAAGAGGTCATTGATACTCATCATTATGAACAACTTTTACTATGGGACCAAACCAGAAATCTGGAAAAAAAAAATCAGCTGTTCCCTACATTTTGACGAGTTATACGAACAAAAATGTAGGGACTAGCTGATTTTTTTTTCGTGATTTCAGGTTTGGTCCCATAGTAAAAGTTGTTTATAATGATGAGTACAATGACCTCTTAAGAGGTTGTTAATGTTTTACCAATAACCCTGAATATGGACACCCACAATTCGCCAGTTTCGTTAAAGTCCCGTGTAATGAGCGGCGAGCCTATTGCCATCAACCGAGCACGAATCCAGACTTCACGCTGCTACTCAGAAATTTCTGATACAAAAACCCAACAACTCTACCCAACCTGGGCGTCCAACCCAGGACCTCAGCAGTAATGCTTGCTAACACTAGATTAAAGGCTTCTACGAACAGGCGCGACACGCGATATAATCGCGCGCGACACAAAAGCACCGCTCGTTGCGCGACTTGCGGACCTTGCGCTGCCTTTGTGTCGCGCGCGATTTTTTCGCGTGTCGCGTCTGTTTGAAGGAGCCTTAACGAGGCAGTCAGTTTTTATAAGTATAATTTGAGAATAATATCGCTGACTGTTTAATTATTCAGAGCTTGAACACAGAATTTGAACTGTATAAAAAAGTGGATAAGATAGAAATTAAAACAGAAGACGAACTAGCAAGGGATCGAGAAGAGGGGGTGGAGGGGGGTTTCAGGGGATTAGACCGGAATAATTTAACAATTTACTTAGGTCGTGGCTAAAATTCGAGCCTTTACCGCCGTTTTAGCGCAACCGACAAAAAACAAATTTTACAGGAGAAGGTTTTTTTTAACATATATTAATGATTTCCGACATTTACATATATGTAAATGTCTGAAAATCATTAATATATGTAAAATTTCAATTTACTAGCACATTTCTTTTTAAAAATATTTAAAAAAACCTTCTCCTGTAAAATTTGTTTTTTGTCGGTTGCGCTAAAACGGCGGTAAAGGCTCGAAATGACAACAGCCACACAGGTCGATCGATCAGGTTAAGCTACGCTTGCCGCGGTTGGTCTGTAGATGGGTGACCATCTTTACATACCGAGACCCCTCCGTGCCTCGGAAAGCGCGTTAAGCCGTTGGTCCTGGCTGTCATTCGTGGATCTTTGACAGTCGTTACGGATAGTCAGAAGCCCGTAACTCTGGCATTCAGTTTTACCAAGGAGTATCGTATTACCCAGTAACTGGGTTGTGGAGGTCAGATAGGCAGTCGCTCCATGTAAAATACTGGTATTCAGCTGCAGTCGGCTAGACTGACAACAACATAGTTGGAAAAAGGCTAGGCAGATGATGACTTAGGTAATGATAGTTTCCGCTAAATGTATTTTTCACGAACAGACCCAATGGGTTTCCCCTTTGAACGCGTTCGGTGTTCCTTCTTCTGGCTTCACTTCAATATGGACGTTTACGATGCTCATATGGTCTTCTACTTCGTGTCGCTGGCACGACTGTATTTTAGATCTTGTTAGCCCAGAAATTCGCCACTTCCACAGCGTCGTCAGTAGTCATGGTCATTTTGACTGCATGGTTTGGGATAGTAGGTGGAACATGGTTTGCGACATAGCTCTACAACCACACCTTACTACCCTTCCGTCGAAGTACACTTTACCAGGCTGGGGTGTCAATGTGATGTGGTATCAATCCATACTAATATTATAAATTCGAAAGTAACTCTGTCTGTCTGTTACATTTTCACGCCTAAACTACTGAACGGATTTCGGTAAAATTTGGCAAGGAGATAAATGGCATCCTGGGGAACGACATAGGATACTTTTTGTCTCGGTAGCACGTTCCCTTGGGATAATTTCCGACATCCACGCGGGCGAAACCGCGGGCAGAAGCTAGTATAAAATAATTTAAAGCTAAGCACCAATTGATTTAATCACGTAAATTAAAACGAGTCTTTCAAATTGAACATTAACATCAATTTAATGATTGTAGTAAAAATAATCGTAGTTAGCGAACCGTTATAATACTAATTAAATTACGTTCATAAAAGTTATGCAAATTGTTTTAATGTAAGTAAACCTGTCAATTTATAAATAAACTATTAATTTATACAATTATTTAATTAAATATTTTAATTAAACCGTCATTCATTTTTGGCGCGTGTGCTTACACGTGATGAATACTTAATTATTGTTTATTTTAAATCTGTATTTACGCTGATAAAGTGTTTCGTGAAACACTACTAGAGATAACTTCAAAGTTGGTAATATTTTGTTTACATTATTACCTCATTAAGCCTTGAATGCCTAATATAATAATTAAGACAATAAAAATCTATGTTTAGTCACGAGTATAAATATATTACTATAGGCAACAATATCCGATTTCAGGATTCATCTATTAATAGAATGTCTTCAACATGACGATAAATATTATTTATGCGATTCCTATGTGACATGGAAACTTTGAGTATTAAACCAACCGGAGACGCCACGAGTACTATAAATCTATGCAAATAAGTCTGTCACTTTCATCGCGGGGGACGAGGGAACGCAATAATACACTAATGGAATTCGATCGCGTTGTTACGCACGCACACAAAACAAAAAACAAACACAAGCATAAACTATACGCACACATGTACATAACCGCTATGACCGGCGGTCTCGTACCTACCTTTGGCAGCGGGGATCGCCTGACAATGGCGCCTCCAGTTGGTTTAATACTCAAAGCATGGAAAGAACCACAAAACTATCTGACGAGACAAGCGACGCGGACGCACAAAATATAGGATGCTGCATCGGCTTCTAAAAGAGGTGTAATCTCTTAGAATGCTTTAATATCGGAAATGTCTTGCGTTATAAATATCTGCCCGCTCAGTTAAATTTAGAACAATGTTACCTACCGACCTAATGTGTACCTCGTCGTAATCAAAAATATCTTACATCAATTTAACAGCATAAAAACCTAACCTTTCTTCTTTATCACAATCAATGCCGCTCATATTGCAAAAATATGTGACATCCCACTGGCAACAAAAATATCTGACAATAATGTTTAAAAGTAGAAATGTCAATAATATAATAACATTAAATGCTTGTGAATGTACTTTAGAACCTGTCACATTATCGTGGTTATAATCCTATTTAATTATAATCAACCAACAACTGCTGAAACCACATCACCAATAGTAATTAATTTTAGCAATTTGTTTATTTTTGTGTAACATTCAGACCGATCGAGGTCTGTTAGACCAAACATAAGCTGACATAAATAAGTACTAGAAATTACTCTTTGTTTTTTGGGTTCCGTGCCCTAAGGGTAAAAACGGGACCCTATTACCAAGACTCTACTGTCCGTCTGTCACCAGGCTGTATCTCATGAACCGTGATAGCTAGACAGTTGAAATTTTCACTGATGATGTATTTCTGTTGCCGCTATAACAACAAATAATAAAAATAAAAAAGTAATTTAAAAAAAAAAAAACCCGACTGCGATACTGAAAAGCTACAAACAAGCCCATTTTAAATTAAATAAAAGTTGGAAGCAGGCGGGACCCATTTGAATTAGAAAATATAACAAAAATGGTATGGGTCCCGCCTGCTTCCAACTTTTATTTAATTTAAATTGGGCTTGTTTGTAGCTTTTCAGTTTCGCAGTCGGGTTTTTTTATTTTTTAAATGATTTTATTTTATTTCCAGCTTTTTAGTTTACAAATGTGAAAGATTTCGCAAACGATTTAGTTTTTGGTACGTGTTTTTTACGATTTGTCACTTCGAATTACTTTTAACTAGGTATAGGTATAAGTTATATATATTTTTGTAATCACCTTTTAAAACCCTTTATTTTGATACCCCACTCGACAGGTTTCGAGAAAAAAAAATTTTTTTTTTGAAGACTTATTGCGCCAAAAATCGGCCATTTTAATTTTTTTTTTCAAATTTGATATACCCAGTGTCACTTTCACAATTAAGACGAATCTAACGGCACCTCTCAAGCTGAAATTGATCAAGCCGTTTAGGCTACAGAGCGTGCCAAAGAAATATACATATATACATACATACACTCGAAAAACATAACCCTCCTTCTAACGCAGTCGGGTAATAAAGTTAAAATTTAAAGGGGTATAAAAGAAACGTTTTTTTCGGCGTTTTATGCCTTGTGGGTCGGAACTCTTTGTGTGCGAGTCCGACTCGCACTTGGCCGGTTTTTTTTATCTATGCCAACGATTATATGATTGCCTCATTGGTCTAGTGGTCGGAAGCGCTACTGCTGAGTTCTTGGGTTTGATTCCCAGGTGGAGCAAAGTATTATTGAGTTTTTGTATCCGGAATTTTCTCCGGTGTCTGGACTTGTGACCGGTCGATAGCAATATACTCGCATTAAATGGGACTTATAGAGGTATGAGGAACAGGGTGTAAAGTTCACTCATAATCTATAGAAAAGGGAGGATCCTCCGACCGGACAACTGGCCGATGATTCATGTCGGGCCGTTGCATCTATGCTAGTTGCGCGGTAAATTCTGCTTGCGAGATGCAGGATTTTACTTGACGTCAGTAAGACGCGGTATTCTCATGTGGCGTTGTAGATACCGCTACAATAAACATAACTGTGAAAGTGGGTGGTGGGTGGTGGTTGTTGGGTACAACTCTGCCTAACCTTGCGGGGTGCTGTTAAGTTTATGTAAATAGTAGAAATAAATATTTTTCTTTTTCATCTACGCTAGCAATTATACTAAAAACTAAATTAAAACTCGAATGAAACTGAAACCAAAGTCCTCTTAACAAAATACATTATTAAAGCGTATTTTTTTACCGACGATGCAACGAATGCAAAAGCCAACCCCACAATGTAAGAACCATAACACTAAAGATACTGGTGCGTTCCTTTTATACAAAGATAACGACTTTTAAGTATCTTTTATACAGAAATAACTGCTTTTCGAACCCACTCGAACCCACGGGCGACTTTTTAACGCGGTGATTTTTTATCGCGCATGGGATTTTCAACCCACTGCCTAACGCTGACAGCTAAAAATTCAACAGTATCTTTTTTGCCGCATCGGTATGCACTCTGTTGGATTCTCAATGCTCGGTTTAACACCCAGAGTTGAATATCCAGTGCGCTATAAAAAACTGACCAAGTGCGAGTCGGACGACTACACGAAGGGTTCCGTACCACAAGGCAAAAATGCCGATAAAAACACGTTGGTTGTATGAGAGCCCCCTTAAATATTTATTTTATTCTGTTTTTAATATTGTATTGTTATAAAAAACTGGCCAAGTACGAGTTGGACGAATACAAGAAAGGTTCCGTACCACAAGTCAAAAACGCCGAAAAAAAACACGTTTGTTGTATGAGAGCCCCCTTAAATATTTATTTTATTCTGGTTTTAGTATTTGTTGTTATAGCGGCAACAAAAATACATCACCTGTGAAAAATTTCAACTGTCTAGCTATTATGGTTCATAAGATACAGCCTGGTGACAGACGGACAGTGGAGTCTTAGTAATAGGGTCCCGTTTTTACCCTTTGGGTGCGGAACCCTAAAAATCGTTGTGGTAATAATCGCCCGAGTGTACCTGGGCTTACCGTTGTTAAAATTTAACTGGAAGTTAAAGTCGCTTTTTAAGATAGTGATGCCTTTCGTAATTAAAATGATAACATTCTTTAATGTTGGTAATAACACTAAAGACTTTAAAGTAAACATTGTCATTGTTATCATTGTTTAACTGTAGGGTTTTGCCTTTAGAGCTGATCGATGTTAATTGATGTTTAATTGCTGTCATGAAAATTAAGTGGTGTTAATCTAGCTTAGTGTTAATTTAGCTTGTCTGTGTGGTGCCGGACTTAAAGAATAGCACCACCCCTTACTTCCCGTGGGTGTCGTAAAAGGCGACTAAGGATCGTACCGGAGAATGGGCAGCAGCGTTCTCTATGTATTCCACCATCATATCATACTGCGATCGCCAACCCGCCTGCCAAGCGTGGCGATTATGGCAAACCCTCCCAAAATTGGGGGAGGCCTATGTCCAGCAGTGGACGTCTATCGGCTGAAACGACGACGACGACGACGAATCTAGCTTAGTATGTTCTAAGAATACTCAATAGTTTTTGAAGAAAACTCACAAAGAAAACTTATACAAAACATATGCGAATAACTAAACATGCGAAAACCAATAAAAATGATTTTATTACATAGTTTTTGGGGGTAACGTCCGTATGTAGTGTAGTTACTTAAGAGGCTTACATGACCTAAAGCGCAGTCACTTTCGGACTGCATAGAAACGAAAGAGAAGCGCGGTGACACAACGCTTGTAATTTATTGCAAAATATGAAGCAATTATTTACCTAATTACAAAAAAGTTATTGTTTGGACGAAAAAATTAAAACACTAGTATTTTAGTATGTTGCTTGTAGAATAATCTGGCAAAACATCAGAATGATTGTTTGTATATATAAGTATGGTATAATTATTGTTAAAAGAAAGTTTCTATCGATTCGTTGTATTATGTTTTCAACACACTATTTACCTAGCATATATCCTGAAGAATATCGTATATTTTTCTGACTTTGTTTACTATAGTCGATCATGTACTTTTATTGTTTTTAAGACTTGCGTTTTTTGTGTTTAGGTCCTGTAAGCCCCTTAAAATATCAATTTATAAATCAGATTTTTTTTGTGTAATTATTACAGACGTGATAGGTATTCATTTTTTACCGTGTTAAGGCTCCTAGAAACAGTCGCGACACGCGATATAATCGCGCGCGACACAAAGGCACCGATCGTTGCGCGACTTGCGGTGCCTTTGTGTCGCGCGCGATTATATCGCGTGTAGCGCCTGTTTGAAGGAGCCTTTAAGATAACGATACCATCACGTCTGCAGAGTTTTGCTAGCTAATTTAATTTGTTCCTATATTCCATCCTTACCTTAATTCTATGTGAACTTTACAAAAACCTCTAATATATTTTATGCCGACGCCATCGTGGCAGGCCAAGACGAAGATGGCGGGACGAGCTTGACTCCTACCGCAAGGACTGGCCGGCACTAGCAAAAGACAGAATTGTGTGGAAAAGGGAGAGGGAGGCCTTTGCCCTGCAGTGGGACAGTACAGGCTAGTTAGATTAGATTAGATATTTTATGCACATTAATAAGTACGATACAAGATGACATTGGTGCCGATTTATTCTTAAATTTAGTTTAGTTCACAAACTAAACTAAATTTAAGTTCAGTGCATCTTTTTCTTTCTATTTCATTAAGAAAATCTGTGTGAGGGGTTTAAAGTAACCTAACCAAACCTAACCTCGGGGTGCCCTTCGCTCGCTCTTGCATCCTACGTTGCGCTTTCTGTGATCCAAGGTATCTGGAAACAGTGGTTTCTATGAATAAAGTTTACGGCAAGAAGTGCTATATATGAACAGAGATCTCTGTCAACAGTGCTTCCTAAGGACCGAGATGTATCTACGAACAATGTTTTCTATCAACAAAGTTTTCGGCGAAACGTGCTGTCTAGGAATAGAGATTTCTATGAGCTTTGCTTTCTGTATGTAGTCGTATCGTACAAGCGTGTTTCTATCTTAGGTTCCACACTCGATTAATTTGACAGGACTAAACTAAACTTTATCTTCTGTCCTTTTCTTAACGAAATAGAAAAAAAAAAGATGCATTGAACTTAAATTTAGTTTAGTTTGTGAACAACAGATTCGGCATCATTTATGATGTCATTTTAGTTTTAATAAAGATCGTATGCAGTCTCTCAAGAAAAATTCAATGACGTAATAATATCTCTTTAGTCGTAACTAAATTGTTCTTTGTAAAGTAATCATCATAACAATGTCTGCCCATATTTATATTAAAGACAACACAGAATTTTATTAGAAGATGTGTCACTGGATGCATACATGCAGTCCGTTCATAGCTATTTTACCTTTGACAGCAGCAACCTAACAGCAACCTTACTGTAACGAGAATAAAGATCACAATGATTTTCACAGACTTGTCAGTGGCAGCTATCCAAAAGCAACCTTCAGTGCGATTCTGTAACCATCTCACCGTGAAAACTTAGGTGAAGTGAGCGTGGAGTGAGCTGTCAATAGTGACAGCCGGTCGATTCTGTAAAATCTCACCGTGAAAACTTAGGTGAAGTGAGTTTGTTTTTGGTAGGAATTGACACTATTGACATCTCACTCCACGCTCCCTTCCCCTAAGTTTTCATGGTGAGATTTTTACAGAATCTACCGGTTTGAAAATTTGAACGGTGTTGCAAAATCAGAGGTAGAATAACTCTGACCGGACTGTACTTACCCCGGTAAGTACAGTCATTCTGTTTATGCAGATGTCTATTAATTAAAACGATAAGTGTTTGTTTTTTTGTCAAACGTTCGACTGCTGAGTGCAAAAAAAAGATTTAGTATCATATACCCTGAATGAATTGACTAGCCAAAAATAATCTCCTAAACGTGACTTTTCTTCTATATAAGAAAATGCTTTCAAATTTTTCGGCAGCCACAGTTTGCCAAACCTACATACGACCTGCATACGAGTAGGTAGGTATCTTTACTACGTGCATGAAAAGAGTTGCTGTGTAACGCTTTCTGAAACGAGCTAAACATCCTTTCAGGAAAAACTAGCGTAGAACCATGTAGAACGGTTAATAGTGAAAAACCGTTTTCTAAAGATTCGGATATGAAGTCCACACACTATTAGATCATCTTTAAGATTATGTTAAACAACTCATTTTTTCCAGGTACTAAATTGAAAACCTAAAACTACATTGAGAACTACATAAACACATGTCATATTAGTGAAAACAGCTCGTAACTTTCTCTTAAAAAAAAACAGTAAAAGCCAGTGTAATTCTATAGCCCTGAAAGTTTCTCTTCTTTTAACCGATTTCAAAAAGGAGGAGCTTCTCCATTCGGATATTTATACAGAGTTATTGGTAAAACATTAACAACCTCTTAACAGGTCATTGTACTCATCATTATGAAAAATCAGCTGTTCCCTACATTTATGTTCATATAACTCGTCAAAATGTAATTAACAGCTGATTATTTTTTTCGCGATTTCAGGTTTGGTCCTATAGTAAAAGTTGTTCATAATGATGAGTACAATGACTTCTTAAGAGGTTGTTAATGTTTTACCAATGTCCTGTATATATTTTTTCATGTCTCATACTCGGAAAGTAGTGCTTGTTTGATCCGAATAGTGGGTGGAAAACACTGCTTCCCACCCTTGGGCGGGAAAGACTCATAGTAATTGCTTTCCCTCCCTAGAGCGGGAATGAAATTTAAAAATAGAACTAAATTTAGTTAGGTAGTCAGCTCAGTCAGACATACGACACTATGATTATGCAAATATTTATTATGCTACCCATCAAATCTTATGAATGTGCGTTAATTAGGAGAGTTGGATAAAAAGCTCATATGTTAACGCCATTAAATCTTTCATATTTAGCGCACAAGTTAATAATTTACCTTGAATAATTTCAATATACATAGGTACGATAATCGCCATTTTGATGTCAGTTGTGGTCGAGGCTAAAAAACATAAAAATTGGGGATTTCGAACATCCTGACTTTACCATATATGGGGCTGTCAATATACATCATTTAATTATTTGACGAATTTATCCATAGTTTAAGGTAAATAAGTAGTGGTAATGAAGTTTTTTTGCTAAATTTTTGCTATCGAAGTTTCGCGCCATTCGTGTGTGTTTACATTTTTACTTTTCACAAATTTCACACACACAGATCTACATAAGATTTAAAATGTAACAAATGTTATTGATAATATTATAAACAACACGAAAATGCCCAGGTTTTAACGTAATATTCAAACACAGGTTCAATAATACGTATTAATCATTACAACTACTCAATTTGTGTTCAAAATCGCCGACCATTATTGTTTTTTTTTATTGCAATGATGTGTGAAAGCGATTATTCCAAACAATTTTTTTTTTTTTATTTCGTTTGACTCGAGTAATTAATATGAGGAATGTAATCGATATTTGAAAATAAAATAAAATTATTTTAAGCAATAAATACAATAAGCATTGTTTATTATAATGATTTATGCTTTTCTAATATCATTTTAATCTCTTCTAATATCATGTCAATAACAGGGAGACAATTGGTACCTCATTTACTGAATTTCGCGTTGAAATGCTTCTATAATTGAATTTAGGTATATTCGGAATGCGCTCGCTGTTTAAAATGATTTTAATTTATTGGACAATTATTTATTGTGGATTTTATTTTTGATACTTTCTAATAGTTTACTACAGAATTCCCAGTAAACATTTTTTAGGTAGGCTTACCAGAAGTTTTTTTGAGAATGATGATAATTAATTAATTATATGGATTGGATATTCTGCAAACACTTTACATTTCAATACATTTTGTTAGTTTAAAGAGTTTTTATTCAGTTTCTAAAATTTTTTTAATTGCGAGTATCGATTAGGCTGTATGCAAGTTTTGAATCGAAATAAGAAAGTTGGGTGGACGGTCAGCACTAAAAAGTGTCCGGTCGCAACACAATTTTTAGTAATTATTATCAAGATTATCGTGTTTTCTAAGTAATTTATGAAAAATGGTAAAAGTAAGAATGCAGACAGATGAGACGGGCCCTAGTAAGCGGGACGGCCCGCGGTGGTGACACAGAATCTACTCATGTGGCGGTGACGTGGTGTGTTCTATACTTCAAATTTAAAAAAGACTAATAAATAGGTACCTATTATTCAAGTAATTATTATCACTAAATATTTTAGAAAAACTACTATTTTTGTCTTTCCTTAAATTCGAAATGAAAAGTAGAGTGTTTAACGCGGGTGAAAGTCATCAATTCCCACTCGGACTATAGCCGCCCTCGCTGCGCTCGGGCGTCTAAATACCTCGTATGGGAATTGATTCCTTCCGACCCTTGTATAACAATCTACTATTTTTTGTACTTTGCAAGAAGTTTGGTAGAATCGTAAAATTTAATTGTCCCACATTCTTATACCTATCACTCCAAACTTTTGCCTTCAAATGAAAAAAGGCGCGACTTGGCTTGGGTTCTGACCCAAGAAGTGTATTTCAAATAACAAACCTTTACCTTACCTCTACGTCTCCGTGATCTATGTCACCGCACGTAAGTGGAGCGTCTCAGGCTGTGCGATTACCGTGAGGGGCACGTGGCATGTCCTGTCCATTTGCATGCTAATGCCGGCCGGCCGGAACTGGGCCGTCCTGCCGCCGCATTGTATTGCAAACACCGTGTGATTCACGTCAACACACCGACGAGATTTGATGTGATTAGAATGGTTTAGGTAAGCCCTTATAGTTTGAGACTTTCGATTTTATTCGGGTTAAATGGTCAAGAGTGTAGGTTTTCGTTTGGTTCGGTAATGCGTATAATGTGATGTTTGCGTTTGTGGGCGATTAAATATCACTGACACGTTTTCCTATAATTTGTTCGCATTAAAAGAGCAATTTAATGTAAATGATTTCATGTTTGGTGCGGGAATTCAATGTATCGACTACTATTTGCAAAGTTTTTTATTACCTACACGTGACATGGATTCCTATACCGTCATCACCTGCCTAGCCTTTTCCCAACTATGTTGGGGTCGGCTTCCTGTCTAACCGGATGTAGCTGAATACCAGTATTTTACATGGACCGATTGCTTATCTGACCTCCACAACCCAGATACTGGGTAACACGATACCCGTTGGTAAGACTGGTTGTCAGACTTTCCGGCTTCTGACTACCCGTAACGACTGTCAAAGATCCACGTATGACAGCGTCAATGTACATCATATTTTTTTTTTAGTTTTATCATTCTCTTATTTTAGAAGTTACAGGGGGGACTCACATTTTACCACTTTGGAAGTCTCTCGCGCAAACTATTCAGTTTAGAAAAAAATTATATTAGAAACCTCAATATCATTTTGAAGACCTTTCCATAGATACCCCACATGTATGGGTTTGATGAAAAAAAAATTTTGAGTTTCAGTGCTAAGTAGGTATGGGGACCCCCCAAATTTCATAGTTTTTTTTCTAGTTTTGTGTGAAAATCTTAATGCGGTTCACAGAATACATCTACCTACCAAGTTTCAACAGTATAGTTCTTATAGTTTCGGAAAAAAGTGGCTGTGACATGACGAATCCATAACGGTTCCGTTTTTTGCCATTTCGCTACGGAACCCTAAAAAACTGGCTAGTGTAGGTTTGTTTAATCTCTATACTTATGCCATACCGTGCCATAATATGGCTCTGGTCAGCTAGGCAGGCACTTTGTGTGAAATACTGGAATACAGCTGCATCCAGTTAGACTGGATCCGAGTCGGCTGACTCGACAAAGTTAGGAAAAGGCTAGACAGACCATCTTTCTTCAGTTTGCTGAAGAAAGATGGTCTGTCTAGCCTTTTCCAATAATAATATTTTTTTTAATATACTTTCTGGTACTAAAATAAAACACTATTACAGGACCACATCACTAAGCTAGAACCGCAGTTCTAGATTATCGTGTACCACAACAAATTGCTTCTATATGTCCTTAAATCCAACATCTAAAAACAACTCTAAATAGTCGATGTCGGTTCAAAGGGGCACAGTCAATCGTGAAGTAAACTTCGACCGTAGTCGCCATCAATGCTTTGAGGGAGACCGTTGAATTTTGTATGAAATAGCTGATGCGACCGTGCCACCGGTAGATAGATGATATTTCCTACCCAGACTTCTTAGCACGGCATCAAAAATGTACGAAGTATTTTCACTCCTCGATTTTATGTTCTAGTAAATGTCAATTTTGTTCTGCTGAATTGGTAAAAACACTAAAAACTGATTAGTTCCGTGATAATATTTGAGAAACGTAAGTAATTGACACTGCAGGCACAAAATACAGATAGTACAGAAGGCAATCACATGAATGTACTTCACTTTTCATACCTACGCTCGGCGGTCGCGCTATGGTTGTCAATTTTGGCTTATACACAAAAAAATATCGTGGTAGTGGCACTCGTATCTAGTTGTTTGATTTAGTATTGAGCTTCTTCTACAATATGAAAACAAAACAATAAACATACTATTACAATACAAAAAGTTTACAGAACAAAAACATATAAAGGAGACTGAAACGATTACATACAATCTTGGGCCTGGGTGTAAATAGATGAAAGTAGTGTCAATTAATAGCTTATATATTTATCAACCTTTCACTGAAAACTCTGCGGATTTTGTCAATCTGAGAACAGAGATATAAGAGATTAAGTAAAAGTGAGGTTATGTTACAATATTTAACTAACAACTGATTCCTGAAGTGCAAAACATGTTCTTTTGCACTAATAGTTATTATATTTAGTAGAAAATGTTTGAAAAATCATACTAATGACCGTCAATGACTTCAAGTCATAACTAGGTAGGTATGGAGTTAAGGAAAGGGTGATTGTCTAAAATAAAATAAAAATCATTTAATATAGTGTTTTATTCGTCTTCTAATATAATTAAAATGTCGTCTAGGAATTGTGCAGGTGCTCTATATGATCTTGGTAACTAGCCCAGCTAAGGTACCATATAATGCACATTATATGAGCGCAGCAATCCAAGAATTGTTTCGTCGTGTAAGGGTCGTCGGCCCAGTGTATTGTAGTGACCAGTTGTTACCCCACAACCTCACAAAGCGATCCATAGTTTGAACAATATCCAATCCACAAGCCGGCGGCGATAAAATCCAAAAAACAATTCCAAGTCAAACGTGTCAGTGATCTTCGGTGTCCAGTGTGAAAGCAAGAGTCGTGCAAGGTAGGCAGGGTCAGAATCCGTAAGAATCCGTAAAATACAAAGCAGTGGTCGTGATAAATTATTAATAATCGAGAAAGCAGTCAAAACGCTTCTGAAAACATTAAACGAGTGAACTCAAACTCCAACTCTCTGTTTTTGATAGACTGAAAGCAACTGTCTAGTGTCAAAGTCAGTCAGCTGTCATGCCATTGACCTCATACAGGTCAGTGTGCCAGTGACATAAATACATAGACTAAAAATAGAAGTCTGATTTTAATCGATATGAAATTGATAATCATATATATTGGTTTTTCAGTAATTAATTGATATTTTATTTATTAACATGACTGTAATTATATGCAATAGCATAGAGTAGAGCATTTAATTACGTTGAGTTAATTATTTAGTGCAAAGGTTTTATTTTCGTAACTGTGTAATCGATTACTCAATCGATAATCTCACGAAAACTATCTTTCTCATATTTCTCCGCTTCCAGATTGCGGATTGAGGTGATTTTTCATATTCTAAGATAAAAAAATATGACAAATTTTTTAGAACATATCTCAACTCATTACATTTGGGCCCACCGTTTTCCATCTCCTTTTAAATTTGTCAATTTTCACTATCGAAAATCCCTAATAACTTCAAAACGGATTCCCCTATTTACACAATTTATCACCCTATCCGTTTTAGACCTAAACCTATCAAATGACACTAAAAACAACACAATATCTACACAAACAAAACATCATGTTTTCAACTTACGTAATAGTTGGTGGCGAGAATTTACCTTACAAAAAAGTTTACTGGTTCAAAATAGGAAACTGTTATATAAATCGAGCATATAATATATAGGCATTTTTTTTATTTCTCAATTTTTGCACTTCACAGACGCGGCTCAAGCGGATGGCACACGCGCTCGCACTACTCCCAACCCGTCCGTGATAACGTGTCCGTGAGCGGTGTCTTTGTGTGCGTTGCTCGAGCGCACTTTGTATGTAGATTGACTTCTGTACTATCTGTATTTTGTGCTGCAGGTGAATTTTCGCTCGACACTCAGGTATAAATTCCGCAGCGTATCCTATTTCAGCGTCACTATGAACATTACTGTCGATTAAACTTTTTAGAGCCTCGCAGCTTTATGTGCAGGGATTCTGTAAAACTAAGATTTTATACCTAAAATGTACCTATACTTATAAGGTTTTCGATAATATTTGGCAGTATGACGACTACAATAAACAGCATTCTATTTAGAAGAACGTTCGCGGTTGAATACCAAAAATTCGAAGACATGTGACATGCGCCAACCCGCACTGGGCCCGCGTGGTGGATTATGGCCCACTCCCTCTCATAGAGAGGAGGCCTGAGTTCCAGCAGTGGGAACGTTATAGGCTGATTAATCTGTCAAAAACATCTCTAAATTTCCAACATTTCTAACAAGTTTTTGACATGGTCGCTGTAATGAGTTCGCGACTAGATTTTTTCGAATGTTTTTTTACGAGGTGAATATTTTTGAGGTCTAAAATAAACTGCTGGTGCTGATTGACTGCTAATATCATCATAATTCTATACCGAATATTAGTATTTCCCATAGTTCAATCGCTGCTGCCATCCGTAACGCCAAACTACAAAGGTACGTTTGTAGGCCTACCACTAAGCCTGGTTTACTGCATTTGACGTAATGTTTAGATCGACTATAGCCGTCGATAGCCTTTCAAATGGACCACGAAATGTGGTTCATATGTTAGCAACATTGAGGTATAGCCAGTCCTTGCTGTTGGCCGCGACTCCGTCTGTATGGCAAGTTCGGTCCCCCGTGTGATCAGAAGGTGAATTCCCATAATTAAAACGTTCAAAATCTAGTTGCGATCTCATCTCAGCGACAATCAATGTGAAAAACTTTTCATAAATGTAGGAAAATTAGAAATATTTTTGACAGATTGAGATTGAAATCAGTAATTTGGACGTTTTTAAAGTTTCGAGAATTAAATACCACTCTTGTTTATCTACAGGGTTATTGGTAAAACATTAACAACCTCTTAAGACGTCATTGTACTCATCATTATGAACAACTTTTACTACGGGACCAAACCTGAAATCGCAAAAAAAAAAATCTGGTGTTCCCTATATTTATGTTCGTACCTATAGCTCGTCAAAATGTAGGGAACAGCTGATTTTTTTTTTTATACAC
The DNA here is from genome assembly GCA_916614155.1 of Mesoligia furuncula. Lineage (NCBI taxonomy): Eukaryota > Metazoa > Arthropoda > Insecta > Lepidoptera > Noctuidae > Mesoligia > Mesoligia furuncula. The sequence continues at coordinate 9,984,256 of OU744807.1, forward strand.
TTTTTAATACTACTTATACTTTTTAATACATTATGGACCTAAAAGCGGTTCAATAAGAGCCACTTTACGAGCAAGTGTGTTGAAAAGTCATTTTTCAAACTAGGCCAAGACCCCCGGAACATAAAGGGCTAAGGAAGGAACACGGGTGGGTTTTAGTCAGTAAGAGTCTGACACTCCCTTTCGCTCCACCCAGAGCGAGAGGGTTTATTTAATGATTTCCCATCCTGAAAAAAAAAAATGTAACAGCAATATGAGTGAGTTTCAGCAGTTTATGTGTCAGCAGTTTATGTGTGATTGAGTAGTTGACTGCCTTATTGGTTTAGTGGCGACGGGCTCCTGGCTAAGTAATAACAAGCGCACAGGTCGATCGATCAGGTTCAGCTACGCTTGCCGCGGTCGGTCCGTGGATGGGTGACTCAAACTCAAAGAATTTATTTTAAATAAACCAATTATAGGCACTTTTGAATTGTCAAGGGGTCGGTCAGTCAGAAAGATGAAGCTAGTTGCCAATTCCAAAGCGTAGGTACCTATGGAGAAGAACGGGCAAGAAACTCCACGGACACTCTTTTAAATCACAATAATATATTATGGTTACAAAATATTGGTTACATCATTCATTTTAAAATTATGCATGTGAGAACGATGCAGAACGTTAAAAAAGCGTCCGTAAGAAAAAAAAAAAACAATTCAAATAGTAAATTGAATTAAAATAAGCCATCGCAGCAAAGAGAATAATATAATATATAATACCTTGGGGAATAATAATTAATAATATAATATATAATTCCTTTAAGGAATACATGCGTGATGCTATGTTATGAGTAATTATAAAGCTCATAAAACAATTCAACACATAAATATGATCCCACAATTCACTTTGTAAATGCAATTTCGGAAATTAATACAAAACAATCAAAAATATTTATTCGTTCGGACTCATTCAACCGTATTGGCTGCAGCTGTCAAATAAATAGATACTGTCCGTATATTTAACATTTAATCGATGCTGTACATAATTAATTAATGTTTTATAATTGAATTGAGGCGGGATCATGGGATCATGATCGATGATGATGGCGGGGTCATGATGATCAACATCTGTCCTTCGTAGATCTTTGACAGTCGATACGGGTAGTCAGTAGCCCGAAAGTCTGACAACAAGTTTTACCAAGGGGTATCGTACCCAGTAACTGGGTTGTGGAGGTCAGATAGGCAGTCGCTCCATGTAAAATACTGGTATTCAGCTGCATCCGGTTAGACTGGAAGCCGACCCCAATATCTTAAATCGTCAGTCCATCCATTCGGAAGTTTCTAAACACCATTTATGTAATATCCTTTAAGCTCTGCATAGTATGGTGTCACAAATTACACCCCTAATCCATGGGAGCCGGCAATGGCTTCTATGAGACACAACTTTAAGCCTCCCCAGAGACCACTACGTAGTCCTCTATAATAAACGACAACGGTGTTTACTGTAATTATTATGCTTGACTGGTCTGTAAGTGCATTTATTTGATCATCCATTCTCTATACCTAAACATAATATAAATTAACGTCGCTTTTCGAGTCTGTCTGAACCGTTATTCTTCTAAACTACATAGCGGATTTTTAAAGCAATATTTTCATCATTATTTTTAAAATTTATTCCGTACACTAGCTACTAAAATCTGTCAAATTTCTTTAATAGATTTTCAACTTTATCGCCAAAGCGTAAGGTTCATAGTTGATTGAGAAAATTTGACGGTTTCGGGTAGCTTGATGTGCTGCCGTCTGTACCTATGTGTGTATAGAAACTTACATAATTTAAAAAAATCTCGATGTTGTGTCAAGTCGGAAAAACCATGGGAAGCAAAAAAATATAGCCATTAATGCAATAGGTATCTGTTTCTAGGGTAGCCTAGAAACAGATACCTATTGCATTAATGGCTATATTTTTTTGACGACGACGACGAGACGACGAGACGACGTGAGACAGTTCATCGCAGTTGTAGAACTGCGATGAACTGTCTCACGTCGTCTTCTTTCACCTTGAGACAGTAGTAAGCTAGTCATCACCTGCCTAGCCTTTTCCCAACTATGTTGGGGTCGGCTTCCAGTCTAACCGGATGCAGCTGAATACCAGTATTTTACATGGAGCGACTGCCTATCTGACCTCCACAACCCAGTTACTGGGTATTACGATACCCGTAAGACTGATTGTCAAACTTTCGGGCTTCTGACTACCCGTAACGACTGTCAAAGATCCACGAATGACAGCCGGGACCAACGGCTTAACGTGCTTTCCGAGGCATCCACCCATCCACAGACCAACCGCGGCAAGCGTAGCTTAACCTGATCGATTGACCTGTGCGGCTGTATATTATTTAGCCACGGACCCCCCCAGTAGTAAGCTAGTGATATTGAAATATCAGATTGGTAGCAACCTACACGACACTCGTCACTATCATCATAATTATTTGTAATCAGCAAAAAGACGTTCACCTGACTGTTAGATATAGTCCTCCCCAAGAATGGCCACAATGTTCAGCCTTGCTGCCTAGTAATAACCGTAGGCAATTCAGATGAGTTTACTGCCGTCATAAAGAAAAAGGGCACAACGAAAATTTTTTTGCAAAATTGAGTTATACAAGGTGAATTTTCCAAGTGGGAGTGGAGTTTGCCGTATGTCATTACATCCCAGAATTTGATCCTTATTAGGGACACTATCGAGTGGTGTGTGTGTTTTTTTTTTGTCAAAATCAACGGGTTCGATTCGTGGCTAGAAATATTGATTTTTCAAAAATCCAATGATGTAGTTTTAGTTTTCATCAAAATCGGGCCAGCGACTCCTTTGAGTACTTTTCGCTATTCCTCATAGTTTCGGATTTGGCCATCCGCGCCCACTTTAAAAATTCACCCTGTATACATATATTTGGAATCAGAAAAAAAACGCGCATATGCCAGTTTTTTTACTCAATTTTGGAACAAAATGTTAGTTGTGCCCTTTTTTCTTTATGACGGCAGATTACTGAAACCAAGTTGATCAGTGATTAATGGTCTTCCTGTTCATAGTTACGAGACGGAACCACCCCCCCGGCCGTTTTCGCAACTGGAGTTCGCAACCAGTTGCGAATTAAGAATTTTTATTCTTTGTTCGCAACTAGTTGCGAATCAAGAAAGCTTTTTCCTTAACCGCAACTAGGCATCTTGATGATTAATTTTCGTAACCAGTTACGCCAAAATATATCTTTTTCCTTATTCGCAACCTTCGCGTTGATACCCGATTTTGTGGATTTGCTTACAAACAATGGGTCAAAAAGCAAGAAATACGGCTGCAGTGAAAATAAAAAAATAAAAACAAACAATCATAAAGAAGGATGGCATACAAAAATAAATAAAGACATAGGTTGCATAAAACCAAATCTATAGTTTTAAACACAGACCCTACGTGCTTTGATTTAAGAAAAGTAAGTAATATAAAGAATACGAAGAAATAGATGCGAAAATCGATTCGGCAATAAACGACCTGAAATCCGGAATAATTAGCGTGGGGCACTGCGTAGAAATTATTTGCCCAAAGAAGGGTCGAAAAGGCCTTTCGAAAAATAGTTTAATTTTTCCTTCGAAAAACATAGTTTAATTTTGCAAGTAAGAAAGTTTAAAAGTTTCATTTTCGTTTATTAAGTTTTTATGTTTTTGTTAAGTGAAAATATATATAAGTAATTAACATTGCGATTTTTAGTTTTAATTCAATTTTTTATTCATTATCTTAGCTATTGGTTGCAAACCAAGAAATGCTTTTCTCACATCGCAACTACGTAATTTTGCGAAGTTCTTATTCATTAATTATATTTTCAGCAGCAATAATTCCGTATTTCTTGCTTTTTGACCCATTGTTTGTATGCAAATCCATAAAATAGAGTGTCAACACGAAGGTTGCGAATAAGGAATAAAATATATTTTGGCATAACTGGTAACGAAAATTAATCATCAGGATGCCTAGTTGCGGCTAAGGAAAAAACTTTCTTGATTCGCAACTAGTTGCGAACAAAGAATAAAAATTCTTAATTCGCAACTGGTTGCGAATGCCAGTTGCGACAACGGCCGGAGGGGAACCACACAACCTACCTAACAAGAGAACCTTTCACAATAAGCTCCGTAGCTACGGACAAGCAGTAAATATTCAAGAGTGACGTAATGCTCTTACAAGCCCCGATTTTAGTCTAACTAGTAACGGGACTGAGTCATACCGACCGTTCGTACTTCGAACACGAGCTCCGCAAGCCGTAAATGTTCAAAATACGACGTGCACCCGGCCTATGTGCGGCCGTACGGAGTCGAGTGACGACCGTAACGGCCGAAATCGACATGTATGCAAGACACTTTATGCCTAGCCGACCGATACGTTTTAGGATTGGACTGCAAATGCCTAGCGTATGGAAATTATGTCTAGTTGAGTAGTGGAAAAGTTGCAGTTACGTGCTGGATGAATAACAATGAGTTCTTAATTTTTTAGGGTTCCGTACCCAAAGGGTAAAAACGGGACCCTATTACTAAGACTTCGCTTTCTGTCCGTTTGTCCGTCTGTTAGTCTGTCCGTCTGTCTGTCACCAGGCTGTATCTCAAGAACCGCGATAGCTAGACAGTTGAAATTTTCACAAATTATGTATGTCTGTTGCCGCTATAACAACAAATACACAATAAAAACAAAATAAAATGAATATTTAAGGGGGGCTCCCATACAACAAACGTGTTTTTTTCGGCGTTTTCGCCTTGTGGTACGGAACCCTTCATCTGCGAGTCCGACTCGCACTTGTTTATATTTTTTGTTAAAGGTTTTACGTAATAAGAATATCGAATCTTGACGATTATCAAGGAAACAACGTCTTTTTTTGATTTTTTATTTTCAGCCAGTTTTCCATTCGCTATCCGGCGTAACAACTTGCCCGACAAATCTTTTACCATAACAGCGCACACCTGCTCCAAACAATCCCCACAATGCTTATCTCCGACACTTACTAGAACTAATAATGTGAAATATCTGGGTGTCCAAATAGACGGAGGATTACGATGGGACAAACAGGTTGATGCCGTTACCACTAGAGCTATGAAACTTTTGCATATTTTCAAATCCCATAGGAACACGGCTGCGCCTGACACCCTGAAGATGGTGTACTATGCATTATGTCAATCATTGGATATTGCATCACAGTATGGGGTGGTGCAAATAAAACCAGTCTTCTGAGGATTGAAAGACCGCAGAGAGCCGTGCTGAAGGTGATGTCGCGCAAACCTTATCGCTATCCCACTACGCAACTATACGCTGATTGCAAAGTACTTTCAGTGCGCCAGCTTTTTGTACTGCAGTCAACTGTTGGAAAATACGCTAGCGTTCCCCCACCTGACCCTAAAAAAAGGAGGAAACTACCCTTAAGTACCCTCACAAAACATCCTTCGCTCAACACCAATACTACACATTAAGTACATCTACACACAAATTCACAAGAAATTAAACATTGTCGATCTAAATAAATATGAAATAAAATCAAAATTAACTGAATTGCTACTAGAACGGGACTGTCTACAAACTGAATCCTTACTTAAGTACGTCGCCTAACTACCTACATATCCCCAATCACACACACACCCTCACACACACGCACACCCTCACACGAACGCACACACACACATCTCGTATAAAATATATACTTAAAATAGTTTTAGTATTAGTAGTAATTATTATTATCTTCAATCGCTCGGGTAGATCGACACAGTCTACTATTATAATAAGCATGAATCACTGTGTCTCAACATACAGGTTGCCTAGTTTGAGAGGCAAGGGTTTTCCATATTGTGTACAGATTTTAGTTCTTAGATTTGTATTGCATTGTGTTACTGTGCAACGTATAGTTCGAAAATGGTTAGGAATTCTAAAAATTGTGTAAGATAAAAGTTGTAGAAAATTGTATTAGCTGTCATTACGTAACAGATATTTTTTTAAGTTTTAAAGATATTAGCGAAAAACTCAAAAGTGGGGGCTTTTATCACCCCCCCACTCCGGCTCACCTCCTAGACGCAAGGACTTTTAGTATGTTTGGGAGTAAACATACTAAAAGTCCTGAACAACTTTCTGAAGAAACCGCTTAGGGCCTAGCTGACGCACTCCTTTTGGGTCATTCGTTGAGTGGACTAACAGTTATGTTTCCTCTGACAGCAGCAACCTAACGGCAACATTATTCCAACAAGAATTTTACTCTTTATTTTATTTTTGTTATTAATCTTAAGTTCAAGAAGTATTTTTCCTTTAGTTTAGTTTTTTTTATTATTATGTGTGATGACTTATTTCTGAGATTGCTGGTAAACCTATACCTAATTGGCGACTGTGTAAGACCGAGACTTTTGTGATTATAGTACTTAAGAAAAATTATACATAGAAGCTGTTGGTGTACCTTAATAAATAAATAAGAATAAAGATCATTGTGATTTTGTCAAATTGCAGTGGCAGCAACCCAATAGCAACCTTATTATAATGAGAATAAAGATCACTGTGATGCAAAATCAGAAGTAAAAGATCAGTGTAGCTAGATATCTTCGCCGTTCACGCGACGACGTCTTGGGATTATCGTTCTATCTGTGGCAAAGGACAAAAAAACAAAGAACCTAATTTCGGCCCAGTAAATTGAGAAGTCACGAATGTTAGTGAAGTAATTAATTGTTAAGATAAAGTAAATAACAGGTGCAATCTAGTTCAACCGTGGCACCAAGCCAAACGTGGAGGCTCTGCGAACAAATAGAATTCCACAAGTTTTAATGTCGGGTACATACCGGAGTACATTGTTAGACAAACTAGGGTTTGCACTACTTACTGCTTACCTAAGAATCACTGCACTATGTTGCATTTACATTCTTGCAACTTTTTTCTCTATTATTTTGGGTCACCTTGTGGAAATTAGACACTTTCTAACAAAGAAACATGGAAAAACGATGATCTTTTATAGCAAGGAGTAAACTTTGAGATGACGGTTAATAGAGATAAATTTTAAAAAATGCTATGGACACAAGAGACACACACAAACATTCATGTTGACACGATCTCCTTATAATGCTCCACGTTTGAGGACTGACTCCTAAAATTGGCTCCCTGGCGGATACGCCAGGGAGCCTATTTTGGGAGTCAGTGACTGATAAGTCATCATCATCATTTTCAGCCGAAAGACTTCCACTGCTGGATATAGGCCAAGCACCTCCACTGCGACCGGTTCTGTGCTTCTCGCATCCAACGGGTTCCTGCGGCCTTCACAAGGTTGTCGGACCACCTTGTGGGAGGCCTTCCAACGCTACGTCTTCCGATACGCGTTCGCCACTCCAGAACCTTTCGGCCCCGTCGGCCATCTGCTCTGCGAGTAATGTGCCCTGCCCACTGCCTGCTCATTTCTGATTCGATCACGCAGAGAAACTCCAAGCAGTACGAGGGCGGACGAGGGCTTATCAGTACCTTAGGTCAAAATAAATAAATATTGTACCTACTTATCTAAGGTCTATTTAAATTTATGTTGGCAATTGATGTTATTTCAAGGTAAACAAATATCAACTTTATTTCGTTGACTATTAAGTTGATTTCAGAGTGAATAGCACTATTGAAAAAGTTATAAAAATGTTTGAAATTTTGGCGTAAACTGTACTTTATTCTGTAGGAATTAATGTTATTTTTCCATTATTGGTTTACATTTTTGACAATTTTATTTATTTATTTATTTATTCATAACAATTTTTACATTGTGTCGAATATTAAAACAATTTTATAACTTAAGAAATACAAAAAATAAAATAAAACAACAATTAAAAACATGCTACTTAATTACTATGAGGAAGAGTAATAATAATAATAAATAGATGTCATTTAAATAATTAGAATACTAATGCTACAAATAAATAAATATGGCCAATGTCAGATGTACAATGTCAATTACTTACGAGTACTTATATGTCACATGAATGTAAAAGAACAGTAGAAGATTTTTAGACTAATAGTATCTACCTAACAAAAATAACAATCATGATAAATTTCCAGTATACTAAGTATGTTTACAATTTAAATATCATTAATAGAATAATAGCAGCCTTCCAGTAGGTAACGCTTCAATTTAGCCTTGAAGTCCCTTTTATAAAGTGATAATTTTATATCAACGGGAAGTTTATTGAAAATTTTCACTGACATGTGGCAGGTACCGTGTTCGACTATATTAAGTTTAGGAATATTAATGTATTTGAAATCTTTTCTTCTCGTACTCTCTCTAAGCTTTCTTTCCTCTTCAGTCTCATATTGATGTACATATTTAGAAAAATGTGTTAGAAGCACCAACACGTATAGGGAAGGTACAGTGAGAATATTCAAATTTACAAAGTGCCTCTTACAAGATTCCTGCTGCCGAATGCAAACCATGAATTAAACCGCGAACGCAGATTATGTACCAAGTTCTTTTTAAGACCCAGTAATTTTGTTTCGACTTGTCCAGACGACGTCTATCGGTTGATGATAGCAATTTTGCCGACTATAATAGGCAATATTTAAATGTCAAAATTTAAATCTTAATGGTGCGACCGTATGTTAGAATTTGGTAAAACAGATACAACATGACGTAGTTTATAATATTACGAAATTCTTGAAGGTGAGCATGCAAACAAAAGTTTTTTTTTGTGTTTATAGTAAAACTAGCAACTTGCTTCCCACGGTTTGTATGAATTTCAAAACATTAAGACTTATTTATTATATATGTAAGTTTAATCACACTAATATTATAAAGGCGAAAGTTTGTGAGTGTGTGTGAGTGTGTGTGTGTGTGTTTATATGTTTGTTACTTCTTCACGCTCAAACGGCTGGACCAATTTTGATAAAATTTTGTATGGAGGTAGCTTACACCCTGGATTAAGATATAGGCTAATATTTATCCCGATATTCCCACGGGATCGACAATTACGCGGGTGAAACCGCGGGGCGCAGCTAGTGTTAATATATTATTCACATAAACTTTCCGGAATCATCATTCTCTTGCTCCCAAATTATTTGGGGTCGATGTCATTCATACTTCTCCCTTAGTCGTCATCTCGGTAGTCACCCCCTTCCTGACTTTCCGGAACAAATTCTCTAAATGGTGGCGAAAACCATATCAAAATCCGTAGCGTAGTTTAGAAGAACTAGTTTTTTTTTAAATAAATTAATTACAATATTTAATACTAGCTGCGCCCCGCGGTTTCACCCGCGGACATGTCGATCCCGTGGGAATATCGGGATAAAAAGTAGCCTATATGTTAATCCAGGGTGTCAGCTACCTCCATACAAACATTTATAAAAATTGGTCAAGCAGTTTGAGCGTGAAGAAGTAACAAACATATAAACACACAGACACACCCCCACACACTCACACACACTCACAAACTTTCGCCTTTATAATATTAGTGTGATAACAACCAATTAGTCAAATAAAAGCCATCTTCCTCTCTCCTACTTTTGCTGTGTCAGACAAGGTCCACAATTATCATATTTTGTAAAACCTACCACCTAAGTTCACAAATGGAAGCAATAAACATTTATATTGAGTATTGAACAACGCGGTCACACAGACAGACACGAAAAGCGATTTTAATGTATTTTAAGTACGTGTCACTAACATCGCTAGGATATTTGGTATTTTATTTTCGTGTATCATTTAAAAAAATGACCGCCTGTCTAGTGCCTAAGTTTTTCGAATGCAGTGCATTTTTTTAGGGTTCCGTACCAAAAGGGTGCCAGCGAGACTGTATTACTAAGGGGCGGCCTCCACCAGCGAGAGAATCGCAGCGCTAGTCTAGCCGTGTCATCAAATTTTCACGGCGATGATATCGCCTTGTGGAGACACATTATATGAGAGTGTATAGAAATACGTGGCACGACGATAATATCGCCGCGATTCTCTCGCTCGTGAGGAGGCTCGTGGAGGCGGCCCCTAAAGGTCATAGCATACGTATCAAATCGGAAAGGGATCGGCACCACATCGCCTTTCGCCTCGCCCTCAAACAGGCGTCAACCTAACGTAAGCACGTAACCAAAGCGGATGAGAAGCTCCGATACGTCGACTCGGCGACGACGGCGAGCCGTAAGCGCGGCGTCCACTGGTTGATGGTGCAGAAGGCAGGCTGGAGAGGTGAGAGGGGCAAGGGTGGGCGAAGAGACGTAAGCTCGGGTTTGGAGAGACGTAAGCGCGACGACGACGTATCGTAGCTTCACATCCGCTTTGGTGTGTTAGCACCGCACCGCGGTTCGTGAGCTTGTCCCGAGGCGAGGCAATTACGTTACGATTCCCATTAGTTTGCGTTGCAGTAGGAAGTTTCATACAAAGAATACTGAAGGGCTCGAGTTGATACGGTGCCCATCTCTTTCCGGTTTGATACGTGTGCTATGCCTTAAGGCTCTGCTGTCCGTTCATCTATCACAGAGTTGTATCTGGTTAACCGAAATAAGTAGACACTTGGAATTTTCGCCGAGTGTGAGAGAGTGTATAATAGTATTCCCTCACTGGTATGGATGCTATAACAAAAAATAATAAAATAAATAAATAAAATAAAGTCTCAAATGAAAGGGGTCCTCATACAAGAAACGAAAAAATATGTACCTAGTGTTAAATATTGTACAGTGGTACGGAACCCTTCGTGTGCGAGCCCGACTCGCACTTATCCTATATTATTGTCCTTATTATTATATTTGTAAATACTGTCCAGATCTTTATGATACAAGATAAGTATTGACGTGTGCGAAGCCAAAATTTAAAAAAAAAAGTATTGACGTGTAGAATATTAATTTTTTGCACTGACCTGTATTATACAATGATAGAGGTCAGTGATTTTTTGTCTTTATTCTTTTTTTTTATTGACAAACCTGATTTTAACTGGCCAGTAATAAAAATTGCATTAATAATGAAGGTTAAAATTATTTTAAAAAAATACATAAAGTTATATTACGAATGTTGTAACCACACTGACCTGTATTATACAAGTACTGTTTATTAGAGGTCAGTGCAAAAAAATAATATTCTACACGTCAATACTTTTTTTTTTTTAAATAAATAAGCAGGTTACACAGTAACCTGCTTATTTATTTAAATTATGATTAAAACTGCTTCACACTTTTTAGCACTTGAATTATAATGATAATATAATTCATATGAATGTATTATACATACATATGAATTATATTATACATAGACCTTCCGGAACGAATTCTCTAAACGATGACGAAAACTGCATCGAAATCCGTTAATAGAACATCGCGGTCACACAGACCGACAGGGAAAGTCTTCATCTTCTTCGTGTCGCTGCCACGACCTTACTACAGATCTTGTTAGCCCAAAATGTCACCACTTTCCTGGCGTCGTTGGTTGCAGCGCAGAGGTCCCTTTGACTGCAAGTTTTGGGACTCCGAGGTCAGGATAGGAGGGACACGGAAAGTGACTTTAATTTTTCTGTGACAATGAAACTGCACTAATGTCCCTGCTGTCTCTAGTGGGGGAACCTTTGTTCCTTTGTGTAATAACTTTTGTTGGAACACTGGTACTCATAACACAAGTTAGATCTTACTTTGAGTACCAGAGTTCAAAATACGCTACTTTTCTTAAAATTTTCTGGTGACATAGTTCTTGGCGTAGGTTACTAGTGTTATTGTTCACTTTTTTGCGAAATAAAGAATTTATTATTATTATTTATAAATATAGGTAGATACATAGATACTAATATTCATAACGCCTGTAAAGTTTTGCAAATTAAATAAAAATTTCTTGTAAGTATATCTATATCATGTATGACTTCTCCTTCTATAGAACTGGGACTAATCATTGGAATCAGAGGAACTTCAATGATTGAAAGTCCTACTCAGAAGTGGAATTTTACTTGTCGAATGTATGAGAAGGCATTTCTATCATTCACCATTTGATCAGTAGCAAAGCTTGGAACTTATATTCAGGAAATACTAAAGGAATAAATTTGTCTTCTTTTTAGAACTTATCAGAGCTTTTCTAGGATAAGTAATCTGAATGCTGTTGTTAAAATCATCTGCCTAGCCTTTTTACAAACTATGTTGGGGTCGGCTTCCTGTCTAACCGGCAGCTGAATATCAGTATTTTACATGGAGCGACTGCCAATCTTACCTCCACAACTCAGTTACTGGGTAATACGATACCCCTTGGTAAGGCTTGTCAGACTTTCGGGCTACTGACGATCCGTAACGACAGTCAAAGATCCACGAATGACAGCCGGGACCAACGGCTTAACGTGGTTTCCAAGGCACGAAGGGGTCGTGGTATGTGAAGATACCACATACATACCCATCCACGGACCAACCGCGGCAAGCGAAGCTTAACCTGATCAATCGACCTGTGCGGCTGTTATTAATTAGCCACAAGACCCTAATGATGTTGCTGAAATATTGTAGGTATTGTCTTCAGAGCTTATTGTACTTAACCTAGATACCTAATATTTAACTGACATGCCTCATATTGTAATATTAATTCGTAATTAGTTATTCAATAGTATCAATATTAACCAAATATCTTTATTTTTGTATTTGTAAAATTTTATTTGTGTACTTACCTGATATGTGCGCGCCCTACGTGGCAGAGTGTGATGAGAACATTTATTAATTTAAGACCATGTGTAATGTACCATGTTCGGACAAATAAATGAATTTGAATTTAAACATTTATTTACTTCTTAGGATAAAAATATATACACTGACTGGATAAACACCTAATTCTATATAAACTAATAAACTTAAACATAATTAAATTTTACATATTCATGAACATAATTATATGGCTTCCCTTAATTAATTGCTCGGTAACAACAGTTTAGATTTTAAGGTACCTACCGAAAAGTAACACATTTATGTACAGACGTCAGCACATCAAGCTACCCGAAACTGTCAAATTTTCCCAATCAACTTTGAGCCTTATTGCTCTAGCGATAAAGTTCAAAATCTCTTAAAGAAATTTGACATATTGTAATAGCTTGATGTGCTGGCGTCTGTACATTACATAGGTAATAAACAATATAAACCAAGTACTACAATAAGGGAAAAAATAAACAGTTAAATCACTGGCCTCTTATAAACAAGTACTTGTATAATACTGTGACTTAAATAAATAGAAGGATAAAAGCTCATAAAACAAAAAATATTAGGACGCAACCTGTGTGACCTTCAAAGCACTATTATATATATTGGGTCGAATCTTGAATATTATTTAAATCAGTTTTATCCTTACGACACAATAGAAGGAGTTAGTATATTATTTCACTATCGAATTAATAATTTTTAAAAATGCTGACGTCATCTTGTCTGTTATTGTGTTTGTGTTTCTTCGTCGTTGGCTCTTATGGCTCCGACAATTTGGGTAAGGAATACTTTGTTATTTTTACCCGACTGCGCCAGAAGGAGGGTTATTTTTTTCCAGTGTATGTATGTATGTACATGTATATTTCTTTGGCACACTCTGTAGCCTAAACGGGTTTTCAGCTTGAGAGGCGCCCTAGTATGTCTTAAAAATTTTTTTTTTTACTCTATACCTATCTAGTAGGATATCAAAATAAAGGGTTTTAAAAGGTGATTACAAAAATATATAGGTACAAGTTATACTATGTGGGTTGGAAGCACGCGGGACCCATAGGTACCATTTTTATTATATTTTCAAATTCAAGCCCGTGCTTCCAACTTTTATTTAAATTAAAATTGGCTTGTTTTTAGCTTTTCAGTTTTTTTAAACTTAAGTTTTTTACCGCGGTTGGGTTTTCTATTTTTTTTTTATTACTTTTTTATTAAACAACATGCTTTCTCAGTGGCCAGAAAATCTTTGAGGGTTTTCCTAACTTCATTGGGACGAGCTGGCACATATGTGTACCACAAACCCTTTGATTTCCTTAGTCAGTTAAAATCACAGTGTAGTAAGTTGACCCTTATGTCGTTATTTGAACCTGCAAGCGGTTTCTCACACCAATGTAATCTACAGTCTGGAGAACTAATCTGTGAAAATATTTACTTCTAACACAGTTTTATTTGCAGTACCCTTCATTGAAAAATGCGTCTGGAGCGACAAGCCCTGTCTGGTGGCATCCACGACAAAAGCCATACCGTACTTTGCCAAAGGTTTCCTAGGAACAGAACCTATGGATCCCTTGAAAATAGCCAAAGTCACTTATAAAGAGGGCGGATTGAGAATCGAATTTACAAATATGGTTGTGACCGGTATTAGTAAGTGCAAAGTATTAAAAGTAGAGTAAGTCCCTTTTTGTATACGTTATCAATCATTATTTATTGTTGTCATAGCAACGAATAATGTTCTTTATTTATCAATCATCGTTTACTGTTGATAGAGCAACGAATACCTAATGTTCTTTATTTATCAATCATCATTTATTGTTGTCATAGCAGCCACAAAAATACAGATAGTACAGAAGGCAATCACATGTACGTACTTCACTTTTCATACCTGCGCTCGGCGGTCGCGCTAGGGTTGTCAACTTTGGCTTAAGCACAAAAAACTATCGTGGTAGTGCATATCAAACAACTAGATACGAGTGCCATCACTCGTATCTAGTTGTTTGATTTATTGTTGAGCTTATTCTACAATATTCAAATAAAACAATAAACATAGTATTACAATAAAAAAAGTTTACAGAACAAAAACATTTGTAAATTTTCACTATCGAAAATCCCTAATTACTTCAAAACGGATTACCCTATTTACACTATTTATTTTGCCCTATTCGTTTTAGACCTAAACCTATAAAATGACACTAAAAACAACACAATATCTACACAAACAAAAAATCATGTTTTCAACTTACGTAATAGTTGGTGGCGTGAATTTACCTTACAAAAAAGTTACTTCGTTTATACTGTTTCAAAATAGGAAACTATTATATAAATCGAGCTTAGATAGACATTTTTTGTTGGTCCATTTTTGCACTTCACAGACGCGTCTCTCAAGCGGATGGCACTCGCGCTCGCACTACTCCCAACCAGTCCGAGATAACGTGTCCGTGAGCGGTGTCTATGTGTGCGTTGCTCGAGCGCACTTTGTATGTAGATTGCCTTCTGTACCTACTCTCTGTATTTTGTGCAGCAACGAATAAATTTCTTTATGTATCAATCTTCATTTATTGTTGTGATAGCAACGAATAATGTTCTTTATTTACAGCAAAATATTATCAGCATTCTCTTGCCATTATCCCAATTTATTTGGGGTCGGCGCAACATGTCTTATTCTTCATTTTAAAAACGAATATTCTTAAGATAAGAATGCCATTAAACATGTATAAAAAAACCGGCCAAGTGCGTGTCGGGCCACGCACAGTGTAGGGTTCCGTAGTAGCCCGTTATCACAATGTACCTACGATTCTGTTGTTCTTTATTCAGAATATAAAAAAAAACATATTTTGTTTTTCAATGCAAGTCTTTACCCGTTATAAACAAGCAACTACTTCATTTTAGTCACTTTAAAGGATTAATGCTAAGGATTTTGTATTTGGTACAAAATTATCCAACACCCAAGTTAAACGACTCGTCGTTCGTCGTTTCAGCCGATAGACGTCCACTGCTGGACATAGGCCTCCCCCAGTTTTGGGGGGGTTTGCCATAATCGCCACGCTTCGCAGGCGGGTTGGCGATCGCAGTATGGTATGATGGTGTAATGCATAGAGAACGCTGCTGCCCATTCTCCGGTTAAACGACTATTACTGCTAAACTAATAAAGTTATCTTAACCGCTAAAGTTTTCCTTTAAAGTTCATGAAATGTACTATCATCGTACATTTTTCCAGATTTTTCAAGCCAGCAGTTTAGGATTTAGAGGGGGGGACGCCCTACTGGAACAAAAATGTGCACTTTAAAGTTTAATATTTCGTAAATTGAGCCTTAAATCGAAAAATAATTTTAGCAACCCTCAAGTCATTTTAGAAGACCTATTCAACGATACTCCACACGATGGGGTACACGACAAAAATATTCATCCCCATTTCACATATAGGGGAGCTACCCTAAAAAAAATATATTTTTACCACTCTGTCGGCGTGATTGGTATACGCACTCCTACAAAATTACAGCTTTCTAATACTAACGATCTCTTAGCAAAACCTCGGACAGACAGACGGACATGACGAAACTATAAGGGTTCCTTGTAGGAACTACGGAACTCTAAAAAGGGGGGAGGAATCATAGCGACACCCCATAGGAGCCCAAATGGCTTAAGGCGATAGCGCCAGGGTAGCCCGCGAAATTCAAATTTGCTTATGTTTTTTGCAATTTACTAGCCAGTATAATTTACTGGCAAGTATTAAGTTGTACGTTGATTAAAACATGATTCGCGACCGTAACAAATATGTATTTACAGAATTATAATTATTAAAGTCATCAACACGACTCTCTAAGAAGTCTAAGACCAAGTAATCCTATTGAATGACTATTTCATGAAATCTTGACATTTAGGATTATACTAACTTAACAAGTTGTATTACTGATTGTAATGATTATAATTCTGTAAATACATATTTTTTACAGTCGCAAATTATACATTAATCGACGTACACCCAGACACTGAGTATTAAAATACAAGCTAGAAATTAAATTATTTTAGAATTTACTTATGTGAAACTAGGAACTTCGGTCTTCCTTCTTAAATCTTTATGGTTTCAACGCATCTGTTGTCTACACAAATACCTATTCTTTAAAATTTTACATCCATAACTAAGTTTTATTTTTATCTATATCTACAGGCGTGTGGTTAAGAAAAACTTATTAATACTTCAAGCCGAGTGTCCAATAGACGTAGCCGGCAACTACGATGCTGATGGAGACCTGTTGTTAACTAAAGCCGAAGGAAATGGCCCATTCCATGTGATATGTGGTAAGTCACTTAATTCATTTACTAAAGTAATTGGAAATGTAAGAGGCGTTACGGGTAGTCAGAAGCCCGGAAGTCTGACAACCAGTCTTACCAAGTTTACCCAGTAACTGGGTTGTGTAGGTCAGATAGGCAGTCGCTCCATGTAAAATACTGGTATTCAGCTGCATTGGGTTAGACTGGAAGTGACTTTCGAAAGGGGAAGAAACTTTCGAATTCGTTCATGTATAACATACAATTTTATACTTTATTTTTACCCAGCATATGTCTTGAAGAATATCATATATTTTTCAGATTTTGTTCACTGTAGTCGATCATATACTTTTATTGTTTCTAAAACTTGCGTTTTTGCGTTTAGGTCCTGTAAGCCCCTTAAGTATATTTTTTATAAAATTACAGAAAGTGTGTTCATCGCAGTTGAAGTTGAGATAACAACAGAAGTTGGTAAAGATGGTGTAAAGTACTGGAAGATTGGCAAAGCTACGCATGCGTACGAAGCTAGAAAACAGGCTAAGTTCCAGTTCGAGAATTTGTTCAATGGAAATCAGGAGAAGTGTAAGATTATGAATATAATTGAATTACGTGGTCTCGTTAAGGCTCCTTCAAACAGGCGAGTCACGCGATAAAATCGCGCGCGACACAAAGGCACCGCAAGTCGCGCAACGAGTGGTGCCTTTGTGTCGCTCGCGATTCGCGTCACGCGTCGCGCCTGTGTGCAGGAGCCTTTAGTCGTTATTTTAGTATCGGTTTAACTGCCCTTTGGTCTCGTGGTTGCAAGTGCGACCGCTGAGTCTGCTGGTCCTATGTTCGATTCCCGGATCGGGCAAAGTGTTATTGAGTTTTTCCATTAGGAATTTCTTAGTAACAACCCTGAGTTTGGGAGTCGGCGGTGTGATACCCCCGTGCCTCGGAAAGCACGTTAAGCCGTTGGTCCTGCGCCTGATCTCTCCCCGGTCGTGTCGGATTGCCGTCCCATCGGACTATGGGAGTGAGGGAAGAGGGTGTGCACATGTGTCTGCGCGCACACTTGTGCACTATAAATATCTCTCGCGCCGAAGACTAGTCTCCGTTGAGATTGGCCGCCGTGGCCGAAATACGGACTTTACTCTAGTGGTCACAAACGCTGACCCTCATTGACCTGCATTTTGAAGGAGTATTAGGCCGCTTGTATACGTCCTTTTTTCATCCGATGTCCGTTGCGCCGTGCATCCGGCGTAACTTTTTCGCCGGACCTGTGTCCGATGCATGTGCACACATTAATTAAAAACCAAACACCACCGCAAATCCGGCGAAAAAAAACGTTCCGTTGTCCGGTGAAAAAAACGGACGTATACAAGCGGCCTTATAAACCATTCATCCAATCGATTGCTCCATATGTCAGAAAAAATTGTCTGGTCGACAACGCAACAAAACGCAATGAACATTGGCGAATTATCAAAATGAAAAGGATTGCGATTGTGAGTGTGTTTCGCTATTAGGTTGCTCAATCCATGGATTCCATTTCCATTAATAAGTTTGGATTGAAAAGCTTATGGGTCGAGTCTATTGTCATTTACCGAAGTAAATGGCCATAGACTCGACCCTTTAGACTTTTACCAAAACATTTTAAAAATGAATGATGTGTAATCCACGCGGGCCCAGTGAGGATTGGCAGATGTCACATGTCTTCGAATTTTTGGTTCTAGGACATGCCGGTTTCCTCTCGATGTTTTCCTTCACCGTTTTGAGAGCAGTGGGCCCACTCCCTCTCACCGAGAGGAGGCCTGTGTCCCAGCAGTGGGAATATTATAGGCTGATTATGTTATGATGTAATCAATTGTTGGTGAAACTAATAAATAAATAAAATAACTGGTAAAATGCTGGTTTACAGCAAAACACCAGGTGGACAATTCTCGTAATATAAAACATTAAAAATCTAGTCTCATCTCGGTGACAAACAAATGTCAAAAACTTGTCAAAATGTAGGGAAATTAGAAGTATTTTTTGACAGATTGAGACTAAGTTCAGATTGTGAACGTTCTTAAAATTACGAGAATTGCCCCTCTTATCCTCCCGTACGGAGAACAGCACCCTAATTGCGTAACACACTATTACTATCAATTGGAATAATTTTGAAGCATATTGCTAATCTATTGCTCCTTATGTTCGAAAAATGTGTTGGATCAACAACGTAAATGACGCAATGGATGTTGTTCAACTGCCAAAATGAAACCCATTGCTACTAATAGTGTGTTACGCAATTACCCTGCAGGTTTAGTAGTTATAGGACCTATTCGTAAAATAGCTTACGGCGAAAAAAAGGACCTATTCTCGGAACCTATTTCGCGAATAAGTCCAATGTCTACTAAGCCGGAGAACACAAGCGTGATTTTATCTTATAAGGGTTCGCTTTAGTTGTTGTAATAGCTTATTTTTTTTCAGCTAAACCCGTTTTAGCTCTAATCAACGATAACTGGGCAGAAATGATGCAGACATTTGGAAAACCCATCATAAATGAGGCGGTCGACAAAATTGTCAATTCCTTCCGATCATTTTGCACTAAAGTGCCTGCCGACCAACTTGAAAAGTAAACAATAATTATGAACTCTTAAAATAGTTCTCGTTTGTTTATTTTCAACTAAAAATAGTGTCATACGATTGTTTGTTTTTTAATACAGGATTTAAGTTCTTAACACTTTGTCAACATCAGTTGCCTTTTTTGTATTATTTTAATGCTCTGAATAAAACATGAATTTAAAATTTTTTGTTGTTTTATCACTCTTTTGATTATTGTGGTAGGTATACATGACGACATATCAAACTGAACATTTCCAGTTTGAGCTGACCTCGCATTGAGAAGAAGTACAATAAGAAGTCAGCTTACACAGGAAATATAGGTACTTATACCCAACTTTTTTTTTTGAGCATGGAAGATCAACAAATGACCCACCCTCCCGCTCTGGGTGACTTATACTTAGCTCAGTTTATCGTCGTGCGTACGTGAAAAATGGCACTGTCTTTTGAAGATTAACTTATAAATTATCATTCTTCAATTTTTTATTTACAGACAAGCTGCGCCCCGCGGTTTCACCCGCATAAGTGTCGATCCTGTGGGAATAACGGGATAAAAAGTAGCCTATATGTTATTCCTGGGTATCAGCTACCTCCATACAAAATTTTATCAAAACTGCTCCAGCCGTTTGAGCGTGAAGAAGTAACAAACATATAGGTACACACACACTCACAAACTTTCGCCTTTATAATTATATTAGTGTGATATTTTCCTACTTACGAATCCTTTGTTTTAAACAGCGCGTCTGTCAAAGTCCGTCATTGAAGTTACGGGCCCGTCTTAAAGTAGTTGATACGTCAAAACAAGTGTCAAATTTAATTTTCGGACGGGCACAAACCTACATCCGGAGTAGGGACTACTGTCAAAATGTGTTGTCATTCATTCTTAGTTCTCATAATCTTATTGCCGTGAGTGAAATGGAGTAGGAATGCCGGCCGAAAGTAGTTTCGGCCGACATTACGGAATTCCTCCACAATCAACTAAAACTAAAATATTTACGTACAAAAAAAAACATTAATTACTGAACATTTAAAACTGCGCCACGTGTTTATTAATTAAGATTTTAATGAATAATAAAACGGACAACTAAACGAGCTGGGTGTATTAATTAAACAATTCTATAAGTAGCCAGTTATAAAATGTAATATTTATTTATACGGTAAACACGGTAGGCGGTGGAGTCGCCATTAATGCATCATTAATATTTTTATCGTTAAATATATTTACGGTTATTTAATTGAGCCGTTCATGTGTGTAAAGGTAATTAATTAGTATACAACTCAAGCGCATGCCTGCTTGTGTTGGTAAAGGTAAGCTATATAAATAAATAAATCGGCTAACTTAGGGAAACTCAGACGCTTTTTTCCTGTTTTTGTTTTATACCTGTATTGATTATACTTAACTATAGATATCTGGATTTCAAACTAGATTTGATTAGAAATTAATTCTGTTTTCTGTCAGTATTGAATAACTGACATAATAATTCTTATACTTTGTGAGCAGTGGTGGCCAAGTGGTAACGGCCGCGACTTACGAGTTGTAGGTCGTAGGTTCGAACCCAGACAGGCGCTTTACTTTGTGTAAATTATTTCATCACCACTGCTCTCAAAACGGTGAAGGAAAACATCGTAAGGAAAGTAAGGAAACCGGCATGTCCTAGAACGAAAAATTCGAAGACATACGACATCTGCCAACCCGCACTGGGCCCGCGTAGTGGATTACGGCCCACTCCCTCTCACCGAGAGGAGGCCTGTGTCCTAGCAGTGGGAACATTGCTGAACATGGCTGATTATGTGGTACAAATATCGGCACGGATCTTGAGCGCTGACCTTCACCTGCGCAAAAGTGAGTTATTGGGTCCCTTTGGTGGGATGAAGTGAGGCGCGGGAGCGGGGTATATATATTGTCGTACAGTGATTATGATAATAATAATATTATGTTTTATTTTGCCGTAAGTGTACGATGCGCAAAGCGATCCCACTCTACCGCCGAGCGCTCAAGATCCGTGCCGGTAACTATACTGTGTGTTGCGTTCTGAACAACTATTCGCAGTCCAAATCAGAATGTTTGTTGCAATTATGTTCGTTACCTCAAAATCATACCTATATATAATTTGCACAATAATTTCCCTACATTTTTGACAAGTTTTTGGCATTGTTTGTCGCTAAGATGAGATTGGGACTAGATTTTTTTAATTAAGGGGATTGGTCTTCTGACCACAGGGGGGAGGCGACCGTGGCCAATAGTATTCACAGACGATCGAACTTGGTTCGGGCCGAACCACGAACATGGTGCGCTCCGAACCATATTCGCTCGTGTGGTGCACGGTCCGCCGGTCATTATTATTATTAATATCGGTACGGCTGGTTCGGACCGTGCACCACACGAGCGAAACTGGTTCGGAGCGCACCATGTTCGTGGTTCGGCCCGAACCAAGTTCGATCGTCTGTTTATACTTTAAATAATAACAGCCGCACAGGTTGATCGATTAGGTTAAGCTATCTGTCTGTGGTTGGGTGACCATCTTTACATACCGTGACCCCTCCGTGCCTCGGAAAGCACGTTAAGCCGTTGGTCCTGGCTGTTATTCGTGGATCTTTGACAGTCGTTACGGGTAGTCAGAAGCCCGAAAGTCTGACAACCAGTCTTACCAAGGGGTATCGTGTATTACCCAGTAACTGGGTTGTGGAGGTCAGATAGGCAGTCGCTCCATGTGAAACACTGGTATTCAGCTGCATCCGGTTAGACTGGAAGCCGACCCCAACGTAGTTGGGAAAAGGCTAGGCAGATGATGGTCTTCTGACCATAAAATCGATACAAACTTAACTATAATACCTAAGCCTCCATTAGGCTGCCCGCCCACGTCAGACTTTTTGTAGGACCGATAATCGGGCCGATTTAGTTAACTTCATTATTTCTGACCTACTTTTTGTAGGACGTGTGCATTGCACTATTGCTATCAGTGTGTTCTATTTTTCTCCTACAAAAAATCGGTCACCGATTATCGGACGTGGGTGGAGCGGCCTAAGGCTTCAAATAATCACGAACCCAACAATAACTGGCGTTAATCATACGAATCACTCTGACAGTCGTCGAACTAAATTCAAATCGCATCGGCTACGTCAATATTCAGGGTTGTCCTGAGTGGTCTAATTAGGGCGCCGCCAGTGAAGGGTGACGGCCACAGGACAAATGACGCCTCGAATAATGGAGTAGGTGTATTCGTACACTTCTTGAATATTAAGTGCCACCCCTGTGCAGTTTTGAAGGTAGGAATCTGTTTTGCGTGGGTTGGTGTTCGATTATCTTCAAGATTATTTTGTCAAGTACAGTCGCGAGCAAAAGTATGTATACACTTGGCTTTGTTCAAAGGCGATTTTCTCCTTTATTTTGTGGCCGCACGTACGCCGTGCAGTATTTACCCGAACCACTTCGAGCTACTTTTGACCACCCTGTATCTAACTATTTGTCACACGAAATCGAATCAAACTTTACATACATAATACCATGACTGCTGTTAGTTTGTATACCAAATTTCATAACTGTAGCTTTAATAGATTCAAAGTTATGGACTTTTCAAAATAGCTAAAGTGGCACTGACTGATTGACTGACTGACTGACTGACTCACTCACTTAGAGTTAATCAAAATGTTTAGGGACTTCTAGTAGGCCTAGAAACTTGAAATTTGGCACGAAGCTAGACATTAGCATGAAACTAAAGGAAAAATTAATAATTAATTTAAAAGTATGATTTTTTTTCTAGCTGGAACTGGACATTACCATGAAACTAAAAGAAAAATTTTAAAAGCGATCAAGTGTGAGTTTGGCTCGCGCACAGAGTCCGTAGGTATTAAATTTTTTTTATAGTCGGCCTAGAAACTTGTAATTTTGCACGAAGCTAAAGTAAAAATAAAAATGCGGTCAAGTGTGAGTTCGGCTATCACACATTCTGTAACCCGTGTTCCGTATTAAAAAAAAACCTAATTTTTAGGTAAGTAGTAAGTAATTTTTTCTAAGACTTTCTTAAAAAACCTTTAAGATCATAAGATATAAACGCACAATATTTTTTAAGAATACTTATTTAACCCCTTTTAAATCGTTTTGTTAAGCAGATTCATATTTCTATTTCTAAAAGTATTCTAAAAGTATATTTTTTAAAAGTAATAATATCAACAATATCATTAATATTTCAAATTGTAACTTGAAGTTTTGAGCCGTGCTTTTGTCTACCGGGAGCAGTTTCCGATATGTTTAGCTTACGCAATCACCATTCATAAGAGTCAAGGTTTGAGCTTGGACAATGCTTTAATTGATATTGGTTCTTCTATATTCACTTGTGGTCAAGCCTACGTACCATTATCTAGGGTAAAAAATTTGAGTGGTGACCATTTAATAAATATCGATCCTATCTAATAAATATCAATACAATAATATTGTTCCATTTAAACTTGGCGGGTTTTCAGAAAACCATTAAAAAATATGCATGAAAAATAACTACGAGTATAACACAACGAAAACCCGCCAAGTGTAAATGGAACAATATTATTGTATTCATATCTAAAAAGTTTGCCAGAGCTTGTGCTCTGGCAGCAAGCACTGGCAGCAAGCACTGGCAGCAAGCACTGGCAGCAAGCACTCGAGCGAACTGGTGGCGAGTACTGGCGGCGAGTACTGGCGGCGAGTACTGGCGGCGAGTACTGGCGGCGAGTACTGGCGGCGAGTACTGGCGGCGAGCACTGGCGGCGAGTACTGGCGGCGAGCACTGGCGGCGAGCACTGGCGGCGAGCACTGGCGGCGAGCACTGGCGGCGAGCACTGGCGGCGAGTACTGGCAGCTAGCACTGGCAACAAGCACTGGCAGCGAGTACTGGCAGCTAGCACTGGCAGCAAGCACTGGCAACAAGCACTGGCAGCGAGTACTGGCAGCTAGCACTGGCAGCAAGCACTGGTAGCCAGCGCTGGCAGCGAGTACTGGCAGCGAGCACTGGCAGATAGCACTGGCAGCGAGTACTGGCAGCTAGCACTGGTAGCTAGCACTATGAACTTAGTATTTTCGAACCCATAGGTTTATGTAAAGTGTCGTATTTCAACGTTGCGTTCGTTATTTCGTGAAAAAATCGCAATTTAAAGTTGCCAAGTGTTGACATATTGTGCTCGTGACTGTACATAAAAAACTCATTTGCTGTATATTTATTTACACAGAACGAATTTTTGCCCACGACTCCGCCCATGTAGAGGAACGAAAATTCGCCATAAAACCTTCTCCATGAACTGTGTACACTTTCATGGTGATCGGTCGAACGGCGGCGCACAGTGGGTCGAAACGATGATTTTAGTGACTTAGGGATCAACTTTGTTTTTTTACTTTTTTCTTTATGCGGATCGATAGAGCTCATTAACCTCAATAATAATTGTCCTGATGCTTTTTTTCCTAAACTTGCTCCTTTAGGTGGAAAAATGCATTTTGTTATTTTTTTGTATGGAGTGGATCAAATTAAATTAAATTCCTGCTAAGTGGCGAGTGATCCCGCTTTGAAACTATATTTTTCTTAAAGCTTGCCCAGTCTACTATCATTTGATGCTATGAACATTTGCATAAAGTTGCAACACTGCCAAATAAATGAATCGAAAAAAATGAAAAAATACATTGAATAATTTTTATTTTCTCAAGTTCTTTTAAGTTAAAATTGATGTCGAATAGTAAGAAAAAGCACTTAATAATTCACATAATTACTTAACAACTAACGACAATATATTAAGGTTCGTTATTAGCTTAAATTTAGGTACTAGTTACGTATTACTTAAAAATGTGAATATCATTTATCTATAAATTTTTATTTGTGTTTAATGACTGTAATTAGCTTGACTTTTTACTTTATAAAAAACAATGTTTTTCACTTTTAGTCATTACTTTAATGTTAATGAGGGTAGTAGAAAAATTTGTAAACATTTGATTGTCACTGGAAGTATAAAAAGACTATATTTATTATATATTTACTAGTGTTCGTTTATTCGTACTACTATCCTTATTCGTTATAATGGAAAATTTAGTCATCAATTTAGATTTATTTATGATTTTAAGAGAGCAGCTTAAGTCGCTGTCAGATAGTAAAAAAACTCTTCAAACAAACAAACGGCGACCATCATCGACTTTCTATTGTCGTCCGATAATATTTAAATTTGCCAAAGAAACCCAGACAACAGTGGCAACTATAAAGTGTAACATAACAGAAGAAATAGAAAGACGTCTGCCAACAAGAATCGACCAAGTAGAAGTTAAGCATGAATTGTACCTGACGATGATAGACGGCAAAATAACATCATATTTGTCGGATGCATCTGCAGCTGTCTGTGATATTTGCAAGGCAGAACTGTCAGAGATGAAACATTTAGAGGCATTTTCTCAAAGAGAAAAACGAGGAAATGTACCAGTATGGTATGTCATCCTTATATGCCTGGATAAGATGCATGGAGTGGTTACTTCATATCGGTAAATATAATTTTATTACTCCATATTTTTTCATGTTTGTAGTTTCCTGTGAGATTATTTTTAAGTGACATTTCTTTTTGTTTGCAGCTTATCGTTTGGACTTCAAAAAATGGAGTTGCAGAGGCGATGACAAAGAAAAACTGTCCCTTAGAAGGAGTGCTATACAGCAAGCATTTATGAGGGAATGCGGTTTACTCATCGACATAGTAAAACAAGGAGTAGGCACAACCAATGATGGCAATACTGCCAGAAGATTTTTCAGGGATGCAGCAACAACAGCCCGCATAACTGGGATTCGTGAAGATTTGATAGAAAGGTTTCACGTGACTCTTCAAACCGTTGCATCTGTAGAGCGCGTGGACCTTCCTAAATTAACCGAATTTTGTAAAGACACGGCAGAAATGTATATTACCTTGTGTCCCTGGTATTATATGCCTTCCAGTGTACATAAATTGTTGGTACATGGGAGTGATATAATAAAGAACTTTGGTGTCGAAAAAAACTGAACTGACTGAAAACTGTCGGAAGAGGCAGCGGAAGCTCGTAATAAAATTTTTAGGAAATATAAAGAGAGTCATTCTAGAAAGGTAAGTAGAACGGTGACACATGAGGATGTTTCACACAATCTTCTTTTGTCGTCTGATCCAAAGATCACAAGTCTACAGCCTCGATTGGCGAAACAAAATAGAATGGTTCTCTCTCCAAAAGTCAAAGAGCTTCTGCTGAGCTTCTATTGATGTAGATAATTTACAAGATAGTCATAGCGATAGTGAATAACATTATTGGTAGATTGTAAGTTTCTTGATTTTTTTTATTAGTTTGTATGTCATCATGACTGAAAGGAAATAGTAAATTTGTTGTTGTATATAGTTAGTTTTAAGTTTTTACCTTTAGTAAATTTGTATTTGCTTGAATCTTTACTTACTATTCAGTAATAAATCTAATTTAAAAGATTTTATAACTTCATTAAATAAACAAATAGAAATGAATAGATCCACATTTTTAAATAATACGTACTTAGTAAATTCAAGCAAATTAGGGACCTTTAAATGTATTGTCGTTAGTCTTTAAGTAATTATGTAAATTATTAAGTGCTTTTCCTTACTATTCCATATCAATTATAACTTAAAAGCACATCCCAAAATAAAAAATGAAGCTTTTTATTCAAAGTATTTTTTTCATTTTTTTCGATCCATTTATTTAGCAGTGTTGCAACTTTATTCAAATGTTCAAAGCATCAAATGATAGTAGACTGGACAAGCCCTAAGAAAAATATAGTTTCAAAGCGGGATCATTCGCCACTTGGCAGAAATTTAATTTAATTTGATCCACTCCATACAAAAAAATAACAAAATGCATTTTTCCACCCAAAGGAGCAAGTTTAAGAAAAAAAGCATCAGAACAATTATTATTGAGGTTAATGAGCTCTATCGATCCGCATAAAGAAAAAATTAAAAAAACAAAGTTGATCCCTAAGTCACTAAAATCATCGTTTCGACCCACTGTGCGGCGGCGCCGAAGTCGATTAACCTCAAACAGACAAAAATACGTACCAATATCCATATATAGATTTTCCTTCTAAAAATTGCTCACGACAAAAGGTTCACATTAAATAAGTTCACAAGGATAATAACAAATACGCAAATGCCTTTTAAACTGGAATAAAAATGGAAGATTATTTTTATGACTAAAAAATTGCTGTATTAACTTGGTCACAAAAGCGATGCTTTAACTAAAAGTTACTCCTTTGGTTTAAGTTTTATAAGCCACAGATTATAATAAAATACAGAAGGCCAACTTTGGGTTTCTACGTCATATTTGTATTTAAGTTTATGGACTTGGGAAATCAACTAACCTTGTAGATCTTTCGGGCTTCTGCACATCCTATGATATCGAAGTCCACCACTGATGGACGGATGGAGAGCTCGTCAGCTACAGCTCTTCCAAGTTACGCCTCAACATCCGTGGGGTAATTGCGTAATACACTTACAATGGCAATGTCTAATATTTTGAGAATAATAATTCAACAACATTCATTAGACATTTTTTTTAAATATGTAAAGCAATGGATTGTGAATATCCTTTAAAACCCTACTAATATTATAAACGCGAAAAGGCTCCTTCAAACAGGCGCGACACGCGATAAAATCGCGCGCGACACAGAGGCGCCGCCCGCAAGTCGCGCAACGAGCGGTGCCTTTGTGTCGCGCGCAATTATTTCGCGTGTCGCGTCTGTTTGTAGGAGCCTAAAGTCTGTGAGAATGGATGGATGGATGTTTGTTGCTCTTTCACGCAAAAACTACTGAACGGATTTTGATGAAACTTTACAGTAATACAGCTTATACATCAGAATAACGCATAGGATACTTTTTATTCCGATATTCCTACGGGATCGAAACTGCGATTGAAACCGCGGGGCGCTGCTAGTCCTTTATAAGATTGTGATTGAAGTGCCGGTTTTTCTTCAGTCTGTATCGTCTGCCGTTTAAAGTTTTGGCACATTCAGCCTAGCAGAATCTAGGTGGAGTCGCTCCACGCTATGTTTGCTTATTGCATGACGTTTAGTCTCTGCTGATTAACTACTCTTTACCTTACCTTCTGTTCTTGACTGTTTCCTTACAAGCCGTCAGTTCTTGTGCATTATATTTTAAAAGTAAACTGAGGGATAAAACTCGTAAACTGACAACTATAAACTAACAAATTTTTGAGTTGTTCAGCGTGGTGGACCACAGAATATTATTAACAACTTTTATTACCGAATGCGTCTCATAAAATGTTTTATTTTCTGATTATCATAAACAATATCGCGCCTGTTTGTTACTTTATGATTGGTGTTATAGTTTTCTATCTACTTTCTTTAATCGAGGTGTTTTTGACGAGCATTTGATTATTATTTATTTTCATACTTTTTGAAGATGAGTTTTTTGATCGTTTCATTTATTTTTTTAATAATGGATCTAGAAAGACAACATCGACGTCGACATTAATTGTCACACTTGACAAAATTATCAGAGTGTAAGGTCGCGGGTTGTTCTAAAGAGTTACCGTGGCTCCTGGCACAGGAGAACTGAAGGAACACAGGTGGGTTTTAGTCAGTAAAAGTCTGACACGCCCTCCCCCGCCGCCCAAAGCGGGAGAAGTTATTTGATAATTTCCCACCCAAAAATAAGGAACTATATACCTCCACACCTACAACTCCTACAAACATTCAGCAAACCAATCTCTTTCCAACAGCACTCAAAACCTCAACCTAACCTACCTATAGAAAGTAGTAACTATTGAGTTGTAGGTACTTGTACCAAGTTCAGTCGTAAAGCTTCAACTGTGAATTCACAGATGCGACGAATACAGCTTAAGTGAAAAGTTTGACGTTACACTCGTATCAAGTAACTTGTAAAATAAAACGTCCGGCAGCGAGTTTTTTTTTTCACGGAGTAAGACAAAATGAAGCCAGAAGCTGTAAATGTTGTGAACTAAGATTATAAGATATGATGATAATGTTTTAAGTGGCATGCCTCAAATTTTAATTCATAATTATGCAATCAATAATGTAAACACTGACCTAATAATAGTCTGTGTCGTCATAAATATATGTAGATGATATTTGCTCGCCACACTTGGCAGAATGTGATGAGACCATTGACTAAACTTAAGACCTATATGCACCACATTCTGACAAATAAATGATTAATATCACATCATCATCACATCATCATCATCATCATCGTCATCAGGTTAGTCATTTTGAATTCAAGATTGTCATCACATTCAAATTCTGCATAATATTATAAGATCAGATTTTTATTACACATCAAAGAAATTATGTACAAGCACTTTTGAAAAATAATAAATCAATGACAATTCTTTTGTAACTGCGATTTTATTTTTCACACAATTTCGTCAATCAAATTTACGCGATGCTGCTGCATAATGAAATGAAATTCTGTAAATAGAATATCGAAATCACTTTTACTCCTCATATAAAAAAAAAAAATCTAGATGTAGTCGATATTTCCTATCTGACTACCTCTGACAATAAATAGCGAAACAAACTGTTCAATTTAAAGATGCATATTAGACCTCCATTTACTCACTTCTCCATGTTAGCTCTTACTTCACTGTACTGCAGTTTGCACTGACGAACTTAACTTGTGTTTTATGTTAAGTCTTTTGTTACGAAGATTTATTGCTCTCTTTGAAGTTACGGACTGTTACGGACTGTGATCTTGGACAAGCATTATCTACTTTCAGTGGTTGTGGTTTGAAGTGTATAGAATTATAGTTCTTATTAACATTATAAAACATTTTCGTTAATTCGTGAACGTTTCTTTACAAAACTGCAATACATAACGAAATGTCCTTATGTACGAGTATTTGGCGTTTTTCGGTTATTGTATCAAGTCATGTCGTATCGAGTCATAATATTATGGCACACGCTATGGAATGACAATTTCAAAGGGTCTAGGACTAACTTACTAAACTATTACCTAATTGCTTCTTTAGGGTTCCGTACCTAAAGGGTAAAAACGGGACCCTATTACTAAGACTCCACTGTCCGTCTGTCTGTCTGTCACCAGACTGTAACTCATGAACCGTGATAGCTAGACAGTTGAAATTTTCACAGATGATGTATTTCTGTTGCCGCTATAACAACAAATACTAAAAACAAAATAAATTAAATATTTAATCCCATACAACAAACGTGTTTTTTTCGGCGTTTTTGCCTCGTGGTACGGAACCCTTCGTGTGCGAGTCTGACTCGCACTTGGTCAGTTTTTTGTTAGATTCATTCATTTTCGCTACAAAATGGTACGTATATCATAAGATTGTGTATGTGTTCATTCCTCTGCATTGTACTCTTACATGATCAGTCTATAAAGTTTCCACTGCCGGGACACAGGCCTCCGCTCGGTGACAAGGAGTGGTCAGTAATCCACCACGCGGGCCCAGTGCGGTACCATTGTACTCTTATTCAAAGATAAAGTTTCGTCAATTATACCAGCTACAACGCCCTTTAAAGGTATGATTCCGATCTCGGCAGCACGCAGCAGTGCGGCCGCAGCACTACTGGGGCCCTAGTCTGCTATTTTTATACATTCGTCATTCCAACACGATCCCACCACCATCCCATTGTCATTTTGCTAAAAGTTCGTAATCTGCTAAATTCATAATGGTTGATCATTGGTCGGTCAATGGCACAGAAATTATACGATACTCGTAACGAATTAAAAGCAATGACTGCACAATGACGTTCTATTGGTAGGTTACTGATCAAAGGAACTGTCAATTTTTATCAGATTACCGCGTAAGTTAGTAATTCATTTTTCATTATGTACGAGATTACCATTCTATGCCATTTCTTTCGATGGAGTGTCAGTGGTTGACCATTGGAAAGTCATAATGACGCCATTATATTAGTAGATTACCAAACTTGTCAAAACCATTTTGACACTATTGTAATAGCAGACTTGAGGCCCAGGTCGCACACAATGTCGCGCAGAATTGCTGCCGTGCTCGAAATGTAATCTCATATAAACCCTATAGAGAATGTATGGGGACCAGTAGTGCTGCGACCGCACTGCCGCGGCAGCACTACTGCGTGCTGCCGACATCGGAATCATACCTTTAATCAGAACATAAATATGATCCTTAGCAGATATTGGTACGATAGTATTACTTCCCAGGTGAGTTCTTTTAGAAAGATCTCTATAAAGTACACAGTCTACTGCGCCACAACACTTTGTCCTCCGCCTCCCGCATCAAGTTTGTCCCAGCCACTGTTTTACAAGTTGTTGGTCCATCTACTCGTAGCTAGGGGGCACTTGCCTACACGTGTCTCCACGCAGGATTCGTCTACTCCACCGGACATAGGTCCTCGACAAACATGGCCAGCCCACTTCCACTTCAGCTTGCTTACTCTGCAAGTCTGCAAGCTATGCCGGTAACTCCGGTCCTTTTCCAGATAATTTCATTCCGCATATAGTGCTCTGAGCGACCATAAATTTGTGGACCAGCCTGACCGTCAGTGTACGTGTACGTGTACGTCGTGTCGTGTGTGTTTGTAGTGTGTGTGTTTGTGTGGTACGGCACCGTATGTCATAAAGGGCAGGACGCACTGGTTGAAGCTGATTGGTTCCAACATTGCGGGATAGGCGATCAAAAGACTTGACGTAGTGACTTGATTAGGTACGTTTGTTAACTTCAATAT
This sequence comes from Mesoligia furuncula, assembly GCA_916614155.1. NCBI lineage: Eukaryota > Metazoa > Arthropoda > Insecta > Lepidoptera > Noctuidae > Mesoligia > Mesoligia furuncula. The sequence continues at coordinate 10,016,404 of OU744807.1, forward strand.
GAAAATCATTATGTAAAGTGTGTACAATAGGTAGGTTCCTAATATATTCTAATATTCCATTCTTTAATAACTTCCCAACAACATTGTACATCAAATATGATGAATATTTAATATCATACACATATCAAATGCTGAAATAACTGCGGCAGACGTAATGAAGTCGCGGCATCACAGGTGGCTTTCATGAAATTCAGTTATATGTAAATTACCTTCGCTCTCATTTACCATTTAATTTATGAAATGCATTATTTTGCTCTACGTTCACACTATGCGAGTTTAATAAACAGCTTATTGCGTATATTACGTTTTATTTTAATTAAGTTCTAATTTGGAGGTCGTTGGGAATAGAAAATAGCTCTATTTTGATAAAGTGAGTAAAATGTTCTCTGAAACCTGCTGCTTCAGAGAACATTTTAAGGGGCCCGTTAGGGCCGAAGCCTGCCGGGTCAGCGGGATTGTCCGAAAGGGTTACCGCTACCCTGGAACATATAGGGCTAAGGAAGGAACTTGGATGAGTTTTAGTCAGTAAGAGTCTGACACACCATTCCGCTCCACCTAGAGCGGGAGGAGTCATTTGATGATTTCCCACCCTCAAAAAAAAAACCTACTGCTTACAGATATGTACTGTAGTGTCTTATGTGTTCCGGCCTTTAGCAGAAAGGTCTGGCTCGATATAATATTCCAATCGAAGATTCAAACGAGTGTCAAATAATTTAATATGGTGTTATTGGTTCAATAGATAGGATTTTAGATATAATTTTAGATATAATTGCCTTGAAGCTGTAAAGTTCTTTTAACAATATAATAATTCCAAGTTTACGGTCTTTTAATTATAAACTGTGAAAGTCCAGTGTAGACCTTCACAGTACCTAATTTGGAAACGAATCATCATCATCATTTCAGCCGAAAGACGTCCACTGCTGGACATAGGCCTCCCCCACAAGGGGGGGGTTGCCATAATCGCCACGCTTGGCAGGCAGGTTGGCGATCGCAGTATAGTATGGTGGTGGAATGCAAAGAGAACGCTGCTGCCCATTCTCCGGTACGACCCTTAGTCGCCTTTTACGACACCCACGGGAAGTATGGGGTGGTGCTATTCTTTAAGTCCGACACCACACAGACATGGAAATGAATATTTGTATTCTATCGTTCATAATCGTAGTTAAAGGAAAACAGATATTGGTGCCGGTTCCCTTGTTCACAAACTAAAACTAAACTAAATTTATGTTAAGTGCATCTTTTTCTTTCTATTTCATTAAGAAAAAGACAGAAGATACATTTTAGTTTAGTCCTGCCAATTTAATCAGCACCTGACACTACTCCATACAAGTTTATACGTCATTAAAAACTTGCTATTACTAAAATTACATGAATTTACGTCAGGCGCTCGTCAGAAGCCCGAAAGTCTGGCAACCAGTCTTACCAAGGAGTTTCGTATTACCCAGTAATTGGGTTGTGGAGGTCAGATAGGCAGTCGTTCTATGTAAAAGTCTGGTACTCAGCTGCATCCGGTTAGACTGGAAGCCGACCCCAACATAGAAAGAAAAGACTAGGCAGATGATGATTATGTTACCGAATCAACTTAACGTCTTAAAATATTTTAGTTTTTCTTACAATACTTTCATACAATGACTTAAATGCCCATGTTTGTTAACTTTCGTAAGTCGTTTCGTTCGTCTGCATTATTCCATCTCCTATTGTAAGTTAAGTGTATTAGCTTAAAATCCCACATCGTAAAACGCAAACTGGGTTAAACATGGGAGCGCAAATCTCTTAGAGGATGGACATGGACAAGCAATCTCTCAGCAGGTACCTACTTTTCCTATTGACATACATTATTTAAACTTTACGTCACCGCTACCGTACGTATGGGTACGGATTGATAAATCTTGTAGGTACTATATAGACTTAATTTCATTATCTATGTAATATAAAATAATCTAGCATTATCTTTGTAGAAAAGTTAAACACTTCGGATAAGGAAAAGGTTAAAAAGTGCAAATTGCCTTGCAAGGTTTTTCATTACTTCTTAAACTTTTTTCATTAGATAGAAATGCAAATAATCTTTCTCTACATATAATCTCCATGTCACCAATGTTAACTCTTGTACGTTTATTGTAGACGTACCTACCAGAAAAATCGGACGCTAATGTGTTTTCCTAAATTGGAATCTGTCTACTAACAAAATCAACTCAAACTCAAAGCATTTGCTTCAATTATACCAATTACAGGCACTTTTGAATTGTCAAGGGGTCGGTCAGTCAGAAAGATGAAGCTAGTTGCCCATTCCAAAGCGAAATTATTTGAAATGAAGGGCCCTGCATATGTTATAATAATAAAACGGCTAAGTGCATAGTCGGACTCGCACACGAAGGGATACCACCTACAAATATTTTACACTAGGTACATCTTTTTACCCGACTGCGTCAGAAGGAGGGTTATGTTTTTCGAGTGTATGTATGTATGTATATTTCTTTGGCACGCTCTGTAGCCTAAACGGCTTGATCGATTTCAGCTTGAGAGGTGCCGTTAGATTCGTCTTAATTGTGAGAGTGACACTGGGTATATCAAAATTGAAAAAAAATTAAAATGGCCGATTTTTTGCGCAATATTACGTCTGCAAGAAAAAATTTTTTCTCCAAACCTATCGAGTGGGGTATCAAAATAAAGGGTTTTAAAAGGTGATTACAAAAATATATACTTACAACTTATATGGTTAAAAGTAATTCCCCAAATCATTTTTATTATATTTTCAAATTCAAATGGGTCCCGCCTGCTTCCAACTTTTATTTAATTTAAAATGGGCTTGTTTTTAGCTTTTCAGTTTTTTACAGCAGTCGGGTTTTTTATTTTTTTATATAACTTTTTTTATTTCCGGCTTTTTAGTTAACAAGATAAATGTGAAAGATTTCGCAGACGTTTTTGTTCTTGGTACGTGTTTTTGACGATTTTTCACTTCGAATTACTTTTAACCGTATAAGTTGTATATATTTTTGTAATCACCTTTTAATTAAATACTTTCTTATATGGGGACGCACTAATTTTATTTGTTGCTATAGCGGCCATAGTCGTACAAACTCTGTGAAAATTTCAAGTGTCTACCCTATTACGGTTCAAAAGATACAGCCCTGTGACAGACGGACGGACGGACAGCGGAGCCTTAGTCCCGTTGGCACCCTTTGAATATAGAACTCTAAAAAGTGTCTTACGGCCTATGGTTACAGCAAAACAAAACGTTACACACGCTTAACTGAGATGTTGCCTGAGGTGTTGCGGGAAGTACCTGTGTCGCATAAACAGGGAGACGGACGCCCGGTGTCACCACTGCGTCGACTGCCGGGAGGACACGGCGTGGCATTCGCTGGCAGAGTGTGCCGCTTGGGAGGAGCCGCGCCGTGCCCTCATCTCAAAAGTAGGCAGTGACCGGCAGCGAAGAGTCCTGGCACGCGGTGGTTTCCTTCTGCGAAACAGTCATCTCGCAGAAGGAGGCTGCGGAAAGGGAGAGGGAGATCTCGTCCACTCACCCAGCCCGCATCAGGCGCACCGGGCGTCGGCGGAGGGCGGACAACGCCCTCTTCCAGCCCCCCTAAATGGGTCCAGGGACGACGGACTCGGGGACGTTCGTCGCCCCCCACACATCAGGACCCGAGGTGGCGGCGCGTAATGTTCCACGCGCGCCCCTCGTACACGTCGCGGGGGGAGTCAAACACCTCACTCCTGACCCGACGAGGCCCGCAGCGGCGGGCCGGCACTAGTCGGGGGTTGCGGAAGGATCGTACGTTTCCGCGACCCCTGGCGTAGGTGTGAGATGGAACACCGGGGTGGTTTTTAGTCAGTAAGAGTCTGATAGACCCCGTCGCCCGCCCCAGGGCGGCGGACATCCATGAGAATTTTCCACCCCGAAACAAAAAAAAAAAAGGTAGCTGCGGTCCCCCCCTGGTGGGTTCCCGCATTGTCAAGGCGGGGGGGCTCAGTAGCCGTGGCTGGTCACCCACGGTGAAACGCAGAGGAACCCGAGGAGGGGCCACTCGTCAGGGCTTTGCCGGTAGGCTGACGACGTAGCGGCCAACAACTAGGTTGCAGTGCCGCTTGGGCGTCATCGCAACTGAGGCGGGCCGCGATGTCGTATGGGAGGCATCGAGGCTGAGGGTTGGAGGCCGTGGCGAGAGACGAGTGCCGGTATTGTGGTGCGCCGCTCTCCCTGCCTTCCGCGGCCTTGGCGGGGTCGCCACCGTCTGATGGCGGACGCGGTGGGGCCGCAGGGGAAGAGGAGTGTTGGTATGACGTTGGCCGCTCTCCCTATCCTCTGCGGCCAAAAATTGGCAGGCGGCGGGGCCAATGACCGGACCCGTCGCAGGGGAACCAAGGGTGCCCAGACACGGGGTCGTCTGGCGCCCATGTGCTAGTTTGGTCCCTGGGGTAGTCATGGCATACTATGTGTTCTGGTGCGCCGGTGATGGGGAGTACTCCCCAGAGGAGGGTCCGGTGACGGACAGCCGCGGCGGGTTCACGGATGAGTGCTAACGCGTGCCCGTGTTCCCGCCGTAAGCGACAGAGGAGGACACCATGGAGTTTTAGTGGGTTAGCGTCCCACATAACTGCACTATCTCCCCATGGTAGTGCAGAGTGCATGAGCATTTCTCCACGTTAAAAAAAAAGGTAGCTGCACGGTGCGAGAGGGGTGATAGTTGTCACAAGTTGACGAATCACTGAGCTCTCGCATCACGTCAACACACCCGTCCCGCACCGCGCTGCTACCTCAGGCAACGTCTCAGTTAAGCGGTCGGCCTATACCTACAAACGCAAATTACCCTACCTCACTTACATGCTTACAACCTTCCAACGGACATAATCTTTGACAATTGCATGCATTTATAATGGATTCATAGGAGCAAATTGCTTCCGTACATGATTAATAATATAATAGACTCCAATTATTCGATATAGGTAAGTAGATAATAGTAGGCTCTACATCATTTTCCATAATGCCTTTAGTAGTGATTATGTTTTACATGGAAAGTTAGGATTCGTCGAAATTATGACTATTCATTTATTTACTGGTTAGTCTTGCTTTATCATTATTAATAAACTAGCTTCTGCACGCGTGTTCGTCCGCTCGAAATTTCTTGTTTTATCCTATGACACTCGGCAAAACTGTAAGCCACTATACAACTTCACAAATTTTATTTCTTTATTTTTAGGGTTCCGTACACAAAGGGTAAAAACGGGACCCTATTACTAAGACTCCACTGTCCGTCTGTCTGTCTGTCTGTCACCAGGCTGTATCTCATGAATCGTGATAGCTAGACAGTTGAAATTTTCATAGATGATGTATTTCTGTTGCCTATTTTGTCTTTATTATATGTCAAATAATAAAATATAGTTAAAATTTAAAGGGGTATGAAAAGCTTTTTTCGGCATTTTATGCCTTGTGGTATGGAACCATTCGTGTGCGAGTCCGACTCGCGCTTGGCCTGTTTTTATCTATAGGTACCTACTTTTAATATTATTAAAAGTACCAATAGATTATTACGGACTAACTTTCTCCATGGGACCAAATCTTTTTCGCGATTTCGTAATTGCGAAAAAGTTTTAAACTGTTCCATACAATACTTCAATACCTACTTGACCCAATGGTAAGGGAAGGCTAATTATTTTTCAAGATTACGATGTTGGTCCCATGGAGTACCTAAGTTGTTCAGTTTGATGGTCTGTACCGCACCCTTATATGACCACACCTTTCCGACACAGGCTGTATACCTAACGTGACCATTCGACCTACTTTCAGGCTGTCTGTCCCGATGTCCCCAACCAAAAAAAAAAAATGTCTCGCCTTTACAAAGGGACAAACAATATTCAATTTATTCGTGAACAATTTGCATTGTATCTGAATATCAAAATATATAAGACAGCAAAAAACATAAAACATAAGTAGTCGATACATTTTAATTGCAAAGACTAACATCGACAAATCATGTGATAAGCTCCATTCCTACTAGACCCAAAATTTTAAAACTAATTTGCTTCACCGACAAATACAAAACAAATGCGTCTTCAGCCGCAATGTAATGTTAAAATTACATATACTTAGCTAATATATTATTTTTCATGTTCTTTTCTCTTTTTAATAAATACCAAGTAAAATAAGTTTCTTTTCCCGAAAGCGTCCCCTCTGACAAAAAAAAAATGGTCACGTTATGTATAGGCACAGACGCCAACACATCAAGCTACCCGAAACTGTCAAATTTTCGCAATCAACTTTGAACTTTCTTTGCTTTAGTGATAAAGTTGAAAATCTATTAATGAAATTTGACAGATTGTAGTAACTTGACGTGCTGGCGTCTGTACCTTGGATTAATTTATACGAAAAATGAACCATTGAATCGAGCATTGAAAACACAACCTTAGCAGATCGCAGAGTTTTAGACCACAATAATGATATTGTGGTCTAAAACTCTGCGATCTGCTAAGGTAGTGTTGTCCCTTACAACTTCAGGCCACAATTAATAAACACTTTATGAATATATTCATTAGTATCTTTTCATTCATTTCCATTCAAATTAGCGCCTTGTGGCATTCGTAATGCAATTACTGTCAACTACGATCTTACTGCAATAGAGATTCTTCATCATCATCATTTCAGCCGAAAGACGTCCACTGCTGGACATAGGCCTCCCCCAAAAAGGGGGGGGTTATTTTATTATCGCCACGCTTGGCAGGCAGGTTGGCGATCGCAGTATGTGGAATGGTGGTGGAATGCATAGAGAACGCTGCTGCCCATTCTCCGGTACGCCCCTTAGTCGCCATTTACGACACCCACGGGAAGTATGGGGAATAGAGATTATATGACACAGATTAGCAACTTTCTATGCTAGAGGGTTTATTTTTCGCACTTAGTCCTTCAGGATAGAGGCTTGTGGGTAAGTAATTACAGCCGCACGGTTCAATTGATCAGGTTCAGCTACACTTGCCGCGGTTGGTCCGTGGATGGGTGGCCATCTTTACCTATCAAGATGGAAGACCTCTCCGTGCCTCGGAAAGCAGATCCCGGCTGTCATTCATGGATCTTTGACAGTCGTAACGGGTCGTCAGAAGCCCGTAAATCGACAACCTGTCTTGCCAAGGGGTATCGTATTACCTAGTAATTGGGTTGTGGAGGTCAGAGAGGCAGTCGCTCCATGTAAAATACTGGTATTCAGCTGCATCCGGTTAGACTGGAAGCTGACCCCAACATAGTTGGGAAAAGGCTTCAGGTGGACCATGGTGCGTGGTGGCCGTCGGTGGCTGTTCCAACCAGCCCACCTCCCCACAGAAGTTGATACTATCTCCTGGTCTGCTAAGAACATCACTATAAGATCTGGGTGCCCCGAGGGTTTCTGTCGTAATCTAATCGGTCACGATCATAGAGACGTGGTCACGATCCTTCAGGTCAGATTAGCAATAGTTATTTCTCCATAGGTACCTTTGCTTTGGAATGGGCAACTAGCTTCATCTTTCTGACTGACCGATCCCTTGACAATTCAAAAGTGCCTGTAATTGGTTTAATTAAAATAAATGCTTTGAGTTTCAGTTTGAATATTAAGTGTGTTAGTAGTTTGTTATCCATTCAAAGGTTGTCTTTAAAATCTTTTAGCGATAAGACCGCCCATTGTACAGTTTCTATAATTATGTCTGTAATTAATATGGTGTACATAATAAAGAGTATTCTATTCTAAGTGATGATGTGTTTTCTATTGCTCCATCATTCAAATTTACCTCAAGTATCTAAGTGAATTGTAATACTTATTTTTACTTGCTGTACCCGCGACTTTGTTCTAGTGACTGTGTGTATTATAATGGCATTATAAGTTAATAATTGTAATTTATGATTTTTGCTGGGTTCCCGCAGTTAAAGTTGTTCTAATTTAATTTGATTTTTACTTTTTGAGAACTTGATCAGTGGATTGAAGAACAAAAGAGGAACATAAAAAAGCGTTAGTGAAAAATCTCAAATAGCTAAAAAGATGTCAATAGTTATTATTGACTAAGCTTCAGCCCGCAGCTTCGCCCGCATGGTATGTAGATAAAAAGTATCCTATATCCTTTCGCAGGGTTCAAAGTATCCCCATACCAAATTTCATCAAAATCGCTCCAGCTGTTTCGGAGATTAGTCGGAACAAAATGACAGACAGACACAAAAAACTGTAAAAAAATCTGTTATTTTGACATTACAAACAGACATTTCAATTTTATCTATTTGTATAGATGTTGTAATGAATTTTACGAAAAAATAAAGTTGCTACCTACCTACTTAAAAATAAAGTATCTAGGTACTTAATTGTTATACCTACACAAAACAATTATATTCCTAACTGGACTTAATAAATCTTTGGCTACTAAATAAAGGCACCTTCATACAGACGCGACACGCGATAAAATCGCGCGCGATTTTGTCGCGTGTCGCGCCTGTTTGTAGGAGCCTTAATAAATGTGCTCAACATAATCAAATAAAAAGACGATTCAGAACAAACTTGAATTAGGTATTGTATATCTTCAATAAAAGTTTTTATTGTTATCTCTACTTATATTTTATTTTATTTCGAAACAATAAATCAAAGACACGAAGGTATACTTTTTGACATATTTATTTAGGTGGTATTGAAAATAAAAAAAACCATTTATCCTTCTATTTCAAGGATATAAAATACACCAACAAGATATAAAGAAACGACTTTTATTTATTTTTTGTAGCAGTTACACAAAAGTGAAAAGCAGAAAAGGTATCTTAGAAAAGCTAAAGTAAAAACGCCAAGTCAGCACTCTTAAGTAATGAAGTAATTGTTCTTTAATTCCGCACAAAGGTGCGTTTTGTGGGGAAAATACTGAAAAGGTTGCTTTTTCGACGTTTTTAGGGTTCCGTAGTCAACTAGGAACCCTTATAGTTTCGCCATGTCTGTCTGTCCGTCCGTCTGTCTGTCCGTCCTCGCTTAATCTCTGTGACCGTTAGCACTAGAAAGCTGAAAATTTGTAGAAGTACGTATATCAGTTACGCCGACAAAGTGGTAAAATAAAATTTTGGAAAATATTTTTTTTTAGGGTAGCTCCCCTACATGTGAAGTGGGGATAAATATTTTTTTCATCATCTACCCCATCGTGTGGGGTATCGTTGAATAGGTCTTCTAAAATGGCTTAGGGGTTGCTCAAATTATTTTTCGATTTAATGCTCCATTTACGAAATATTAAAGTTTAAAGTGCAAATTTTTGTTCCAGTAGGGCGTCCCCCCCCCTCTAAAAGCTAAACTACTGGCTTGAAAAATCTGAAAAAATTCTCGATGATAGTGCATTACATGAACTTTAAAGGAAAAGTATAGCGGTTAAGATAACTTTATTAGTTTAGCAGTAATAGTCGTTGAACTTGGGTGTTGGATAATTTTGTACCAAATACAAAATCCTTTGCATTAATCCTTTAAAGTGACTAAGATGAAGTAGTTGCTTGTTTATAATGGGTAAAGACTTGCATTGAAAACCAAATTATGTTTTTTTTTTTACCTATTCAGAAAAAAGAACAACAGAATCGTACTACATTGTGATAACGGGCTACTACGGAACCCTACACTGTGCGTGGCCCGACACGCACTTGGCCGGTTTTTTATTTCTTAACCTGGAACGGAGAAAATGGTTTGAAAAGTATTTTCGAAGAAAATAATAAATTATCACGGAGCCGTTTGTAAGAACATAAATTGGAACGGATCTTAATAATTATGAAAAAAATAAAATAAGCTACCGTTTTTCTGAATTAGTCTAATGTGGTTAAAAATTGTCAAAAAAAGCTATTCTGTAGGTATTGCACTATAAATTGGCAGTAATAGCTATTCGGTTTCCAATAATACTACGATCCAACATGGTGGCCGAAAACCAAGCATGTTATCTAATTGAACATTACGATATGGATTTCCGAATCAGTTTTTGAACACTATAAAACGCTTAACACTATAAATTCTAGCCATCCCTATCATTTGCATTTAGATGAAGTGAGAAAGCTACACAAAACCCAATAAGACGTTCTTAAAAATGGAACCACACGCGTGACATCTCCTGTCAAACTATCATCTTTCCATCACGCTCTAAACATCACACAGTTAACATGACACAACAGGCTTAAAGCAGTTTGAGCTATAACTTGCAAGCAAGCCAGCCACTGTCATCAATGTGTTACTAGACGCGCTGGCAGCTTAGTAATTAAACCGGACGATATGGACAGACTTGGTCCCGGATGTACGATACAAGGGAACTGGGAAATTAGCTGGGAATTTGTACAAACAGATCGTGAAGTGGGAAATTAACTGGGAATTTGTTCAAACAGATCTGGAGCTGTGTTGCGTTTGTGGAATGATAGTGGTACTAAAGTGTAGTTGTTTAATTATTGTGGAGTTCTGTTGGCGATGCAAGTTTATTGCGGTGTAGATTTGTTCTCATCTCAGATTCTCAGTGCAAAGTCTAGAACATTGTTGGAATAGTATTTGCAGTAAGTTGTGTGTATTTATTAGTTGGTACTTTAATTTGTTTTGTTTGTTGGAAGTTAAAGAAATTTTGTTGCCAGAAGACCAAGACATATTAATTTCTTCCCGTAGGTATTATGGAAAACCAATATGAGATTGTGAGATTGTCTGAGGGCCCAAGCAGTCAACGTCGCTACCAACTATGAAATCTATTTTCTCAACTGAAACTACAAATACAAGCGATCGTTGACCCCCAAAAGAACATCAATCTTTTTTATCAAATCCTTTTTATTTATTACTAGCCTGCGAGGTATGTCGATAAAAACTATCCTATGTGAAGGACATATCCAATGTTTATCCCCAGGATGCAGTCTATCTCTCTGCCAAATTTTATCGAAATCCGTTCACTGGTTTAGGCTTAAAAACGTAACATACAGGCAGACAGACAGACAGAGTTACTTTCGAATTTATAATATTAGTATGGATAGTATGGATTTTCCCCATAGTATTGATACCCCATCGGCCATCTGTTCTGCGAGCAATGTGCCCTGCCCACTGCCACATAAGTTTGGAAATTCTTCGGGCTATGTCGGTTACCTTGGTTCTCCTGCGGATCTCCTCATTCCTGCGGTCTAATAGCGGTCTAGTACTCCATACAAAATAAGGAAATGCATGAGACTTGCGAGCATCATTCAGCACGTAAGAATATTTTCATAAAAAGCAAATCTGGGTAAACGCATGTTTTTAACGCACAAAAAGATCTTGGCCCTATCTCTAGCCATAAAATCCTGATAAAAATAAATCACAAACGTAATCACTAAATGCATCCACGCGTCGCCTGAAGCGACAGGTCACAAAGGGGGAACAGAACAGATACATTGGCAACAATATCAGTCCCCTCCTAGTCATAATACATAATATCATACATATGTGAACGAACAGTCGAAAGAAAAAACATCATTTCCTTAACTCACGTTTGTTTTTTTACACACGACTGATGAGAATCGGAGACTGTTATGATATTGGTTGTTTACTTTTGGTGTTGTTGTGTTTAAAAGCTGTGTGGTGCGGTGTGATGTGTTCTTTTATTTTATTTGGGTATATGGATTAAGAATGACATTCTTAACCTTTTAAGCGCTTGGCTAAATATCAATTGCCGTGCCCCTAGCGCGCGGCTACAAATCGATAAAATAATCATCATCATCTGCCTAGCCTTTTCCCAACCTTGTTGGGGTCGGCTTCCAGTCAAATACAGCATGATACCAGGAATGCATCTGAATACCTAATTTGATAAAATAATACCTACAACAAATAAGGAGGAGCAATCGTTGAATAGAACGAAAAAGGCATGCATGTTCTCTGTCGCAGAAATACGACACGAGCGGTAGGCGCACGGAAAAATGTGTCGGTTAAATGCGACACAAGCGGTTAAAAGGTTAATCTGATAGTCCTAATGTGATAGTCTTATTACATAATTAACCCATGTTCCCACTGCTGGGACACAGACCTCCTCTCTGTAAGGAGTGGGCCATCATTTTAATATTCAATTTTAGGATATGCCGGTTTCCTCACGATGTTTTCCTTCACCGATCGCGATAGTCTTATTTATTACCAAAAGCAATTTCTCTCGTCTTATTGATTTTGACAACTTAAAACTCGGAAAAAGAAACAGAGTAGGTATATACCATTTCATTTCCTTAACATAATTATGTTTGTTTTTTTACACGTGACTGATGTGATGAGAATCGGAGACTGTTATGATATTGGTTTTTTTACTTTTGTGTCCTTATCTTTGGTGTTGTTGTGTTTAAAAGGTTGTAACGCTTTCTTTTGTTTTATTTAGCTATATGGATTAGGAATCGTTGATGTGATATACTCGTATTACACAATCAGAAGGCCAATTCCCGTAAATAAAAATGTTCAAAATCTAGTCGCAATCTCAATGTCAAAAACTTTTCAATAATGTAGGGATATTAGAGGTATATTTGACAAATTGAGACTGAAATTTGGGGGCCTAATAAGGCCACTTTGGCAGAATCATAAAAGGATAACATTATGAATCATAATATGGCGAAGACAGTCCGTGTTTTTCTTTTTTTCACTGCACTACGTAGGTATAATCAAAGAGAATGGATTGGATTGATTGGTATTTTAGCACAGACAAAAAAAAATAACAGAAAAATCCTTCACCAATGGGATTTGATACGATTAAATTTACAGTCAACTGTCCATTATGATTCATAATGTTATCTTTTAATGATTCTGCCAAAGTGGCCTTTAGGCCACCAGACGTTCATAAAATTACGAGAATTCGGTTTAAAGATATTTATTCTCATAAAGAACACAAATAGTTAACTTAAAAAGAATTGGCCCTCTGTTTGCGCAATTGTCATCCAAAACTGTAGCCAGAGCCGAGTCTCCAGTTTGTCTTACTTTAAAAATGCTAAATGCCCTCTGAACTTGGCAGTTCAGAGGGCATTCTTTCTTCATTGAGGGTTGGCACCCTCAATGTGATGTGTTTGCGGATGAATGAAATAAAATTATACGTATGTGTCGGGTGTTCTGTGAGAGAAAGTATGCACGGGAGTCTACTGTTCCGTGTTTGTTTCAAATTAAATTAAAATATACAACATAATTATTGTTAATTATAGTTTATGCATGTATAAATAATGGTTTCTATGTTAATTAATTGGTGTTGTGCCGTTTTAAATAACTATAAATAAGTTGTAACAATGATTGACTTTTTGCCTTTCTTCATTTTAGGCTCATCAAGACAGTCTTATTACTAAAACAATTACTCTCGTCTAATTGATTATGATGGAACTTGGCAACTTAAAACCCGGAAAAAGAAATAGAGTATTTTTGTCCCGGAAGCTTAACTTTATGGACTCCACCCTCGGTAGTACAAGCAATAAATAATAAATGACGTCCCTTCGTCTCTCTTGGGCTTAATCTAAACAGTTTACTAGGTGCCAAAGCATTATAACATATATTTTAATATTCAAGATCAATATGTAGCCGGTTTCATCACTATTGTCTGTCTATAGAAACTGCGTAGAAACAATAATATAACGTTTGAACTTAGAAAAGAAATCATGACTTCTGGGGGCCTAAAAAGGCCACATTGGCAAAATCATAATAGGAAATAATATAAAACATAATATGAACATATATGGTAATTATGAAACATAATATGACGAAGACAGTCCGTGTTTTTCTTTTTTTCGCTGCACAACATAGGTATAATCAAAGAAATTGGGATTGGATTTGGATTGGATTGATTAGTATTTTAGCACAGAAAAAAAAATAACTAAAAAATCCTTCACTAATGGGATTTGATACGATTAACTTAACAGTTAACTGTCCATTATGATTCATAATGTTATCCATTTATGATTCTGCCAAAGTGGCTTTTTAGGCCCCCTGAGCTTGTTTCGGCATTTCTTCTCATTTCTTCCTATCAGTCAGCTAGGAAACGTTGGCGCTATCTAGTTTTAAAATATTGACCTGTAGAAGTGTCATAGAAGATCTGCTTATAGAAATAAATATCATTTCACTTCAATTCATAGTGGACCAGGGGGCCTGAAAAGGCCACTTTGGAAGAATCATAAAAAGATTCTGCCAAAGTGGCCTTTTTAGGCCCCCAGGTCAGGCTAAAAATTATTGAAAGTTTCTTTAGGCCATTTTCACGCGCTGCTTTTCATCGGTCTCTTCGGACGCTAATTATGTTACCCTGTAAATCAAATTCATCAATAAACCAACAAACGCATCCACTACATACTACTCGTACATTAGCGTCTGAAACCCATAAATATTCATCCTCTGAACTCAACAGACTGGCGCAAGTGGAAATTGAAGGCATTCCACGCTGCCCGCTCGATATATCTGCGGATATATCACAGACCGAATGCTATCGACCATCGTTCAATCGGACACCTTTATCTGTATTGTAACTGTGGGTTATTGGATTCAGGAAGAATTTTAGGAAGTTTTGAGTTTGGTGTTGTAGACTCTACAATGTGGAAAACTCCTTTATCTACAATCTGTGCTAGATTCCTATGGGCATGATTAAAGAGTTCTTTATTCTACTCTCAAAACACTCAATAACTTTGCGATTTTTGACTATGATTGCATAATTGTATCTATATACAAATACATCTATATATAATTATTTTTTACGTGTGTATCTCACTGAATTTCTCCTAAGCGGTTGGACCGATTTCACAGTAATCGTTTGTGTGTTTGTGTGTGTTAAAAATGCGTGTTAAAAATGGAGTCCCTGGATGCTCTAGATTCAAAATTAGATGGCGCTGCGATCGAATCCTAGGAAATAGGACAACGTCTGTTCGGTATTTCTGTATTATACAGATTGAGACTGAGAGCAGAGGGGCAATTCTCGTAATTTTATGAACGTTTACAGTCAGACAGATCAAGGGGCCTAAAAAGGCCACTTTGGCAGAATCATAAAAGGATAACACCATGGACAGATAACTGTTAAGTTAATCGTATCAAATACCATTGGTGAAATATTTTTCAGTTATTTTATTTCGTTTGAGCTAAAATACCAATCAATCCAATCCAAATCCAATCCATTGGGATTGGATTTGGATTGGATTGATTGGTATTTTATTAAAGAGATTGCTCTTTGATAGTACCTACGTAGTGCAGCGAAGAAAAGAAAAACACGGACTGTCATCGCCGTTTTATAATTCATATTGTTACCCTTTTATGATTCTCCAAAGTAGCGTTTTTAGGACCCTTGATCTGTCTCAATCTGTCAAAAATACGTCTAATTTCCTTACATTTTGACAAGTTTTTGTCATTTGTTTGTCGTGGAAATTAGACTGCGACAAGATTTTGATCGTTTTGAAATACGAGAATTGGCCTTCTGATTTATTTATGTAAACTTAATCTTCAATAGTGGTACAAAGGAGGACTTAATGCCACAAGGCATTCTCTGCCAGCCAACCTTATTTGATTTAAGAAGAAAATACACAATAAACTATGTATTTCTCTTCAAAATTCATGACAATTTACAGCGTATCTGACCTACAAAACCCAGTAACTGAGATTACCCAGTTACTGGGTAATCCCAGGGCCATCGTATTAACGATGCCCCTTGGTAAGAAACCAGTCTTAATACCAAGAGGCATCGTATTACCCAGTAACTGGGTTGTGGAGGTCAGATAGGCAGTCGCTCCATGTAAAATACTGGTATTCAGCTGCATCCGGTTAGACTGGAAGCCGACCCCAACATAGTTGGGAAAAGGCTAGGCAGATGATGAAACAGACACATAGACAAAAAAAATGTTATTAGTCGGACTGTCGGGCTTCTGACGACACGTAACGACTGTCAAAGATGATTGAATGACATCCGGGACCACCGAGCCACGGAAGGGTCACCCATCCACAGACCAACCGCGGCAAGCGTAGCTTA
The DNA here is from genome assembly GCA_916614155.1 of Mesoligia furuncula. Lineage (NCBI taxonomy): Eukaryota > Metazoa > Arthropoda > Insecta > Lepidoptera > Noctuidae > Mesoligia > Mesoligia furuncula. The sequence continues at coordinate 10,032,319 of OU744807.1, forward strand.
ACCTGATCGATCGACCCGTCCTGCTGTTATTACCTAGCCACGAGCCCTCTAAGTGACCGCTCTAATCAATATATTATCCGCAGACGCACCGAATCCCAGCCACCATGATTCAATCTGACACCTTTATCTCTTCACTGGGTATTGTTACCGATGCTACCGTAACGGTATTGAATTCCAAAGGATTCTATCACACTAATATTATATTAGGCGAAAGTTTGTGAGTGTGTGTGTGTTTGTTTATATGTTTGTTACTTCTTCACGCTGGACTGGCTGGACCAATTTTGATAAAATTTTGTAAGGAGGTAGCTGACACCCTGGATTAACATATAGGCTACTTTTTATCCCGATATTCCCACAAGATCGACATTTACGCGGGTGAAACTGCGAGGCACAGCCAATTATTCATAAAAACAGTAGAAGTTTTTCATTCAGAAAGGCTTTCATTCGTCCTACGTTTTGGAATGGACCTCCAATGCCTATTTAGCTGCAGAATTGCAGGCAGTTTTATAAAATTATTTCTATTTATATATGCCGATATGTATTTAAAAGGTATAGTATAATTTATATTTAGCTCTAGGAAGGTACATGTCTTTGGTTACCTCTGGTTAAGAGCGTTTACGCCGTACGGCATTTCATACAAACTTTCAAGCCCTTATTTTTCGAAATGAATGAACCGATTTTAATGAGACTTCACAAAGGTCTAAAAAGTTAGTAGAGAACATTTTCGAAAAAAAGTGTTACAGCCAAATTAGACCGATTTTAAATTTTCCATTGAAAAAGAGTTTTCCATCTATCTTTTTTTTAAATAAGATATTTCGAAAATGTTCTCTACTAAGTTTTTAGACCTGTGTATGAAGTTTTATTAAAATCGGTTCATTAATTTCGAAAAATCAGGGCTTCAAAGTTTGTATGAAATGCCGTACGGCGTAAACGCTCTTAAGAGAAATTGGGCTTAGGCTTAGGTCGTCACTGAAAACCAGCGCTGGGGCTCTCTCTCGCATAAGGTTTGTAGCATTATGCTGAGCGATGGCCGTTTTGCGTGGATGTGACGCATATTTTCCCATTACTTGTTATTTTTTGTGTTCTTTCTCTGCTTCATGTTTACAGCAAATAAACCTTTTTTCTTGCTTTCCTTCTTCTAAGTTATGTCATTGTGTTACAAAAACAATGCATTAAGAGGAAATGCGGGTTGGTCGTTTCTGCATAGAAACGCTCTCGCCTGTTTTCTTTCTGGTTAATATATATAATAATATATAAAGTAATCATTTTTGACAGAATAATAAATATGAACTACTTGTATGGCTCTATGTTTTCCTTTTTGATGATACATTATTGTTATAAGCACTAGAACCCTCCAAAAATGCCGATTTAAGAGCGTTTACGCCGTCCGGCATTTCATACAAACTTTCAAGCTCTTGTTTTTCGAAATGAATGAACCGATTTTAATGAAACTTCATACGCATAAGCAGGATACAAAGGTCTAAAAAGTTAGTAGAGAACATTTTTGAAATATAGTGTTACAGCCAAATTAGACCAATTTTAAATTTTCCATAGAAACAGAGATTTCCAGTTATCTTTTTTTAAATAAGACATTTCGAAAATGTTCAAACTACTAAATTTTTAAACCATTGTATCCTGCTTATGCGTATGAAGTTTCATTAAAATCGGTTCATTCATTTCGAAAAATAAGGGCTTGAAAGTTTGTATGAAATGCCGTACGGCGTAAACGCTCTTAAACCGCTATCAACAGAGGACAACTATTAATGAAAAAATAAAAACATAGGGACACAGTATATATGCTTCTTATTCAGTGTATGAAATATCTTTTAAATTGGTCCAATATTGGACTAGGAAATAGGCGAGAGCCAAACCTCAAATTATGACTTTTTTATGACGAGTTAGGTATACGAAAATAAATATATTGAACAGCTGTTTTTTTTTCGCGGTTTCAGGTTTGGTCCGATAGTAAAAGTTGTCCATAATGATGAGTACCTACAATGACCTCTTAAGAGGTTGTTAATGTTTTACCAATAACCCTGTATAACGATAAGTATATGCTTTATGTATGTATGTATTTATTGTGTATGTAATGTAAATGGTACGCCGTAATTGTTTCTCCTTCGCCCTTTAAATCTTAAGGTTGACTTTAAATTAATAATAGATCGCTATTAGCGATAAGACCGCCCACTGTGTCGACCCTATGTATAATTTCTACATTTATATCTGGTATTCGTATGGTGTACAAACTTCTTGTTAATCTTACTAAACAAAGTCCTGATCGTTAAGATAAAACAAGCATCTAACCACCATAAATCCAAGAAATCTATTCCTATCCACAAAAATTTCCTGCATTTTTATCGCGGCGAAAATGTTAACAAAATATTTGGGCAGCTTTGATACTGACGTACCCTTCGTATTAATCTCAAACAGAGATAAGGAGCATTTCTGTCTCGACAAGAAATGGTAACGTTTTTCACGGAGCGAGGGAAAAACTGAAGTATCGATTGCGAAGACATGATTCGACACGCCACTCGAGGGCTCTCGTCTCCAAACGGTTCGAGGAAACAACTTGAAACAGATTTTTATATCCCTTTGTGTTTTATATCATAGCTTTTACGATATCGGCAACGGTTCACTTCTAGATGTTCTCGTCTGTTTATTGTTTGCAAGGACCCGCTGCTTCACAATAACGTGCCATATTATTAAAGAAGTTACTTTAGCTGTTCATAATGTACGCACGTCCAATTTCTCTTGGCCCTGGCGAAAATCCGGGAAAAAGCCAACTGAATGAATTCCCGGAGCTCTCAATTGTTTTTTGTGGAATCTACTCTATCCATTAGTGGAACAATGATGACTTGACATGTCACTAAAAGTCTTTCTATCTCACCAGTACTTTTTACGGAGTTTTTTTTTTTGGGGAGCTAAAAATAGTCGCATAGAAAACAAAAGTTACGTTCCGGTATAGATCCTGTAATACTTACAGTAGGGCCTTAAGATAGGCTGTTGTTTACATACTCCCTGCACCGAGACACGACACAAAACGAGCCACAAAGCCTTCCGTGTGACACGAAATGAAATAAACCCAATACCGTATCATCATTGTCTATCCACGTTTGGTATTTATGTAATATCGGGTACAATAATCCGAGAGTGAGGCGGGCTGCGAGCGACACAGCCGCGGGCTCGCGTCAAGGGTGCTTTAGGGGAAGAAAACCCCGCTTTATAAATTGCCCCGCTATCTAAATCTGAGAGATAAGTGCCTCTGAACTTTCCAATTTCGCTACACATCAATAACACTGACAACGCCGCTGGGATAACAAATCAAAAATCCAACTCTTATGAGGGTGGCTGATGAATGGTATACGTGACAGATACAACGATATTTGTACGCGGCTACGGTAAATGGAATCGAACGTTTATGTATATGTTTACTAACAGCGCCCCGCGGTTACACCCGCGTAAGTTCGATCCCGTGGGAATATCAGGATAAAAACTATCCTATGTTTATCCCCGGGAAGCAATCTATCTCTCTGCCAAATTTTATCGAAATCCGTTCAGTGGCTTAAGCGTGAAAAGGTAACATACTGACAGACAGACTGAGTTACTTTCGAATTTATAACATTAGTATGGATTATACGAGACTCGGAAGCACGGAAAATGTTCTTTGGTAAAGTATGTTATATGGCAATTGTATGTAATCACGCATAGAAATGTAAATTGGCAAACTAAACTTATTTTCTTCCCTTCCAGATTTTTGTCGAAGCCTTATCGGTATTGTTTACCTAACTTTGACAGTTCTTATGTACTGTTTTTGCTTATCTTTAAGATCATTTCAGAATCAAGTCCCGTGATTAACTGGCATGGTCTGTACTTTACTGTACTGTACGTTTAAGTGCAAACCTAACATACTCAGTGATCGACATTTACCGGTATTGAAGCTAATCTACGTACTGAAGCTCATCGACTCTCACCGTGAAAACTTAGGCGATGTGAGTTTGTTTTTGCTAGGAATTGACACTATTGACAGCTCACTCCACGCTCACTTCACCTAAGTTTTCACTGTGAGATGGTTACAGAATCGCACTGCTGTACGTTGATGTGCAAGCCTATCTTACTCAGTGATCCACAAACCATCGACGTTTACCGGTATTGAAGCTAATCTACGTACTGAATCGCATCGACTCTCACCGTGAAAACTTAGGTGATGTGAGTTTGTTTTTGCTAGGAATTGACACTATTGACAGCTCACTCCACGCTCACTTCACCTAAGTTTTCACTGTGAGATGGTTACAGAATCGCACTGCTTTACGTTGATGCCTACCTTACTCAGTGATCCACAAACCATCGACGTTTACCGGTAGTGAAGCTAATCTACGAGCTACCTGTACTGAAGCCCATAGACAACAGGCTAACAAGCTGTCACTGTTAGGATAGCCTGTCGGGGAAGCGATAACATAATAGCATTTACAGGCAAGGAACCGACAGCTTATCAGGCGAAGGGTAATAAACAACCATTATGTAGTCGGTTGTAGTTGACTGGAGGTTTAAGAACAAGCAGGTTGCAGGTTAAGTACATGGCAAGTAAGGCCGGCAACGAAAGTTATAGGTAACATTAAGTCTTAGCATTATGCTGAGCGATGGAAGTGTTTGTGTGTGCATACTTTCTCCCAAATTGTTATTTTGTTTTTTTTTTATCATCATCATCATCATTTCAGCCGATAGACGTCCACTGCTGGACATAGGCCTCCCCCAATTTTGAAGGGGGTTTGCCATAATCGCCACGCTTGGTAGGCGGGTTGGCGATTGCAGTATGGTATGATGGTGGAATGCATAGAGAACGCTGCTGCCCAATCTCCGGTAAGACCCTTAGTCGCCTTTTACGACACCCACGGGAAGTAAGGGGTGGTGCTATTATTTAAGTCCGGCACCACACAGACAAGTTTTTTTTTATGCGTCTTGGTTTTTTATGAGTCTTGTTTGCCGCAAATAAACGTATTTTCTTTCTCTCTTTCTAAGGGCTGATTTTTCCAACGCCAGATAATTTAATCGGAGGAATAATTTAGAATTTTTGACAGTTCTTCCATACAAAATCTGTCAGACGTTAATTTTATTCTGCGAATAATATCTGTCCATTGAAAAATTAGCCCTAAATCTGTAAATTAATGGATCAAATCATTTGTGTCAAAAAATGACTTGATACATTAATTTACATCGATATTTTCACTTTTGATGTAGTAGATGTGTGTGTAAAAACCAGGTTTCTGGTGAAATTCCTATCAAGCTATATAAAGTTGACTTTCCATTTATCTTCCGATTTAAGACAGCATCTAGCTCAGGGATCCATTGACTTACTGAAAACGCCATTGGGAAACGGTCTGATATTGTCAACACACGTCAGTATGATATTTTGGTCTATTTATCGATATGTTTAGGTTGCCAGTAGGACTAGATCGCGATATGACATGATCTCAATTTGGTTAGGAATCCTAACGACTTAATCTCGCAATGACTAGGTTGGATTATATCTCTATTTGCCTTACCCTTATCATAAAAAAAAAACATATATAAAATCGAACATATAACCCCCTCCTTTTTGGAAGTCGGTTAATAATTTCAAGGTTTGTACTTTTTCTGATGCTCCTGGCTTCAGCATCAGGTCTCAATGTACTTCGGTGTTCCTCATTAACAGTACGTTTAAACACGATATATCTGCTGTTAGTTGTCGAGGAGTTAGGTACTCCGCAGACTATTCTGACTGCAGCATCAGGTCATGACTTGATGATCATGAGACCAAATGTGGCAAATGCCCTATCAAACATCAAAACAATTTACTAAAACCCTAAGCCTGTTCTAAGCCTTCTTACTGTTAATTAGTTGTACCTTCCATCATCAGCCCAGCTACCTGAGATGGTGACAACCATACGCAAATACACAATATACTTCATAAAATATGCGAAAAACAATAAGTGAGCCTATAAAATTTGGGGTTGCCCTCGATTTCTCTAAGATCCCATCATCAGATCCTAACTTGCCACCACCTCAGAACTATCTACTTTCGAACAAAAAAAGAATTTTGAAAAGCCGTCGACAATTGGCGGAGTATTCGATGAACAAACATACAAAAAAAACCTCCTCCTTCGGTAAAATCGCTAAAAACAGCGTGACGTCATTCACAGTGAGGAAGAATTATTGTTGGTAAAACAGTATATATCTGTAGGTACTTTGGTAACAGTGGAACAGACAATACTGCTCCCTATGTGAATTTAATACAAGTTTATAGTATATAAATAAAGGTGAATGGATCACCTTTAACAAACATTAATAATAATTTTGGATCGTTGTCCGCACGCCCGCTCGCGAAGGCGAATGGGAGCGTAATTAAATTAATTTACGCAGTATCTGATCCGTAAATAGCAGGTGTCAAATGTCCAAAATGACGAGGGTAGGACATACTTCCATGTGTCTAGAAAACGGGTGTACTTCTCGTCAAACGTAGTGTTGGCAATTAAAAGGAGCTATTTGAAATTGATGTCAAGTGTGATTTTTATTAATTTTCAAATCAATATTTCCTTCCAGTCGGATGAAGGAAATCTATTGGGTATCGACAAAGTCTTTGATTGGATCCATTGGATCTGTTGACTAAGCTTTTTAGTGCATAATCAGCTTATAATGTTCCCTATAGGCATATCTATTACGAATACATCATCATCATCATCTGCCTTGCCTTTTCCCAACTATGTTGGGGTCGGCTAACAGTCTAACCGGATGCAGCTGAATACCAGTATTTTACATGGAGCGACTGCCTATCTGACCTCCACAACCCAATTACTGGGTAATACGATACCCCTTGGTAAGAGTGGTTGTCAGACTTTCGGGCTTCTGACTACCCGTAACGACTGTCAAAGATCCACGAATGACAGCCGGGACCAACGGCTTAACGTGCTTTCCGAGGCACGGAGGGGTCTCGGTATGTAAAGATGGTACGAATACATATGCAGTGACAAATAAGGTAGATGTATGTATCATCATTTCAGCCGAAAGACGTCCACTGCTGGACATAGGCCTCCCCCAAGCTGGGGGGGAGGGGGGGGGGGGGTTTGCCATAATCGCCACGCTTGGCAGGCGGGTTGGCGATCGCAGTATGGTATGGTGGTGGAATGCATAGAGAACGCTGCTGACCATTCTCCGGTACGACTCTTAGTCGCCTTTTACGACACCCACAGGAAGTATGGGGTGGTGCTATTCTTTAAGTCCGGCACCACACAGACAGGTGACAGGTGTATGTATGCTATGGATTAAAAGCAACAGTTGGGGCCTTATTCTCTATGACACAAAGAACGAAGTCGCACGCAATGAGCGCGAGATTGGCGGAATTAGCTAAGGAATTGACGTGGTTTCGAAGTAAGGAATCGTTAAGTGGTCATAGTGAATTAGGGACCTATTGGTAGACAATGGTCCCTTGTTCACAAACTAAACTAAATCTGAGTTCAGTGCATCTTTTTCTTTCTGTTTCATTAAGAAAAGGACAGACGATAAATTTTTGTTGGAACCGTGCACCTAGCTTCTGACGTTTCATACTTGTGCCCATGTAGGTTTATGTGAAATAAAATATTTTGATTTTGAGTTTAGTCCTGTCAAATTAATCAGCGCCTAACACTACTCCATATAAGTTTCATCGTCATCATCATTTCAGCCGAAAGACGTCCACTGCTGGACATAGGCCTCCCCCAAAAGGGGGGTTTGCCATAATCGCCACGCTTGGCAGGCGGGTTGGCGATCGCAGTATGGTATGTTGGTGGAATGCATAGAGAACGCTGCTGCCCATTCTCCGATACGCCCCTTAGTCGCCTTTTACGACACCCAAGGGAAGTATGGGGTGGTGCTATTCTTTAAGTCCGGCACCACACGGACATATAAGTTTAAACGTGATTAAAAACTTAAATTACGTAAATATACGTCAGGCGCTGATTAATTTGACAGGACTAAACTAAAATTTATCTTCTGTCCTTTTCTTAATGAAATAGAAAGAAAAAGATGCACTGAGCTTAAATTTAGTTTAGTTTGTGAATCGGCACCAATGCTAAGAATCTGAGATATTCCGAAGCAATCACCTATAATTGAATAAATTATTCAAGTAGGCACCACAATGGCGAGTAAAAACTTATCTCATTAGTAACAACATTCTAATTTGCTTACCCGCATTTTCTTTAAACCGCGAACATCAAAGCTTTTATCATTATTGTTGTTGTCATGTAATGATTTGTTAAAATGACTTTATTTTGATGAAATCAATTCTACATCATAACAATTTTCGCTGCCTATTGACACGAAACGTCGCTCAAATAAATCCAGATAATCACCCATGGGAAAACATTTATTAGCCGCCAATAAAAGTTCGGAATTAATGATAGTGCATTAATAAGTCGTCTTCAAAGAAACACGGAAGCCTAACCAAACAAATTCTTCATAAATAACTCGATGCTAGATAATAACGCAGCCATTAGTCGTAAGTGATGCGATGTAAATGCGCCGCCGATGCTCACGCCACAGAATATGTAGTTATGTATAGAGGCAGAAGGTCGGCTCCATTCAAAGAGCGAAAACCGGCGAACGCACACATACAAGGTCAAATTAAATTAACTAGCGAAACTTACCAGACGTAGTGGAAATCGTTGAGCCCAAAATAAATTATCATCAAATATTTTATTTTTTTATGTTAGATATCGATTCCTAAGCCTACATTTTTTTTGTTTTATTATGTTAGATGTCGTATCTGATGAAAGTGTAAGCAAACCCTGTTCAGGTTAAATTGTTTCACAATCACTCATTAAAGGGCACATTCATCTGTAGGTACCAACTTAATATCTCACCACTGTTTCCAACAAATTATTGTTTGAATATCATTATCAAATTGTAATTGAAAATTTAATGACATAAAATTAACCTCAATTGTCAAATTAAAATACACTCACAGGCACAATAAAATTAACGGCCCACCTCTATCATTCGTCACCCCGTTTGTTTATGGCTTATCTACTATTTTATTTTTTATCAAGTGGATACTTTGGCAACAAATTAAACACTTATACCACAGTTTATACCCTTATTTCGTTTCTTAAATTTGTGGCCTGTGGGTTTTTCGAATTAAGTCGTTATTTGACATTGATGGCGTTGCGTTACCATGTTAACATTTCCTTTTCTTTTTTGCCATAGTATGTGAATTCGCTTATTGTTTGTGACTGTAAAAAATGCCACTTGATACAACTGGTGCAACTAAGGAAGTGGCTATAACTGACGCTGGGTACAGCCAACGTCGCATCGCTCGTACACTCGGTACACCTCGAACTACGGTACGGGTTGCCATCAGACGCTTTCGGCAAACAGGCTCATATACACGCAGGCCAGGTCAAGGCCGACATTGATGCACTTTAACTTCAAGTGATTGTCACTTCTTTTCTTTGTAATAGTTAAGTTATATATCACTGTATAGAGTCGACCTTCTGTTCCTATCTATTCTGTGGCGCAAGCGTCGTCGTATTCAGGCAAGCCAAATGATGCGCGACGTATTATATTAATATCATCCTTAAATGCATCGTTGCCTGCAATAGCGTTTGTGTGAATCGGCGGCTATTTACGTCTTAATGGTTTTGGGACATATTTTATTATTGAGTACCTAATCTTTGGGAACGGCGATAATAACGTTTTATGAGGAGACGGATGCAGAGATAAAATAAAGACACTCAATATTTGCAGCTTGACATAACTATTATCATAACTATTATCATATATATAGACATAATTATTATCATGAAATAACACATATTTCATGATAATAATTATGTCTTCTTAGATTCGTTGGAAGACTACAGATTCGCACACGAAGGGTTCCGTACCACAAGGCAAAAACGCCGCAAAAATACACGCTTGTTGTATAGGAGCCCCCCTTAAATATTTATTTTATTCTGGTTTTAGTAATTGTTGTTACTTATAGCGGCAACAGAAATACATCATCCGTGAAAATTTCAACTGTCTAGCTATCACGGTTCATGAGATACAGCCTGGTGACAGACGGACAGTGGAGCCTTAGTAACAGGGTCCCGCTTTTACCCTTTGGGTACGGAACCCTAAAAGCTATTTACAAAGCCCCTAAAATACGTTATCAAACTGTACACACAGCCGAAAAAAGAGTTTCAATCTAGACCTACCGATCCGAAACTAACAGAAAAAGCGTCCCCTCACTAAATTCAATATTCGAAATATTTGACAATGGCCAGCCGACCGCAGAGTGCTGACTGCTACATTACTCTCGTTACGATGCCTGGGCGCAACGCTCCACCAATCACGGTCAACGTTCACTGCTCTTAACAAACAAACGGACCAATCAATGCGTACTATCATGCTGTTGTTGAAGAGCACGTGTGCCTTTGTGAAGGCTAATGTCAAGTACACTGAAACGATCTTGAGACATTTTCAAGAAGCGGTTTGGTTTCGCGAATTGTTTATTTTCTTTTCTTGTTCGTGGATTTTTTTCTTTGTGTAATGAAAAAATGTCCGTTTCTTATCGATAATGTTTTCAGAGAACTGTGACTGCCCCGTTGGTCTGGTGTATTACGCAGTATTAACGTAGACAAAAATTGTGATTATGTTTTTGTTCAATAAATATTTGTATTTGGTCGGTCAAGTGCTACTGCTGAGCATGTGGTTCCTGGGTTCGGTTCCCAGACCAAGCAAAGAGTTATTAGGTTTTTATCTTTATTTTCTCAGTAGCAGCCAAACTGAAAAAAAAAATTTCTTACTACACCACATTATACTTACAAAAATAAATAAGACTTACAATGAGAAAATATTACCGTTGTGATGATACTGCCAGCTTCTTGCGAATGTGCTCGCGAACCTTAACTTTACATTATGTATTGTGACCGCTCATATACCTAACGGTCGTTAGTTTTTAAAAGACATTATTATTTTAATTGGTATGTCCCCTAAGTCTCCGACCAAATTAAACAACACAAACATGTCTGCACGCGACGCCATGACAGACCACTAACAACGTGATATAGATATGGCAATATTTTATACCGTAACAAATTATATTAGAGCGTGGCTGGGCGTTACGGTTAGATGATCAACACGTACACGTACTTATTTTTTCCAAAAATAAACGGAAGATTACCGCAAGACCTGAAGTTACGTGTTTGCTTACGAAAATAATGCTTGAAGTACTATCAAATCGCTCGCGTAATACACACATAATAAAAAGTAAAAAAAAACCTCTATCTCTTAAAAATTTATTAAAAACGGTGACTTTCCACAACTTTCGGTCTATTTTCGAACCTATTTTAGGCTCTCACTCAAGTGCTCTTTACTTTACATAGGAAAAAATGTGCGGAGGTTGTGGCTGTTGCGGTGGAGGCTGCTGCGGTGGTTGTTGCTGCCCTTGCATCACAATCTACACGTGCTGTACGAAGATTTGCTAGGGGCATAGTTACGGCTAGTGGCATAGTTACGCCACTTCGCGCAGACAAGCCATGGAGTCTACGTCGAAGAGGCGCACCGACGCCTCGGATGTTCGTCTCAAAGTATGCATTCCAGTGCCGTTTTGTGGAAATAAACTACTATAAATAAGCGTAAGTGTTAATCAATGCAGCAGGTCGGCAGTGGTGACCGGTTACGGCCCTGACTTACGCGTCGTGGGTCGTCGATTTGAACCCAGACAGGCTTTACTTTGTGTAATTTTTTCATCACCCCTGGCTCTCAAAACGGTTAAGGAAAACATCGTAATCCGGTATGTCCTAGAACCAAAAATTCGAAGACATGTGACATCTACCAACCCGCACTGGGTCCGCGTGGTGGATTATGGCCTACTCCCTCTCACAAATAGGTCGCCTGTGTTCCAGCAGAAGGAACATCATCTGCCTCGCATTTTCCCAACTATGTTGGGGTCGACTTCCAGTCAAATCGGATACAGCTGAATACCAGTATTTTACATGGAGCGACTGCCTATCTGACCTCCACAACCCAGTTACTGGGTAATACAATACCCCTTGGTAAGACCAACGCACGGAGGAGTCTCGGCGGTATGTAAAGATGGTCACCCATCTACAGACCAACCGCGGCAAGCGTTTGGTCCAGCACTAGGAACATTATAAGCTTATTATGCTTAAGCAATGTAGTAGAGCCTACTCGAGAACCATAAGAGCGAGTTCTTCTAATCGGTTTACACTTTCCTACCATATCAAATACTCGGGAATGAGAATTAGAAAAGATAGCTCTGTAGCGCTATCTACAACACCACATGAGAACATCGCGTCATACTGACGTCACGCAAAATCCTGCATCTCGCAAGCAGAGTTTACCGCGCAACTAGCATAGATACAACGGCCCGACATGAATCATTGTGCAGTTGCCCGCCAGACACAACACCCGTCTGGTCGGAGGATGCCCCTTTTCTATAGAGTATGAGTGAACTTTACACTCTCTTCCTCATACCTCTATACTGTACAATTGTTTCCACCACAGCTCTATCTACAATAGCAAAGGTGTGCGGTTATATTTTGAGACACGCCTTTGTCTCGCCAAAGAATAGAATAACCCAGTCCATTTATTGCACATTCGACTCAGCTGGATCTGCAATTAACGTAACAAGACGTGTTTTATGTTCAAAAATGTTGCCAGTAATTGGCCTGTCAAAACAAACAAGGCGAAGAAAAATTTTACACTCGTCTGCCCCAGTCAATTCGGCTTATTAGTCGATTCGCACGATTTTAATCGCACGAAACGGGCGAATCGTCACTTTTAAATAATATTGTTTTTTCTAATAGGCGACTCGCACGATGTTAATTTTTTTGTGGTGACTCGCCCTTAACTCTGGAAATATGAGTTAGAAAGAAAAAACTACACGTTTTATAACGTTTAAGTCATATCACTTCTAAACTGTGCGCTAGTTCATTTTTTCTTTACTTTATTGCATACAATTAAAAACGTGCCAAATGCCTATACATATTTTGGAGTTGTCAACTCGCCTACAAAAATTTAGCGTTAACGATTCACCCGGTTCGGGCGAGTAAATTCGTGCGATTCGACTAATAAATTCATCAATTCTTAACACCCGCGCCGTAGCAAATAGAAACCACTAAAACATAATTATAATTTAAAAACACAAGCGATTCTCGATTCAAAGGTCCGAAACAATCGACTCGAGAGAGCACTATCAAATGAACGTTTTTATTTTATTTTCGCTGCTCTCATTTACAAACAATGCGCAGCCGACGGCGGAGATCTCATCAGCGATTATCTCTCGTTGTGTGGCGAACGTTTTATTTTTATATTTTTTCTATCGTGAACAAGGACGGTTGTCGGTTGGTAAAACAAAGAGGGCATAATGATTAAATTGACGTATTAAGGGGCTTACTGGACCTAAACACAAAAATGCAAGTTTTAAAATCAATAAAAGTATATGATCGACTACAGTAAACAAAATCAGAAAAATATATGATATTCTTCAGGATATTCTAAGTAGATAGTGTGTTGAAAACATAATACAAATAATTTGATACGATAAAAAAAAAATCATGAAGATACCTCTAAAAACTTTATTTTTACAATAAAAACCATACTAATATACATAGATTTTTTGTCAGATTATTCTACAAGGAACATACTAAAATACTAGTGTTTTAATTTTTTCGTCCAAACAATAGATTTTTTGTAATTAAATAATTGCTTCATATTTTGCAATAAATTACCAGCGTGTGTCATCGCGCTTCTCTTTCTTTTCTATGCAGGCCGACAGTGTCTTTAGGTCATGTAAGCCCCTTAATGCCGAATCGCACGTCATCGGAATGCGTCGCTGTCGAAAGTTAGCTAAACAAACGAAAGATGACGTTAATCAGCCTTCGAAATGTTTCCTAAATCTAACGTTTTTATGAACGTCATGTACACGGTTTGCCATTACCAGCTTTATTACGTCTGGCTAACTTAAACTGTCTCTCTGCCGAGCCTTTTCCCAAGTATGTTGAGGTCAAAGTCAAAGTCAAATCATTTATTTCAAATAGGCACATTAAAGGCACTTTTGAACGTCAAAAATTACATCATCATTCCAAAAGGTAGTTTTCGTATAGAGAAGAATAGACAAGAAACTCCACCGTGTTTTACAAGGTCTTGTATAAGTTGTATACATAATATAATTATATGTGAAGACGATGCACCTAGAATAAAATTAGTCTACCACAAAAAGTAAAAAGAATTAAAAATGAAGCAATGACAGGTAAATCAATTATGTGATAGATACATGGTGCTCACATATTTACGGGCGGCTTCCAGTCTAATCGGAAATAGCTGAATAACAGTATTTTACATGGAGCGACTGCCTGACCTCTACAACTCATATAATGGGTAAAACGATACCCATTTATAAGACCGGTTGTCAGACTTTTGGGCTTCTGACCACCCGTAACCACTGTCAAAGATCTACGAAGGGCAGCCAGAATCAACGGCTTAACGTGCTTCTGAGGCACCCCCTCCGTGCCTATCGATATGTAATGAATGGTCACCCACCCACAAACCGACCGCGGCAAGCGTAGCTTAACCTACAATCGAACCGTGCGACTGTTATTATTTAGCCACGAGCCCCTTCACGCCCTGACTTAAACTGTAAAGACATAAAATCTTCCTGAAAGTGTTTTGTTAAGTATTGCAAGTCGGTAGCAGAAGTAAAAATCCAATTTCACTGTTTTCTATAAACACATTTTTCCCATAACAATTCGGATATCATTGTTCGAAAACGTGTGAATTCACCTTTACTCCAGTGAAAGCGTTTCTGATGCCAGATAGCAGACGCCACTGGGCAATACAAAGGCTAATTTGAGGAGTGATATCAATCGCGCACGAGACACTTAATCTATTCTCATTCAGTATTTCCGTGTACGGTCGAACAAGCTATTTGGTATACAGCGGTGCTGTTCTGTAAAAATGTCACCGTGTAAACTTAGATGAAGTGAGCGTGGAGTGAGCTGTCAATAGTGTAATTTCCTAGCAAAAACAAGCTCACATCACCTCAGTTTTCACGGTGAGATTTTTACAGAATCGACCGGCTAGCAGCTAACATGCAACTACTTTTAAACAATGATGTGGGTGTGCTGAGTAGTCAATTCTTTTACACCACTCTATTAAGGATGCCAAAAGCTCAAAAAGTTATAACGCACAAAATAAAACTAAATATTGACAGTGTAGTGGAAAAACGAATATTTTTGCCTGTATACCAAATAGTTTGTTCGACCGTACATGACTCTGTAATTAATGAGGAAAATGAATGATATCTCGTTGTTTGGGAGATGAAAATGAATCACTGCATGTATTTCTGTAAATAAGCTGTACGAGAAAGAACCATGTCGTGATGAACTTGTTAACCAGCAAGTAGAGTCCGACCGAAAATGGATTTTTTTTCGGCCGAAAACGGAAATGGAATTCCGCCTGATTTTGATTTAAAGAAATGGTTTGCCGAAAAAAATTTTTTTTTGGTAAAATTAAAAAAAAATGAAATGCCAATCTTTAAATCATTCAGCGAGTCCTAGGCCCGTATTAATAAACGTTCCTCAATGACGTACCCAAGTGCGATATCATTTGATACGCCATTATTGCGATATCAGCATCTCAAGATCATTGCTAATTAATAAACACATGAAAACAGTATCTCAGTTACCAAGATCAGCTCCTCAAGATACTTGAGGGCTTGATCTCGTGAACGATTACGTCACATTGACCGAAGTTTAGAATGACATTCATCACATTTCGTTCATGATGGTTCTTGCTATGTTGTAAGATTTATTGAAACACTTGTATTTTGTTAAAATTTTAATGAATAGCGCTCGCTATATCACGTTTTATAGAGTATAGTTCGGAAGCGCCCCGATCACCTTCGCCGGCTCGGTATCGGGTCCCATCGTACCCAAGAATGACGACATACGACACCCTTATTTGATTATGTAAATATTTATTATGCTACCCATCAAATCTTAAGAACGTGCGTTAATTAGGAGTGTTGGATAAAAACCTCATAATATGTTCATATTTAGCGCACAAGTTAATTATTATTAATTTACCTTGAATACATTCAAGTTCGTAAATACATACGATACTCGCCATTTTGATGACAGTGGTGGTCGAGGCTAAAAAACATAAAAATTGGGTATTTCGAACACCCTAACTCCACCACAGGGGCTGCGAATAATACGTCATTTAATTATTTGACGAATTTATCCGTAGTTTAAGGCAAATAAGTAGTGGTAATGAAGTTTTTGGATTCTAATGTCGAAGTTTCGCGCCAATCGTGCGTGTTTACTACATTTTTACTTGTCACTAATTTCACATACACAGTTAAAGATAAGATTTAAAATGTGACAAATATTATTGAAAATATTGTGAACCACACGTAAATGCCCAGGTCTTAACGTAATATTCAAACACAGGTCCAATAACACGTATTAATCATTACCACTACTCAATTTGTGTTCAAAATCTCCGACCATTATTGTTTTTTTTATTGCAATGATATGCGAAAGCGATTATTCCAAACGATTTTTTTTAAATTTCGATTGATAATATGACGAATGTAATCGATACTTGGAAATTAAATAAATTTATTTTAAGCAGTAAATTACATTATGCATTGTTTATAATTAATAATGATTTAAGCTTTTCTAATGTCATTTCTGTCACTAACAGACACGCTATAGCAAAGACTACAATATAATGCGGTGTAATATAGGTACCTCATTTATTGAATTTCGCGCCGAAATGTTTCTACATTTGAATTTATATTCGGAATGCGCTCGCTGTTTAAAATTATTTTAATTTATTGGACAACTATTATTTATTGTGGATTTTATTTTTGATACTTTCTAATAGTTTTCTACAGAATTCCCAGTAGTTATATATTTTCTATGTAGGCTTAGTAAAATTTTGTTTGAGAATGATGATAAATTAATTCTATAAATTGGGTTTTCTGCAAACACTTTCAATTTTTTTTGTTAGTTATAAGAGTTTTTGTTCAGTTTCTAAATTTTTTTTTAAATTGCGAATATCGATTAGGCTGTATGCAAGTTTTGAATCGAAATAAGAAAGTTGGGTAGACGGTCAGCACTAAAAAGTGTCATGTCGCAACACAATTTTTAGTAATTTTTATCAAGATTTGATCGAGTTTTTTTTTATGTAGTTTATGTATGAAAAATGGTAAAAGTAAGAATGCAGACAGAATGCCAATATCTTTATTTTTCCTTTTGCATATTTTCAGTAAGAGAATGGGTTGTTCATGCATATTTTCACTGAATTGGTCTACTTTTCGGATAGGTGTGTAGTAATACCAATTTTATACAACTTTCGTAGTAGACTAACGCAGTTTGACCGACCTCAACATATAAATAAATTATAGATTTTTGGTAAACGATATCGCAAAGACCATAAAATACACACACAGAACTCTATTTCATCATAATAATTAATCTCATCCAAAATATTTTCAAACTCCGTGTTTCGCGGTACTAATCACGACCTCAAGTCACGGACCGCCTACACTCAGGTTTTAGCATCTTGAGTACACGCACCTATTGCATACTTAAGTGTCAAGTTTCATTTATTAATCAGTCCATCACTCGGCTGATATCGTAAACCCAAACCGTAGCTTGAGAACGTCAAATAATATGTTTATTAATACGATCATGACCTCAAGATCGATATCAAGTGCGAGCTCTTGGACTGAGTGACGTTTATTAATACGGGCCCTAGAAAGGTGTGGTCATATTTATGCGTGTGATAGTATACAGGGTGAAATTGAAAACATGCGACAAACCGAAATGGGAGATTGTACAACTTTTACTTGTGATTATGAACAACTTTTACTATGGGACCAAAGCTGCAATCGCGAAAAAAAAAATCTGCCGTTCCCTACATTTTGACGAGTTATGCGAAGTTACGCGTAGGGAACAGCTGATTATGTTTTCGCGATTTCAGGTATTCAATTTCAACATGTAGAGTTAACAGACTATCAAACTATATGTTTTCCATTGGACAGTTGATATTTTTTTTCGCGATTACGATGTTGGTCCCATGAAGAAAGTTGTTCATTTTAATGATCTGTACCACACCCTAAAAAACATGACCACTTCTGATACATGCTGTATTTATCTATTCCGTGGTTTAATCACACTAATATTATAATGTGTGTGTTTATATGTTTGTTACCTCTTCACGCTCAAACGGCTGGACCAATTTTGATAAAATTTTGTATGGAGGTAGCTGACACCCTGGATTATCATATAGGTTACTTTTTATCCCGATATTCCCACGGGATCGAAATTTGCGCGGGCGAAACCGCGAGGCGCAGCTAGTCTTAAATAACACGAAACTATACTTTTCTCAAAATCCTAATTCTCTACCTGAACGTCGAACGTACAGCAGAGGATCGTTTAGTTCTGAATTGAATCTCTTTTTAGAATAAGCATCAGCACCTTGATAAGCAAGGATAAATCGAAGAATAACTATCGATACAATAGAGAACCAGCAACGATGCCTTCCATTCTTCTGCCAGAAACAAACTGGCAAACACTTTTGACCAATCATTAAAGTGGTTATAACCTCTCAGTAAGGAAACCATATTGAAGACTTTCCGCCACACTAGACACATTTTTCATCATTATAAGTAGGGTTGCCAGGCGTCCTGATAAAGCAGACAGGCTTTTTGGTTGCCTGTCCGGCTTTTATTAGGCTTTTTAAATTTGTTATATATTAAAATTTAAAAAGATTTTATGGCTAATACACGTTGTTTTATTTGTTTCCATTAAAAATTGCATTAATAGTTACCTACTGCTAAACTACTAATTAATATAATGAATATTGAATGATTACTTAGTAATAAAGAAGACTGATTCATTAAAATTTATGAAGATTTTATGGTAAATGATAAAAAAGTCTTGTTTTACTTTTTTTTTTAAACTGTCATGATAAACTAAGACTAAAAAATTAAGGGCGTCCGGCTTTTTTACCCAAATCTCCGGCTAAACTGGCTGGTCTATCCGGCTTTTCGGTTTTAAGACCTGGCAACCCTAATTATAAGTATAACTTAATGCTATGCTATCACCATCTTCGTTTCCCGCCCTGCCTATAACCGCTCAAGCCAAGATAAATTATATATTTTTGCTGGGCTCCGTGCCAGAAACACTTCCCATCTCTCGCTTAAGAGACTATGAGACTATTGTAGCCAATATCTTTGGTAATTGGCTGAAAGTTTTTAAGCCAAAGTTTATTGTCAAGTTTAAGAACACATTTTGAAAAATATTTTTAAAGTTCGAAAACGCTGTCTCAGAGCAATTTATTTATTTATTTATTTATCCATTTATTTCAGGCATCAAGGCCCATATCCTTTTAAACGCCATTGTCACATATATGTGACAAACGAAATCTTACCCTGAACGCCAACGTCACAAATAGGTATATGACAAAATACACGTCGCACCATACTATGAAATAAACAATTTAATCATTACTTTTGTGTGTTTTTATATATATAATTTAAAGGTTTACAAAAGTGGCCTGGCGTCAGACACGGCGATACGTTTATACTCTGGCGTTCATAAGGCTAAAAAACACATACAATACAATATTATAACTTAAAAATACTATAAATACATACAACATTATAATTAAGTAAACTAAAAAAACTAACGAACACGAAGTGTCTGCGTGTTTCGCTGACTGGTGTCATGTATCCGGCCACGAAACCGGCGGTATACAACACCCTTCGGCCAGAACTCTTCCTTGAGGAACTTCTCGAGATGATGTGTCGGAACACGCACCACGAAGGACTTGAAGTTCGTGTTGTGACGCGACTCCAACTTCTCGACCCTCAAAGTCCAGCTGGTCTTCACACGCATGTACTCCACGATCTCCTCAACCTTCGTGGAGTGGTGCAGTCTGGACACGTACAGCTGCGTCGTCGGGATTCAATGTTAAATTTAAAAGTTATAGACAGTTTCAAACTTATTTTTACACAGCATAATTAACTTAGTACCATTCAATGTCATTATGTCATTACATACCTACTGGTAGATTTTTTGGAAACAACTTACGTGGATTATTTGCATAGAACGTAGGTGGATTGTATGCAAATAAACATTTGCTATTCTATTCCATTCAAGAATCAGCATTGCCATCCAACGCGGTAATGCTGCCAGCCTTTTGGGCACTTATCCCATTGACAGCGATGCGGACGAATTTTTTGATGCCCAATGAGCTCCTGCCTTTTTCTTTAATTTTTTTACTATAAACTTGTATATCTATACAAGGTGTAACGGAAAAGAACATAGGTCGAAAAAAAAAACCTAAAAAAAAATGGACCTCCCATAGTAATAGTAAAATTTTTTACTATTACTATGGGAGGTCCAAAATTTTTTTTCATATTTCGACCCATGTTCTTTGGGGAAAGTTGTTCAGTTTCATTAGCACATTCACCTCCTTCAGGGTTGATACCCCGTTTCCGTTACACTTTGTATACAGGGTTATTAGTAAAACATTAACAACCCATCATTATGAACAACTTTTACTATGGGACCAAACCTGAAATCGCGAAAAAAAAATCAGCTGTTCCCTACATTTTGACGAGTTATACGAACATAAATGTAGGGAACAGCTGATTTTTTGTTCGCGATTTCAGATTTGGTCCCATAGTAAACGTTGTTCATAATGAAGAGTACAATGACCTCTTAAGAGGTTGTTAATGTTTTACCAATAACCCTGTATACATATAAAAGAAAGTCGTGTTAGTTACACTATTTATAACTACAGAACGGCTGAACCGATTTGGCTGAAAATTGGTGGGAAGGTAGCTTAGAACCAGGAGACGGATATAAGATACTTTTTTTTTTAATACTTTTATTTACTTATAGGAGTAAGGTAGGAGTAGTGTAGGAGTAGGTTAGGAGTAGGGTAGTGTTAGCTTGTAAATTATAATTATTGAAAGTAATAAAAGATACGTTTCCCTCTCTTAAAAAAAAAGAATAGAAAATATGTCATTACAGTGGAGTCGGTGATAACAAGTTTCAACGTTTTATAAATATATATCAGCTGTTAACTTGAGCTGTGAGGTATAAAAACCAGCTAGATCGAACAAAAACCGTTTCAGGTAGAAACAAAAACCTCATCGTTCTGCTAATTACTACCATTAGGTATGTACAGACGCCAGCACATCAAGCTACCCGAAACTGTCAAATTTTCCCAATCAACTTTGAACCTTATGCTTTAGCGATAAAGTTGAAAATCTATTAAAGAAATTTGACAGATTGTAGTAGCTTGATGTGCTGGCGTCTGTACCTGCGAGGGGCCCGTGGCTAAATAATAGATAACAGCCGCACAGGTCGATAGATCAGGTTAAGCTACGCTTGCCGCGGTTGGTCTGTAGATGGGTGACCATCTTTACATACCGTGACTCGGAAAGCACGTTAAGCCCCGTTAGGTCCCGGCTGTCATTCGTGGATCTTTGACAGTCGTTACGGGCAGTCAGAAGCTCGAAAGTCTGACAACCAGTCTTAATTATCAAGGGGTTTCGTATTACCCAGTAATTGGGTTGTGGAGTGACCTCCACAACGGTCTGACGACAGGCAGTCGCTCCATGTAAAATACTGCTATTCAGCTGCATCCGGTTAGACTGGAAGCCGACCCCAACAAGGTTGGGAAAAGGTTAGGCAGATGAGGTATGTACCTGCCTAAAACTTTGTTGATGTCAAGATTTAAATAGCCTGCAATAGTGACTATACTGAAATGTACCTACGGCCCACCAACACCCCCTGGGTATTCGCCACGATACGAGTGTTATTAACATTATAGTTGGTAATAAATAATACAGGGTTACTTTTTAAAGATCATACAAATTTTTACATGGTGTTCTACCCATGAAAATAAACAACTTTCACTATGAGACCAACTCTGAAATCACGAAAAAAAATCAGCTGTTTCATACGAAACTTCAATATCTACTTGACCAAAATGTATGAAACAGCAGATTTTTTTTTTCGTGATTTCAGAGTTGGTCCCATAGTGAAAGTTGTTTATATTCATGGGTAGAACACCATGTAAAAATTTGGATGGTCTTTGAAAAGTAACCCTGTATAA
The DNA here is from genome assembly GCA_916614155.1 of Mesoligia furuncula. NCBI lineage: Eukaryota > Metazoa > Arthropoda > Insecta > Lepidoptera > Noctuidae > Mesoligia > Mesoligia furuncula. The sequence continues at coordinate 10,054,477 of OU744807.1, forward strand.
TAATAATACATTTATTTCGCTCTCAAAGTGCCACAAAAACTGTATCTATGAAGTACAATTTATTAAGGTGATTGATGTTTGTACAGACGCCAGCACATCAAGCTCCCCGAAACTGTCAAATTTTCCCAATCAACTTTGGACCGTATGCTCTAGCGATAAAGTTGAAAATTTATTTAAAAAAATTGACAGATTGTAGTAGGTTGATGTGCGTGCGTCTGTACATTAACACATGATAGATGATCTACCAACTCCCAAACTAAGTCAAGTTTGTATTTTGGGAGCCTTTGGGATTTAGTGGTTCTTAAGATGCAGTACTTCCGTATACACGACCTTGTAGCCTGGGATTTACTTCCAACACTATCTAATAATCTATCATTATAATCAGCCTAATAATGTTCCCACTGCTGGGACACTGGCCTCCTCTCTGAGTGGGAGTGGGCCGTAATCCACCACGCGGGCCCAGTGCGGCCAGATGTCACATGTCTTCGAATTTTTGGTTCCAGGACATGCCGGTTTCCTCACGATGTTTTCCTTCACCGTTTTGAGAGCAGTGGTGATGTAATAATTTACACAAAGTAAAGCGCCTGTCTGGGTTCGAACCTACGACCTATAACTCGTAAGTCGCGGCCGATGCTCCTGGGCCTCTCACTCTTCTCACCGCTGCTCTCTAATAACCTATACTAGTACTAGTAAATAAAATTAAAGTGTCTGTTTGAAATGTCAAAATAACAGCTTTTTAATAAATGCTTATGAAAGTGTATACGGGAGTATTTGTTTTGTCTATGTGTCTGTTTGTTCCGGTTAATCTCCGAAACGGCTGCACCGGTATTGACAGGACTTTCACTTGCAAATAGCTGAGTAGAAAACTTAGGCTACTTTTATTTTAGAAAATTCCGACATGAACGCGAACGAAGTCGCGAGCACAGCTAGTACTATTATAAATGGGTTTAAAGATTCTTTATTTATTCTAAAAAGAACATACATTGTTCACTTAGCGAATAAATACATAACTAAGGTACGGTAGGTAGTCCAGTAGGTAGCTAATAGTTTTGTTTTGTTTTTTTTTTTTTTTATGTAGGTAGGTGTGATGTCGCATTTTGTGTGTACGACTAGCTTAGGTCCTTAATAGTTTTGTGTTGTTAGTGACGTACTGCTTGAGTTTAGATTTGAATGTGTTGAAAGAAGATGTGCTCCTAATGTCTGCCGGTAGATTATTATAAATTTGTACACCTTCGTATTTTATGTTTTTCCTGCCATATTGCGTCCGTGGGGGGTGCGTCTGTAGTTGATTAGGGTTCCGTTGGCTGTATTTGGATGTTTTTATGTTAAAGGATAATTGTGTATGCATGGTTTTGTTAAGAATTTTTCTGATAAGGATGCAGGAGTTGAAAGTGTAAAGTTGATGAATGCTCATTCGTTTGGTGTGTTTGTATAGTTCGGATGTAGGTGTGTCATAATCATAGTTGAATAGAAGTTTAATTATTTTATTCTGTGCTATTTGTAGATCTTTAATAGTAGATTTGGTGGCGCATCCCCAGATTTCAATTAGATAATTTATGTGTGAGCGAACTAATGAGTTGTAGATATTGTAGCGGATTTTTTTTGGAATGTTATTAATGTATCCGCGCATTGATCCCATTAGCGATGTTATTTTTGTTTTTATGTGATCAATATGTGCTTGCCAAGTCAGTTTGTTGTCTAGCCTGAGTCCAAGGTATTTTTCACAATTACTTTTGATGATTTTAGTGTTGTTTATGTGTAAGGCTGGATGGTCAAGAATTTTTTTATTTTTAGCTGAGAATATTATGTACGATGTTTTTGATGCATTTATGGTAAGTAGATTAGAGCTAAACCAGTTGTATAATATATCTAAGTCCTTTTGAGCGTCAGCTACAATGGTGTTTATGTTGTTACCGAAGTAGAAAAGGCAAGTATCATCGGCATACAAAGTTAGTTGTCCAGTTAAGCCTAGATCTTTAATATTATTTATGTAAATAGCGAATAAGAGGGGGGATAGCAAGGATCCCTGGGGAACACCAAATTCTATGGGAGATGCTCCACTCTTCGCGTTTCCTATTTTAACTACTTGTTTCCTGTTGTCAAGGTATGAGGAGAGGATTTTATACATTTCTCCGGTGATGCCAATGCTTTTTAGCTTTAATAATAGTATTTTATGGGATACCGTATCAAACGCCTTTTTTAGGTCAATAAAAATACCGAGTGCAATGTTTTTTTTGTCAATATTTGTTTTAATGGTGGTGACTAAATCGATTGTGGCGCACAGAGTATTTGATTTGGGTCGGAAACCGAACTGACGGTCATAAATATAATTAATGTCGTTTAGGTATTTTTCTAGTCTAGTGTAGATTAATCGTTCAAAAATTTTTGATAGGACCGGTAATACCGATATGGGTCGATAATTCCCGGGATCTGTCTTTGTGCCGGATTTGTATATAGGGTTGACTTTAGCAATTTTGAGGGTATTTGGGAATGTACCACTCTTAAAACAGTTATTGATACAATTTGTTAGGTTGACCGCTATTAGGTTTTTTATGCATTTAATAGTTTTAGTGGTAATGCCATCGATTCCTGAGCTACAGCTTGGGTCCAAATTATCAATTATTTTTATGATTTCGGTGCTAGTACAGGGCGTGAGAGTATTTAATTGATTTGTATTAGGGTTATTGTTAATTGTGTATGTTAAGTTATCGTGGAATTTGTGTGGTATTTGAGTGGCTAGGAGCTTCCCTACGGACGCAAAAAAGTTGTTGAAAGTTTCGCATACCTCGATAGGATCGCTAATCGTTTTGTTGTTTATGTTTAGCTTAGGTATGTTGCAGGCGGTGACCGGATTGTTATTAGATAGATAGTTAATTAAGGACCACATCTTCTTTGGATTTGATTTGCATTTTGAGAATTTATTATAAAAATATTTCTTTTTTTCTTTCTTCATAAAGTGTTGCACTTCGTTTCTCTTTGTTATAAAATCTGTTTTAAAATCGTTATTGTTTGGATCATTTTTAGTTTTCTTCCATAGTATATTTCGCTTGTCAATTTCTCTCGTAATTTTTCTGTTAATCCAGTCGTCTCTGGGTAGGTTTAGGATTTTTGATTTATTTTTTGTGTTTGTTTTTACTTTATCCTTTATAAAACTCTCTAACGCATGGTAGTCGTCGTTTGTTGTTATGTAGTTGGTATTAGAGACGTCTTTATATAGATTTGTGTAGTCAATAGCTGTGTAGTGATGTATTTTTTTAGGTGGTTGTTTGTATTTCTTTAGTTCCAGGTATAGATGGTTGTGATCAGATAAGGACGATTCAATGACAGCCATGTGAAAGTTGTCTTTAGAGAGGTTTGAGCAAAATTGTATTGGTGGTACCGGTAGTCCGAGTTGAATATTTTTTGTTTATTTTGTTTAGTATTTTGTATCCAGTCTCTTTGATCATATTTGTGTAGGTTATCGTAGTCCGGTCCGGTTTTAATAAGTCGAGGTTGAAGTCGCCGAAAGCAATGCATCGTCGTTTCTGTTGGAGTTGGGAAGAATAGTGTTCTATAAAGTTTCTGCAATTCGTATCTGGAGGTTTGTAGATAATGCCGACGTTCAGCGCATACTTTTCCAGGAATATCCAGAGATAATTGTTGCCATCAATGTAGTTTTGTTGAATATCTTTGTGTTCAAGGTCATTGTGGACGAAAATTGATACTCCTCCGCCACGCCGATCAGTGCGGTAGTTGTAATGATGAGTATAGTTTGGTATGTGTATTGATGAGCCTTCGGAGTCAGATTTAATCCATGTTTCGCTTAATAAAATCAGGTGAATTACGTGTGGTGTGCTTTTCAAGATGCATTGAAAGAAATATTTAAAGACTATCTTAAGAATCGCTCTCAGTTGGTTAAAATAGGTGAACGTCTCAGTTATGAGGAAACTGTGACCTACGGCGTGCCCCAGGGAAGCATATTAGGGCCCACTATGTTCCTAATTTACATGAATGACCTCTGCAGAATGATTCTCCCTAATTGCAAGATCTACGCGTATGCGGATGACACTGCAATCGTCATTTATGGACCAACTTGGGATATGGTTAAAATAATGGCAGAAAACGCTCTAAGTCAAATCATGAACTGGTTTCATGATAGCCTACTAACCCTCAACTTAGATAAAACCTGTTACATTCCTTTCGCAATCCGACGTAATACTATGCCCCCTAAAGACTTCACAGTAATTGCTCACTCATGCCAGAGCTCGTCTAATACTTGTACTTGCCCTACACTGGACAGATGCGATAGTGTCAAATATCTAGGCTTGCAAATTGATGAATGCCTTAGATGGGACAAACAGCTAGATATGATAACTTCCAGAATTTTGCGGCTCATCTACGTTTTCAAATCGCTAAGAGATCCCGCTGATATGGGCACACTGAGAATGGTATATTTTGCACTCTGTCAGTCCATAATTGGATATTGCATTACCGCGTGGGGTGGTGCATCAAAAACCAACTTGCTGAGAGCTGAGAGAGCTCAAAGAGCTGTACTAAAGGTCATGTGTAAAAAACCATACCGATATCCAACTAAGCAACTCTACGAGGACTGTGAGGTCTTAACTGTTCGACAACTGTTCATTCTGCAATCAGCCCTCAGGACTCATAGATCCATGCCTAAATCAAACCCTAAAAAGCGCACAAATGTCCCTTCAGGCGTTAAACATAAAACCTCTTTTGCCCAACACCAATTTTACGTTTTAGGTAAGCACTTATACAAAAATCTGCACAGAAAGCTAAACATACTGGATTTAAATAGATACATGTTAAAGAAGGAAATAAGTAAATGGCTATTGAAACAGGACTATGTGGCAACAGAGAATCTGCTAACTTACATCTCCTAATATACATACATACTCATAGATCACATCTCACACTTTATATCGAATTATTATACATTTATTACATTCACGGAATCACTCCCCCCCCCACACACATACACATACACCCACACACATCCCACACACACACACACACACATACCACACACCCACACATACCACACATACCCACACACTACACACACATATATACACATGCATGTCTGCTGTCATTCACTCTCCTCGTGTTACACAGGATTAGTTTTTGTTATTATTATTGTTTTTATTTTTATCTCTCTTTTTATTTTTATCTCTGTATAGCTGTTAGTAGAAATCATTGACACTGTCTTCACTTGTTCTGGTTTTGAATATTAACAGAATCCACTTGGCTGAACCCTATCTTTTAAGATACAGGCTAGTCCTAGTTTAAAAGATAGAGTCTACTATTGCATCATAATGTAAATATTATCTCAAACAATGTATACAGTGCAAAGTGCTATGTTTTTGTGAAATAAATACTTATTATTATTATTAAAAAAAAAAAAAAAAAAAAAAAAAAGTTCGTCCACTTTCCCTTGTTTTGATAGGCTTCGTATGTTGATATACAAGAATTTAAGGGCTTGCGCGTCGGTGTTAAGTTGGGAGTAATTGTCTATTGCTTGATATGTTGTTATGTTTGGGTTTGGACAGGTTGTTGTTGAGGTTGCAGTGGTTATTAGTTTTTTGGAGGTATGGTGTTCACAATTTTAGGTAGTCCTTTAATATATTTTATGATTAAATTGGTTTCTCCATTTTCTTGGCGGCGCTGTAGCTCTGCTCTTAAATCGTTCAGGTATTTTTGTTGGTTGGGTGTTTGGTCTGAGAATATTTTTATATTTGATTTAGTGAGCTTGTCCTTGTTACGTAGTATATGTTGGGCTATTTCACGAGATTCCAGGCTTATTTTGATGAGCCTATTTTTATCGGCATTGTATTTTCCGAGGCGCAGGCATTTGATGATGTTAGGGCACTTATTGTCGCCGTAAAGAGGTTTAAATACTTTTTGTATTTGTTGTTTTTCGAGATATTCTCGATCTGCCTTGTTTGTGTCCTCTAGTTCCAAAACTCCCGCTATAATTATATTTTTTTCTCGGTCGTGTCGTTCGCGCATTTCGTGAAGTAGCTCTTCTTGTTTATACGTGGTTGTTGGTTCTGTTTTTAGGGAAGACATTTGGTATTCGATTTGTTGTAGTTTTTGCTCGGTTTGCTCACTTTTACATGCTAACTGTGATAAATCAGACTTTAATACTTGTTGCTCAGTAGCTAACTTGTCCGCACGTTGATTAATGCTCGATAAGTCCGTTTTGAGTTCGCTCAAGTCTTGTCGTAAGTGTGACATATTGTCTGACTGAGTTTGTGCCAATTTTTCTAAGGAAGCAAAGATATCCTTACGAAAATTGGCTATTATATCCGTGAACTGAGTATTCATAGTATTTATTTCCGCATGTATTTTAGTTATCTCCTCTTTGAATTCATGGTCAAGCTCAGGCCTTTTTCTTTTGCGTAAAGTAATGGATTGTAAATCGTCATTCTCGTCTAATTTACGCAAGTCCGGGTACGACGACGATGTGGTTGCAGCTACCGCCTTCTGCGAGTTCGTTTTCTTTTCGTTAGGCGATCGCGCCATTACACTCATTGTTATTAGTAGGTAGTAGAATTTATGAAGGCAAAGTTGAATGTAATTTGCGTTCGTTGCCGTTGCCGCAGCGGTGTCACAGAGTGCGAGCGGGATCAAAAATGTAGTTGGTCTCTTTTACCCGCGGGGGTGAAGAGCGCTGCTTGTTGACCACGCACCGCGTCGCCACTGTATGAACTATGCGTCAGTAGTATATAAAAGTCCTTTTTGCAAATTAACCAGCACGATAATTGACACTGTCACTTTTCACTTTTAAGGTCCAAACTAGGGTGATCGGTATTTGTATTTTTAATAAACTGCTTTTTAAGAGAGTTTGACACACGTCTGGTCGCACTGGCTACTGGACGGCAATTTTCATTTCAAATGAGGTACATTGAGAATTATATGAGAGAAGATCTACAACTCTGTTATTCATTACTGACCCACTAAAACTAATTACATTCAAGCCATTATTTCTCTGCAACCACAGTGTCCCATCACTAATGAATCCTACAACTTTTTGCTCCACTTTGTCATACAGCGCTCCATATACCAATACTCTTGCACCCACATTTATCAGCACAACAAATGGGAGGGCTCTGTGCCCACTAGGTAATAAGTTCCTTAATTAATTGGTATTGCCGACTGAGTATTTATAGCGTTATTGGCTTACTAGTTAGGACTATGGACTGGAATCTATTGTTAGTAGTTTTGTCACAACTGTCTCGACATTTGTCACGTGTCAAAAAATTACAGTTTTTAGGGTTCCGTACCCAAAGGGTATAAAAAAGGGATCCTATTACTAAGACTCCGCTGTCCGTCTGTCACCAGGCTGTATCTCATGAACCGTGATAGCTAGACAGTTGAAATTTTCACAGATGATGTATTTCTGTTGCCGCTACATAACAGCAAATACTAAAAACAGAATAAAATAAATATTTAAGTGGGTTCCCATACGACAGACGTGTTTTTTTTCGGCGTTATTGCCTTGTGGTACGGAACCTTTCGGGTGCGAGTCCGACTCGCATTTGGCCAGTTTTTTCAATATCTTTTAAGTCTCACCAAAAATAAAATAAATATTTAAGGGGGGCTCCCATACAACAGACGTGTTTTTTTCGGCGTTTTTGCCGTTTTTCTTTTTTCGTGTGCGAGTCCGACTCGCACTTAGCCAGTTTTTTAATACTGCCATATAAAGTCGTTCAAGGAAGCAATATGACGATGCTTATTCTAAAATAAAAAGAATCCGCTCTGTAGCAATGAATGGATTTTCATCAAAAGGCATGGTTTTAGATGAAATAACTGAAGCATGATTCTTTTTTGGTTCGCTGCTATTGTCGGTACCTCTTCGAAACGCCGGGGAAATGACATATTGTGACTTTATTGTTGACTAGCAGCGCCCCGCGGTTTCACCCGCATAAGTCTCGATCCCATGGGAATATCGGGATCAAAACTATCCTATGTCCTTCCCTGGGATGCAATCTATCTCTGCCAAATTTTATCGAAATGCCTTCAGTGGTTTAGGCGTGAAAAGGTTCCCTTTATAAAGAGTTAATTTTTTCAACGTTTTATATATATAATCTTTTAGTTACACTCTGAGGGGCTTGTGGCTAAGTAAGAACAGCCGCACGGGCCGATCGATCAGGTTAAGCTACGCTTGCCGCGGTTGGTCCGTGGATGGGTGACCATCTTTATACAGGGTTATTGGAAAAACACCAAAAACCTCTTAAGAGGTCATTGTACTCATCATAATGAACAACTTTTACTATGGGACCAAATCTGAAATCGCTAAAAAAAACCAGTTGTTCCCTACATTTCGACGAGTTATACGAACATAAATGTAGGGAACAGCTGGTTTTTTTTTCGCAATTTCAGGTTTGGTTGATCTTTTAAGAGGTTGTTGTTTTTCCAATAACCGTGTATATGAACGTAGGCGAGGCAAAAGGAGTAGGTACTTATAGATCTTAGCATTCTGTAGTTTCTGCCGACCCCAAGGGAAGTCGTGAGTTTATGTATTTAGGTGTAGAGAATGCACTAACATAGTTTTGTATTCGGCTTCCCCAGATCTCACTACCTTAATGTATGACCAAACTACTTTGAAGGAGATCGAGTTTATTTAGCAGAATAATCAAGACGACCGCAGTTTACCTTTCCAGTCTACACAGAGCATCAGATTTCAGTCAGTCAGAATTCATAATGACCACAGAAATTCCCAAGGCGTTATCGCTACGTATAAACTAGCCAAAGGAAGCTTGTACAAATTCCTTAGTTCGAATAAATATACTACTGAGATAGCTATGTATAATTAATGTCGAAGAAGGCAGCGGTAAGGTATAATTGCAGATTTAAACTCAGGATCGTAACCACAACTGCGCTGTTCTAAATTCCTTTAACGTAGTTTAGATGAAACTTGATTGGAATCCTTTCTCCCACGCAACTGTTTCAAAGTATTACGTAATACAAAAGGCAGATATCTTGTATCTTTAAGAAACACTAACTAGGCCGAGAGATAGCTTGTTACTAGAGAAGGACAAAGGAAAATTTTCATCCCATAACATAATAGACTATACTCCATTTGAAACAAGATTAGGATTATACTGTAGGCACACGGGCGTAGCCAGGGGGAGGTTCAAACCCCCCCCGAAAAGTTCAGATGTTTATGATTCATAGAGTCCAAATAAGAACACAAAAGTGAAAACAGACTGAACGGCTTGGCTCTTCTAAACATTCACTATGGGATAGAAATTGATACGAATGAAGTAGTGGATATATTTAAAAAGAAAAACAGATGATTGATTTTGTTATATTCTGTGTTTCTGTGATATATAACAGAACGTTATATTTAGCTCATAATTTATATTGTCCCACTGCTCGAAAAAGAACTCCCCCAATTCTTTCGAGGAGATTTTTTCTGTATCTACTTTTCACATCTTTAATATTTTTCTTATAGAAGGGTTATTTTATATAGGTACTTTTCGTTTTATTTTCTTGAACCCCCCCTGAATACTAGAACCTGGCTACGCCCGTGTGTAGGCATAAGGATGGTATTAAAAGCTAAAAAGTGGTGACAATACCAACTGTGTACTGCAGCTGCCATATGTCATACCACCAATGCAATAGAATTCAAAATCGATTGAACGGATTGTAAAAAAGGTTTGTTCAAATGTCTAATCTTATTTCAAATAGAGTATAGACTACACTCAGATTTTTAATTTATTACACCAAAATGACAGCTGCAATCGATCTTTTTTGACATGTTGACATCTGTACAAAGATCGCAACTGTAATTTTAGTCTAAGAAATTAAAAATCAGAGTTTAGTCTATTTTACACTCGGACTAAGTTAATATTTATTATTTAAGTCACCTATTCCGTCTTATATGAAGGTATGATGGTCTATTTTATCTCTTCTCCAAAGATATAATTTCTAAAATCTTCAGCTCAATCCAAGATCAAAGGCAGGTCTAGCTGATATGCTTATCTCTGTTCAAGAGGATCGATTATGATAATGTCATCAATATCCCCGTACCTTCCAATAATTGCCATAATGAACCACCATGATCATTTAGAACTGAATTTCGAAATAGTGCATAACTAATGGCCCGTCGTGGAAACGCTAAACGAGCCATTTCCTCAACTCTTTAATAATAATAAAAGCATCCATCGAGCCAACCGCGTTATTTTTCACTTACGAGAATCCGAGCATAAAATATGAGCGCTCACGTCACGCGAGCGTTTCAATGAGTTATATTATGTTTTCAGTATTAGCTTACACTAGCTATAGAATGAGCTATTGTTGGGTTCCTATATGACACCGCGGTTGATTATTGTTAGATAGACAGATAAAACATTTATTCAGTGCACACACTCTACACCGTACACACGTGCTCTGGACCGGTGTCTCATATACCAACAAAAATAACTGCCAAAAAGTAAATCTGGAAGTCAGCCGGACCAAAGACAATCTCCACAGATGAGGTTCACGGACGGTTCAGATCTCAAGTGCGTATGTGGACCCCACAGACAATGGCCCACCTTCCGTCCTGCGCCACATGCCATGTCACCTTTGTCTTGATGGTCTTATGACTGCGTCAGTGAGCGGAGTACGTGCTGCTGAATTTTGGGCCAAAGTTTGAACTTTTTGCCGTTGATACGATGAAGAAGTGCACACAAAAGACAGCAATACACAAAAGCACAATTAAATAATAACAAATTACATAAATATATACAAACAAGGTGCCAAAATACAAAAAGAAAAACATAATTAAAGAAATGTAGTGACACTATGACATACTACAAATCAAATAAAGAATATACAAGGTGCGGTGTACGTCTCAAAGTTGCACCAAATGCGAGTCTAGCTTAGCATATGTCAGGCAAATATACCTGACGCTGATATTCTACTGGATCCCTGCAGTGACATACAGACCAGACGAGATAAATTTGTGCTGTGACAAAGTGTTATGTGCGGAGTGTCAGAACTAAAGCTCATCTGGCTATCATGAATGCCTTTGCATTCATTGGAACAACACAATTCCTGATCCCAATTCAATGTAAAATACAACTATACAGCGGTGCTATTCTGTAAAAATCTCACCGTGAAAACTTAGGTGAAGTGAGCGTGGAGTGAGCTGTCAATTCCTGGCAAAAACAAACTCACTTCACCTAAGTTTTCAGTGTGAGATTTTTACAGAATCGGCCGGCTGTACCACATTGATTCTGAAGAAAACTTGTGGTTGATATCTCTGAGAAAAATTTTACGCATTGTTTGGATACGCTTTACAGCTAAATATTATTGTGTCCGGCAGGGTAATTGCGTATCATACTATAGTTGCCGGCACGAAACTTGCCAAGAATTTTTGTAGTGGGGGAAGTTTGCGCACGCACAATTTCATACATTTTTATATGCGCGAACTTCCCCCACTACGAAAATCTCTTGCCAAGTTACGTGCCGGCAACTATATCATTAGGAATGGCTTTCATGTTGACATTTCAACAACACTCATTGCAATATTTACGTTGTTGAGTAGACACAATTTTTGAGCATATCATCATCATCATTTCAGCCGAAAGACGTCCACTGCTGGAAATAGGCCTACCCCAAGCACCTCTCCACTTCGACCGGTTCTGTGCTTCTCGCATCCAACGGGTTCCTGCGGCCTTCACGAGGTCGTCGGTCCACCTTGTGGGAGGCCTTCCAACGCTACGTCTTCCGGTACGCGGTCGCCACTCCAGAACCTTTCGGCCCATCGGCCATCTGTTCTGCGAGCAATGTGCCCTGCCCACTGACACTTAAGTTTGGCAATTCTTCGGGCTATCTCGGTTACCTTGGTTCTCCTGCGGATCTCCTCATTCCTGATTCGATCACACAAGAACATATGAAGCAATGGATTAGCAATATCCATCAAAATTATTCAGATTAAGATTGATAGGCTTTGTTTTACCTTTTACGATACCTAGACGAGTCACAGACGTTTTTCTTTCTAAATAAATAAACGTAATCACCAAGTAAGCTCTTAATACATATAATCCTCCATAGTTCTGCAGTGGCATTTTGCATGAAAACAGTAACAGTAAAGTATTCCTATGAAACACAACTCTATAAAAGCTACTTATGAAAAGTACCAGTTTATACATTAACGACAATGACAGAAAATATCCTCATATTTCCGCATTAACTGAATAATACGCGAGTCACCCGTGTTATTCAGTCAGTGTGGTTTAAGTAATCAGCTTCCATGACAGCGAGATGAAGAGGTCGCGCTTGTTTTACTAACATTTTTATTATTTCACTAGCTTTGGATTAATTTCACTAGGTTTGGGTTAATTTTACTAGGTATGATTTAATTTCACTTACTCTTTATCAAAATGGACTGACAACGAGACAAATAAATGCATGGGTTAAAAAAAATACTAAACGGAATTTGAGTGTACTATAAGTTATAACACCTCCACCTACTTGTTCAGAGAATACAGCATGTATCGAAATCAAATGACTTATTTCTATTACTTATTTTCAATAAAAATATCTTCTCGGCCCACATACTGCAGTGTCTCAAGACGAAAGTCTTTGACCAGTGCGTGTTGCCAGTGATAACATAAGGCACTGAAACGTGGTCACTCACAATGGACCTCATAGAAGGCTGAATCACCCAAAGGGCAATGGAGAAGGTAAAGCTTTTAATTCCCTACGCGATCGAATCAGAAGTGAAGAGATCAATAGGAGAACCAATTTAACCGGCATAGCCCGAAGAATTACCAAACTTAAGTGGCAGTGGGCAGGGAACATTACTAGCAGAACTGATGGCCGTTGGGGCTGAAAGTTTCTGAACTGGTGACCGCGTACCGGAAGACTTAGTAGAAGGTCGACCGGTGACCTGGTGAAGGCCTCAGAAATTACCACTTCGACCGGATCTGTGCGTCAGTGACGGTGTTTGGAGGAGGCCTATGTCCAGCAGTGAACTTATCAGCTGAAATGATGATGATGACTTATACTTTTGCAATAAAAATAAAAGAAAATTGATGTTCTAAAGCGTCCCAAAGAGATAAAAACGTAAGGAGTTTCTAACAAGATTTTGTATGAGTACCTACATCAATTTACTCTGTTTGTTGAAAGAACATCTAGGATGTTCAGTCGTGTAAGTGGCGCGTGCAAATAGTGTGGGGCTTACCGTGAACCTTGACAGCATATACCTTCTAATTTGTATTTATAAATTAATCTCATGGGAGTGCGGCCTCTTTGGTGGATTTATCTGTCAAAATCATTTCGAAAGCCGAACACGTTAGAATTTTTTTTGGTTTGTCTGGAAGGTGTCTGGGTTTAAATTTAAACTTTTTAGTGTTTAAACTTACATAAATCTTACTCATCTCTCCGTAAGTGTCTTTGAAAAGGTCTGGAAATCCTTCTCACAGAAAATGTTTCTTCTTTTGATTAACAAAAGAACTCTTACCTAAACAATAGAAGTTAGCAACCAGGATTTTTTATTCGAAAACTCTTTTTTTGTCGTTACAATATCTTTGTCCCACACATCCTCTACTGAAACATAATCTCCATAAGCCCATAGCACGCTAACTATACTATCGTATTGTCCCAGTTCATGTTACCAAACACACATTAGTCCAATTTAGAGAACATAGAGAACAGGCTGACGGAAGCTATCAATCATGGGCGACAGTGACAATATAGACGTGTTACAATATAGATTCGGAGATTTATGTACGCGAATGTACCACTTATGGTATGTACACTCGGCATGAAAATGGCTTTCCGTTTTCGTGGTGGAATGCGTGTTAGGTGAGATGAATTGGTTGTAATGTATCTTTATACCTGACATTTTGATGTATGAATTGTACACTCCCGGACACCTGAATCGAGCCACCCTGTATAATCTTGTTTAAAGGTATCTTTTTAAATAAAGGTAGTACAAAGAAAATAAAATTTGTGCTTTTGAAGCCAATCAAAATACAATCAAATCACAATTCAGAAAAAAAAAGTTTAATTGCAATAAGTCGCGGCGTTTCTCTGGGGCAAAATTAGCGTCGATTTTTTGAAGAAAACAAAGGTTTGCACAGAGAAAACGTTTATTTGATAACTTCTGTTACCTCCGTTTACGACGACTGTCATGCGGTTCGGCATGGTCTTAATTTGAACGTCAGAATCGATTGAAAAATAAGGAAAAACAATTTCGATAGTGTTTTTATATAAAACAAAACAAATAATGATTGACTTTTATGCACTAATCAAAGCTTGTTGCTTCTTTAAGAGCGACCAAACTCCGGTTTTCTTCTCTTTATCAAATTCGTGAATTCAAATTTGGAACAATAGTGGAACCGAAATGATAGCCAGTAAGTCAGCATCATAACTGCATAAAAACTTTTTCTCTGAGTTATCATTATTTTGATGTTTTAAAAGCCATTGAACATTATAATACATGGTGGCTCGATTTTGGAGTCCAGGAGTCTATTTGAGAATGAAAAATGCATAACATTTTGACATTAAAAAGTTGAATGATTATTTTATATCAAAATACATTTCGGTACTTTGTTTACTACTAAGATTTTGCAAAATATCAGGGCTGATTTTTCCATCGCCAGACAACTTATATTTGAGGAGTAAAATTGACATTTGACAGTTTATGTATGAAATAACTGTCAGATGATTGAAAAATCAGCCCTTACTCGAAGTAATTATATTATAAAGTCAAAGTCAAAGTATTTTATTTGTTGAACATAGGTATTATGGTACAAGGTATAAAAATAGCGTTGTATCACTATGTTTTGCCTTGCAAGGTGTACAAATTAGTTAGTTAATTTTGTCCACTATTTCTGAACAAAACCCTCGAGACACTTCAGACCTTATAGAGCAAAACAACTAATGATCTTACCAGTCGTCCTTACTCTAAAATAATTCCTTACAAGCGTTTACGACACCAGAGGAAGGCATAAACTTCGCCAACACCTAACATACGGTATGTAAACATTTATACCGTATCGAGAGTATTATCAGTAGAACATTTTACGCGAACGGAACGGGTGTAAACCAACGCAACGTCGCCATAGACAAACGGCCTATTTCCCTTCGCGCCATTTCTCTAAGGGTAAGTCCACATGAGCGTTTTGCCGCTTCAGTGCGTTTCGTCGTGCGTTTGGATCGCTGGTAGCTGAAATGGAATTGTTATTATTGTCTATTTTTGATGATTGCGTAAGTTACGTAGGTCCGTAGTAGTAACTAAGAAAATCGATAAGTTATAAACCGATAGGTATATCGGTTTTTATTGAAATAGTAAAATGTATTTGATACTTTAGGTTTCTTTCCAAAAACGGAAAGGTTTAGTTCCAAGAATTAGACAAGATAATTAGAAGAATTAGACAAGAATTAGACAAGAATTAGACAAGTATACTACTTATACAAGTACCTACTTTATAAATCTTTTTTCCACCTGTTCCTTTAAAACGACTCTGAAATCAGCTTTACCCACAGGCTGTATTGCAAAATGTCCAAGATTCTATCTAAAACTGAAATTCAAGGACCGATCGACAGTCCATCATCATCATCATTTCAGCCGAAAGACGTCCACTGCTGGACATAGGCCTCCCCCAAAAGGGGGGGTTTGCCATAATCGCCACGCTTGGCAGGCCGGTTGGCGATCGCAATATGGTATGGTGGTGGAATGCATAGAGAACGCTGCTGCCCATTCTCCGGTACGACCCTTAGTCGCCTTTTACGACACCCACGGGAAGTATGGGGTGGTGCTACCTATTCTTTAAGTCCGGTACAACACAGACAGTCCGTTATTGATAAAAACTAACGATCTTGGTACCTTCACTAATATTGTGTATCAGTATGATAGCAGCGTAGTTTTTATAAAATACAATCATTTAGGTTTATAGACCTACTAGCTGCGCCCCGCGGTTTCACACGCGTAATTGTCGATCCCGTGGGAATATCGGGATAAAAAGTAGCCTATATGTTAATCCAGGGTGTCAGCTACCTCCATACAAAATTTTATCAAAATTGGTCCAGCCGTTTGAGCGTGAAGAAGTAACAAAAATATAAACACACACACACACACACACAAACTTTCGCCTTTATAATATTAGTGTGATAAACCTAAATGATTATATTTTATAAAATCTTGGACATTTTGTAATACACCACATTTTGTACACCATTAGTTACTTCGCATTACAAAAACAGTCAAGAGGTGTCGAGGGACACCCAGTTGGAAAGAAGTTCTTTCCTTCCTAAGAAAAAAGTGTAACGTTTTAAGCGTCAGAATACAAGGATCTTCGTTCCAAAATATCATGATTGTATATTTTACATTGTTTCGTTGCTTGTAAGTTAGGTACTTACAGAGGTTGACAGCAGCACGTCACTTCAACTCATCGCAAAGTCAGCTGTGGAAAGGCGTCTACTGAAATGTTGACATGTACTCCACGTGAATGTTTTAAGTAGGTTGAAATAATACACTTGTTTGACTCTTACATGAACAGGAGCTGATTAAAAAGACGAAAAAAACTGGCCAAGTGCGAGTCGGACTCGCACACGAAGGGTTCCGTACCACAAGGCAAAAACGCCGAAAAAAACATGTTTGTTGTATGGGAGCCCCCCTTAAATATTTATTTAATTTTAATTTTATTATTTATTATTAAAGTTAAAATACAACTGAGTATTTTGTGAATATTTCAAGTGCCTACCTGTTGCCATTTTTGATATCGAGCAAAAAAGGGCAAAGAAATCGCGTTTGTTGTATGGGAGCCCCCCTTAAATATTTATTTTATTTTGTTTTTAGTATTTGTTGTTATAGCGGCAACAGAAATACGTCATGTGTGAAAATTTCAACTGTCTAGCTATCGCGGTTCTTGAGATACAGTCTGGTGACAGACAGACAGACAGACGGACAGACGGACAGACGGACAGACAGCGAAGTCTTAGTAATAGGGTCCCGTTTTTACCCTTTGGGTACGGAACCCTAAAAAGGACTGAAATAACGAAGGTTGCCCTCAAAACTACAAAAAATACATTTATTATTGAGTTAAGAACCTCCTTCGTCTTTATTAAAAGAAAGATACATCGAAATACTTTAGTACCGTCAACCAGCAGCTCCAACAAGACCCCATACTTACAATAAGTCACTTTTATCAATCCTCCAGACCACCTCTCAAGAAAAAACGCTAATAAAAACAAAAAACAATCAAATGCATTCTACCCCTTACATCGAACACCCGCACAGAAACATTTCGCACGAAAACAAAAGAAAATAGAACGAAACAGATATGTATCTGTAAACAAAGCCATGCGTGCATTAATTCCTGTAATTTATAATCAAGTTTGAGCAACCCGTATTGGATATACAGGCTGAATTAAAGATATAAAAATACACTTAGGTACGTGAGAAAAATGCTAAAGTAACTGTTTGTTTGTAGAATTCTTCGTGTAAAAATAACATAAAAGTTGGTAGAATGTGAACGAAGTTTGGGAATTTTCTTTAGAATGTTACAACTTTTTTTTTGTTTTTTTTTTTACTTAATGTGAGAAAAAACTTGCTGATAATCTGGAAGTCTGGAACTGTATGCGGAATTCCTTCTAACTTAAAGATTATCAAATTTTTAATAAATTAAGCGAAGACGTAAACACAGAACCGCAAAATCTGTCTGTTACACAAACCGGTCATCAAAGCATATTAACGGAGTTATCACGCAAACAATCAATATGTAAATTGAACATTAATAATCCCTCCTGTATACCAAGGAATGGGAACGCGTACACTGAACTTTAGAACGAAAACAGCATAAGAGACAATAACACCTATGTCCCTTAAGCTCTTAAAGCCCTCACAGGGCTTTGTCCAGCGGCTCCCATACGTCAATATCCACCTACGCATTATGCAAACGTTACTAAGTGCACGTTTTATTTGTTCTGCTATCCGTACCTCAGTACAGTCAGTAAAATAACAATATTACTGAGCACAGGTGTCGGCTTACCGTTTACGAGAAATATGGCAGAAGGTCACCTACTCTTTTTAGGGTTCCGTAGTCAACTAGGAACCCTTATAGTTTCGCCATGTCTGTCTGTCCGTCCGTCTGTCTGTCTGTCCGTCCTCGCTTAATCTCTGTGACCGTTAGAACTAGAAAGCTGAAATTTTGTAGGAGTACGTATATCACGTTACGCCAACAAAGTGGTAAAATAAAATTTTGGAAAATATTTTTTTTTAGGGTAGCTCCCCTACATGTGAAGTGGGGATGAATATTTTTTTCATCATCTACCCCATCGTGTGGGGTATCGTTGAATAGGTCTTCTAAAATGGCTTAGGGGTTGCTCAAATTATTTTTTGTTTTAATGCTCCATTTACGAAATATTAAAGTTTAAAGTGCAAATTTTTGTTCCAGTAGGGCGTCCCCCCTCCCACTAAAAGCTAAACTACTGGCTTGAAAAATCTGTAAAAATTCTCGATGATAGTGCATTACATGAACTTTAAAGGAAAACTATAGCGGTTAAGATAACTTTATTAGTTTAGCAGTAATAGTCGTTGAACTTGGGTGTTGGATAATTTTGTACCAAATACAAAATCCTTAGCATTAATCCTTTAAAGTGACTAAGATGAAGTAGTTGCTTGTTTATAATGGGTAAAGACTTGCATTGAAAATCAAAATATGTTTTTTTTTTACCTATTTAGAATAAAGAACAACAGAATCGTACTACATTGTGATAACGGGCTACTACGGAACCCTACACAGTGCGTGGCCCGACACGCACTTGGCCGGTTTTTGTTGTTTAAGTTGGCACTTTCTATGTAGAAAGTGTTCAAGAGTGACGATGTGTACTTAGGTTGGCACATCCTGTGCTAAATACGTCACTGATTGGTTAGTCTTTGAAAGCTTGACGGATGCAGTGGCAATTTGATTTAGGAATCGGGTCTGGCAGGAGATGTAACATGTGTTTGAAAATGGAACCATACAGGAAACAAATACTAGCCAAGCTATAAGTACAAAATTGCTTTACAGATTTAATAAATAAAGCAATTGTTTCACTACGGCATTTGCTGTTCTTATATAACTCAAGCCGATACGAGATAGGAATAAAAAGACTATGACGAGTTAGATTGATTGGTTTGCGAATATACTTCAAATGTGTCTATGTGCTGAGCCAATCAAATTCAGTCGAGAGTAAAGACTATTCGAGTGTTCGTAGACTTTATTTTTTTCTACAAAAACTGCCTCGCCTTGTTTTAGGGTCTAATCATGTAGAAGGCTATATACATAGGTTTTTTGGATTGCCATGTTTGTTTTAAACCAAAAACTAAACTAGTTTTTCCATAGCTGATAGTTTCGATATTATTTGTGACTGTTTCAAGTATGTGATGTGGTAGAAGTAGTAGTCTATACATAACATAACCAACATAATATATGTTCCCGCGCCTGGGATACAGGCCTTCTATCTGCGAGAGGGAGTGGGCCGTAATTCACCAGGCGGGACCCAGTGCGGTTTGGGAGATGTCAACTCATTTCTTCGATTTTTTGGTTCTAGGACATGCCGGTTTCCTCACGATGTTTTCCTTCACCGTTTTAAGAGCAGTTGTGATTACATGATTCAAATTATTAATTAATACTCGTAAACAAATAAACGAAGTGCTAAAGTGTCTGTACGAAAACGCCACTATGTCAGTCAGACTCCAGGATCAGGCCTCGAAACCTATCCTTCTGCAGCGAGGTGTGAGACAGGGAGACGTTATCTCTCCGAAACTGTTCACCGCTGCACTGGAGGATGTCTTCAAGGTTCTGGACTGGAAAGGGACTGGCATCAACATCAATGGCGAGTACATAACTCACCTTCGGTTTGCCGACGACATCGTAGTCATGGCTGAGACTATGGAGGACCTCAGTACAATGCTCGATGACCTCAGTAGAGCACAGGACCGGTCGAAGTGGAGGTGCTTGGGGGAGGCCTATGCCTAGGCCTTGGGGGAGCAGTGGACGTCTTTCGGCTGAAATGATGAACAAATAAACTGGTATTTAATTATGCTTTTACTATTACTTCTTATTGAATAAGGGGAAATAAAACTTGTTAAAATATCATTGTTTGAAGTCACATTACTGATTTCTAGTTTATTTGAACTATGTATGTACAGACGCCAGCATATCAAGCTACTACAATCTGTCAAATTTCTTTAATAGATTTTCAACTTTATCTCTAAAACATAAGGTTCAAAGTTGATTGGGAAAATTTGACAGTTTCGGGTAGCTTGATGTGCCAGCTGGCGTCTGTACATTGCTGCTTCATTCCTTAAAACCAAATCAAGTTGTGTTTAATTTTTTCATAACATTTAACACGATCATGTGGGAGTTTTTCAGTGATGTTCTGAAATGACATGTCATTTCAATGAAATGATTCAGTCGTTTGATGTTTAACTGAAGCCTACTCAATTATTTTCAGAACAATATCTTATCATACCAGCTAGCATAGAAGTTTTTTATGAGTGGCAATAACACATGAAAAAGTATCAAGATACATATCAAAGTAACAGTCAACAAAAGTATGAAAAACAACTCAAGCGCAAGTTATTTACGAATCATGTTTGTTTGTTGATCGCGATCATAAAAATTATATAACCCTGCTTTACGAGTATTACAATGTTTTTATTACAAGGAAACAAATACATGGGGACATTAATCAGATCGCAAGGCCTGTGTACTAGAAACTGTGTTAGTAAAATTATGGATTACTAGCTTCCGCCCGCGACTCCGTCCGCGCGGATGTCGGTCTTCGCGTGGATGGTTTATTTCTCCATTTTGAGTAACTCTGACAATGACATCTTATAAATATCTATTGGACCCAAATACAGCTAAGCCTATAATAATTAAGGAGATCCCTCTATTGAGCTACTGCTGTTGAGCTCGCGTTCTGTAGTAAGTATTTTTTTCATAGTAATTCCGACCTTGATAAGTAGCATGTAGCAGTAAATTACTGACAGTGACGAAAAGTTTGCAATAATAAAAAAGTGATCGTGACAATGCGACAGAAAGTTAATTGAGAGCTTCAGCATACACAACATTGTTAGTGAGCTCGTCCGGAATATGAACATGAAGATTTCTTGGACTGCTCACACGGGAAAGAGCTACGTAAAGTTGCCCGTGTGAAAAACAACTCGCGGTAAGATCTACGCCAGCAACTCCTAGGGTCTGACCTTGAGCCTTATTTATTGTCATGGCGTAACACAAAGCTACAGGAAACTGTATTCTCTTAAATTGAAATGGAAAATTATCCACTACGGGTAATGCAACGTGTGTTCGCGGTTCTACAGAACAACGTCTATGAATAAAACCGAAAAATAAGATTTTTTTTTCTACGTATTTTTCCAGGATAAAAAGTATCCTATTTTACGCCCAGGATAATAAGGTATAATTATACCAAGTTTCATCGAAATCGAACCGTTAGTTTTCACGTGATGCTTGCATATACAGACAGACAGACAGACAGACAGACAGACAGACAAAAATTTTTTTAATCACATATTTGGGTTTGGTATCGATCGAGCAACACCCCCCGCTATTTATTTTTTCAATATTTTCAATGTACAGAATTGATCCTTCTACAGATTTATTATATGTATAGATGGTAACATTGTTGAAGCAGAAATATATAGTAAATTCTACTGAATTTATTACATATTTCTGCTTCAACATACGTAAATCACGCCTCTATTTCCTAAGGCTGCGGACACGAAGTCAGCGGGCGCGGCGCGGCGGCGGCGGCGGCGCGGGGAGCGGCGCGTTTCAATGCATAGATTTATATGGAACTGGCCTCGAAGGCAGCGGCGGCGGCGGCGCGGCCCAGCGCGGGGAGTGGCGTACGAACGGTGCGCACCAGTCTGGCGGTGCACACCAGTCTTGCGGTGCCCGCGCGTCTGCAATGAGTAGTGTTGTGCATTTTATTTTTTTGCTTTTTAACGACAGACGTTTCAGATTGTTGTATGAAAAAGATGTCTTCGCTGTTTAGACATTTCGTTCGCGAAAAAAGACACTAATTGCTCATAATACAACACTACGCCGTTCTAGCGCCGCGCGATCTGCCCGCTGGCTTCGAGCGGTTCTGCGTCGCCGCGCCGCTCCCCGCGCCGCCGCCGCCGCCGCCGGCCGCCCCTACCGCCCCGCCATCGCTGACTTCGTGTCCGTGGCCTAAGGGTTAGACAGAGGTGTACCTATGGCAGTCGGAGACGTACACGCACATTTCGCCAGTTAGGTTAAAGTCCCATGTAAGAGGGAGCGATTGCCATCAACCAGCCATAAACGCGCGATTCTTGTGCGCAGAATGCGGGCCAGCTCCAATACCGTTCTGAGTATGATGGCAAATAGGTTGGGCTGTCCTTATGTGCGACACTGCTGTGACAGACAAGGTACAGACGCCAGCACATCAAGCTACCCGAAACTGTCAAATTTTCCCAATCAATTTTGAACCTTTATGCTTTAGCGATAAAGTTGAAAATCTACTAAAGAATTTTGGCAGATTGTACTAGCTTGAGGTGCTGGAGTCTGTACATGACATAATTATAGTGTCGCTCATAAGAGACTACTGTAGTTAATATGAGTTAATTATGATTGAATATGAATTAATTTGATTTTTCTAATTAATTTGTGTGTTTATGTTGTATTAATATTGTATTTATTCGTTGGTATTTTTTGAGGTGTGATTTTGTATTTATTATTGAACTAGCTACGCCCCGCGGTTTCACCCGCATAAATTTCGATCCCGTGAGAATATCGAGATAAAAAGTAGCCTATATATGTTAATCCAGGGTGTTAGCTATCTTCATACACAATTTTATCAAAATTGGTCCAGCCGTTTGAGCGTGAAGAAGTAACAAACATATAAACACACAAACGCACACACGCACACACTCACAAACGTTCGCCATTATAATATTAGTGAGATAATTTAAAGAGGTTTTCTAATAAGGGTTATGAAATACCTGAAATGAATTAAATCCAGGCTCCGGGCTGCTACTGAGTGATTCCAGATGGTAAAACGGAACAACACTTTGCCCGAAAATATCACTTACTACGTGCGCCCGCGGTTTCACCCGCGTAAATATCGATCCTGTGGGAATATCGGGATAAAAAGTAGCCTATATGTTAATCCAGGGTATCAGATACCTCCATACAAAATTTTATCAAAATTGGTCCAGCCGTTTGAGCGTGAAGAAGTAACAAACATATAAACACATACACTCACACACTTTCGCCTTTATAATAAAATTATTAGTGCGATTACCTACATTAGTACCTATTATTAAAATATATATATATATACGGTCGAATTGAGAAACCTCCTCCTTTTTTGAAGTCGGTTAAAAATAGTTCTCAGTATCAGTAAGTTCTTTAGTAGTGGAAGTTACGACCCTTAGTCGCCTTTTACGACACCCACGGGAAGTATGGGGTGGTGCTATTCTTTAAGCCCGGCACCACACAGACTAATTTAAGATTAGAGATTTAAGAGTTGGGAGCGTTCATTTAAGGGTCCGATCCGATTCTTGTATTTCAGACACAAAATATATTTAAATATAAGAGACCCTCTCATCCTTTAATGATTTCATCAAAATGTAAAGAGAGTTTAAGTTTATAGTAAGACGTCGACTGAACGGACGTATAAATTCTCTATTCGAAAGAAACAATTGACTGCAAGTTGTAAAGGGGAAAAGTCCTTTGTACTTCTTTGATCATCTGAGTTAGAACTTTGAAATGGTGCAGGTGTCACTACAAAGTTGGAAGAAACCTTGTGTTCCAAACCTATTTTCAAAACAGAGTTTACAGCCAATTCAATTATTTAGTTACATAGGTAATTTAAAAGCAAACAGTCTTAAAATAATAATATGTACCTAAAATATGTACCTTAAAATAATATATGTGTGTGTATATAAATAAAAAAGTAAGTCGGTGTCTAAAGTAAGTCGGGTCGAAGTCGGTGTTTTGGGATCTGTATTTTAGTTTTAGTTTTTTGCCACCGACTTCCGAAATTAAAGTTATTTCATAATTGGACGTATTTATGCAAAAGTGAACCAACCCACAAGTAGGTCAAAATTGAGTTAAGTATACAGAAACCTTTTAAAATGCATCTTCCATCGGCCCTGTAAAGATCATAGTTGTCTGATTACTCTTTCATATCAAAACATTATGTCGACAAGGATACCAACTCATATATTAGCAGTTTCCGAATAAAATAAAAAGACCCATGCTGTATGGTAATGTTAAAAACTGCAAATCTTTGAGGTTATATTGTTTGACAAAGAACCATGTCACATGGTTCCGCATAAAACATATTTATATGATTTAACAAAAGAGATCATGCGGTTTGGTTCCAGTTTGCATAATAAAATTGCCGTTAGCCTATGCTTTGACAAAGAACCATGACAAATGGTTCCACATAAAGTCTATTTATTTTAATTTACAAAAGAGATCATGCGGTTTGGTTCCAATTTGCATTATAAAATTTCCGTTAGTCTATGAGATTCATATCACATGGTTCCTTGTTAATATTATTTGCACGTACTTGTGTAAAAGGGAACCCATCCACACAATGACAGTTTCGAGATAAAACGATTTTTAACAGAATGTTGTGAAGAAAGTAAATTGTTCATAATATTATAATAGGATTACTTTGCAATATAGTGTAAGATACGGCATTTTATGAATCTATGTGAAAAAAAAGTTTTTTATGTAAAAAGTCTTTTTTTAAATAAATTATCTCTTGTTCCTTGTTGCAAAAAAACCTTATATTTGGGTTGGTTCTTTGTTAAAATGTATAAGCATTTGAATATCATTGGTAAAAATAACAAAAACTCAGGTTTTCTAAGGGAATTTTATTGAAAAATCACTTAGATCTCACAATACTTATATAATCGGCTCAACTGGCTCCACATGGAGCGAGTTGAAAATCAATCAGTAAATCATGTTTATTGTGGATCATACGTACAGAAATAGATACAGGTGTTAAGAATTACAGTGATGTTGATCAGCTATGTCCCGCCTTTTGGGCATACATGAGAAACCAGATGGGTCAAAATTTTTAGCTTGAGAAAGCTAAGTACTATTTTATTATTATTTTCACTCATCTGGTTCATCTACCTCGAAATCAGGTTGCCCTGAAAAACCTTCCAGATCATCATCAAGTCTCCCACAAGATTAATATAAAAGCCATGGGAATCTTTAGGAATGAGGTGCAGAAGGCTCTTCAGGTCCTTATAGCCTTGGGAACAGGCTTCCCGTTTGGCCAAAGAGGTTCCATTACCTCTTTTGTAAGAACAAAAGTTGACCTACCGCGTAATTTTATTTTAATGTTAACCATTTTATAATCTACGGTCAAATTAGATCTCATAAAAATTGTGAAAATTTCCTCCTTTTTGAGCTTTTTTCCCTTGTGTCAAGCCAAGACACTTTATGACCAGCCTCTCTATACAGCCTCTCTCTAGCTTGATTATACAAGAGCCTACCTCTTGAGCACCGTGGCCTGCTTCACCTTCTACCCACATATTACAATGAGCTTCATCGTTGCTCCCGGTCTGTATACCTAAATTGTATACCCAAAGTTGTCTTTGGGTGGAAGGTGAAGCAGGCCGCGGTGCTCAAGAAGAAGGCTGTTGTCTAATCAAGTATATTTTAGAGAGCATTGGGAGCAACGTGAATCGCCCAATCCTATGGAGTGATTTGTGCGGTGAACAAAACCGTAATATATAAAAACTTTTTACAAAAAAAAAAACAACCGACTTCCAAAAAAAACACTACAAATTGAAAAATAACTTTAATTTCGGAAGTCGGTGTCTTTGGTTCCGCATTTTCGTTTATTGACACCGACTTCCGAGATTAAAGTTATTTTTCAATTTGTAGTGTTTTTTTTGGAAGTCGGTTGTTTTTTTTTTTGTAAAAAGTTTTTATTTTTCACTTTTTAGTGGGCCATCTGTGGTCTTCTTCATCAGCTCCACTTTACCAAATGATGATTTCCGAGAGCAAATGCTGAAGTTATTTTAAAAAATACCCAAATCGTTATAGCTTTGCCTATAAAATTTGAGGGTTTTCAATTTTTGAGGGTTAGAAATCGAGGGAATTTTTTCCCTCGATTTCCATGGGATCCTCTCATCAGAATCCAATTTGATGATAATGGGACCACCTCGAGAGTATACCCTTTCAAACAAAAAAAGAATTTTGAAAATCGGTCCACAATTGGCGGAGTAATCGCGTAACAAATACACACAAAAAAAAAAAAACATACCGTCGAATTGAGAACCTCCTCCTTTTTGAAGTCGGTTAAAAATTGGTTTTGATGCTAAAAGCTGTGCCTTATACAATTTGTAGAATCGGGACACAGCTTTCTTCCCAACGACAATGATTTCGGAAAAATTGAATCTTCCTTAAAAAAAACAACATGTTATATACACACACCTGATGATTACAACCATGTAACGTAACGTAATCAGCCTATAACGTTCTCACTGCTGGGACACAGGCCTCCTCTCAGTGAGAGGGAGTAGACTGTAATCCACCACGCGGGCCCAGTGCGGCTGGTAGAAGTCACATGTCTTCGAATTTTTGGTTCTGGGACATGCCGGTTTCTTCACGATGTTTTCGTTCACCGTTTTGAAAGCAGTGGTGATGGAATAATTCACACAAAGTAAAGCGCCTGTCTGGGACTTGTACTATTTATTCTGTGGTCTGGGTTCGAACCTACGACCTACAACTCGTAAGTCGCGGCTGTTACCACTGGGCCACCACTGCTCCCTATCCCTGTCTTCATTGAAGCTGGAAAAAAACATAACAAATAGGAAGAAAACTGTATTTGGTTTTAAAGTGTCTTGGCTTAACACAAAGGAAATAATGCTCAAAAAGGAGGAAATGTTCACAATTTTTATGAGGTCTAATTTGACCGAGGATTATAAAAAACGTAAACATTAAAAAAAATTACGCGGTAGGCCAACTTTTGTTCTTACGATCCCGGTAATGAAACCTCTTTGGCCAAACGGGAAGCCTGTTCCTGAGGCTAAGGTAAAAGACCTGAAGAGCCTTCTGCACCTCATTCCTAAAGATTTCCATGGCTTTTATATTAATCTTGTAGGAGACGATAGAATTAAGGACGATCTGGAAGGTTTTTCAGGGCAACCTGATTTCGAGGTAGATGAACCAGATGAGCGAAAATAATAAAATTAGTAGCTTTCACAAGCTACAAATTTTGACCAATCTGGTTCCTCAACTCGCTTCATCTGGAGCGAGTTCAGCCGATTATGTAAGTATTTAGGTATCCAAGTAATTTTTCAATAAAATTTCCTTAAAAAACCTGAGTTTTTATTATTTTCACCAATAATATTCATATGTTTATATATTGTAACAAGGAACCAACCCACATTTTAGGGTTATTGCAACAAGGAACCAGAGATAATTTATTAAAAAAAAGACACTTTTTACATAAAAAACGCTTTTTTTTTACATAGATTCATAAAATGCAGTATCTTACACAATACTGCAAAAAAAACCTATTATAATTATGAACAGTTTACTTTCTTTACAACATTTTGTTAAAAATCGTTTTATCTCGAAACTGTCAATGTGTGGGTTGGTTCCCTTTTGCATAAGTACGTCCAATTTGAAATTACTTTTTTATTTCGTAATTTTTAGTTTTTGCACTAGAATTTGACCAAGGTTTTGAGATGTTTTTCCTTTGACACTACATCCGTAGCTCATATCAATAAGCCAGGCCGTCACACTTACACGTATTAGTCCATATCTTGAAAATTACTGAATTGATTTTGATGAAACTTGCACTGTTACCTAAATTGAAGTAAATGTAAGCCAATAAAAAAAATGGTTACGATCCGATTACTTAAGAGCGTTTATGCCGAACGGCATTTCATACAAACTTTCAAGCCCTTATTTTTCGAAATTAATAAACCGATTTTAATGAAACTTCATATGCCTAAGCAGGATACAAAGGTCTAAAAAGTTAGTAGAAAACATTTTCAAAAAATAGTGTTACAGCCAAATTAGACCGATTTTAAATTTTCCATAGAAACAGAGATTTCCAGTTACCTTTTTTTAAATAAGACATTTGGTAAATGTTTTCTACTAACTTTTTAGACCTTTGTATCCTGCTTATGCGTATGAAGTTTTATTAAAATCGGTTCATTCATTTCGAAAAATAATGGCTTGAAAGTTTGTATGAAAGGCCGTTCAGCGTAAACGCTCTTAATAGTTGCGGAGAAATGCGTGGAGAAACATACATACATACGTCTATAAAATTTTGTATATTTGTTTGGAAGCCCTAATAGATTGTCATATGTGAATATAATGCAATTCCAATAATATTACATACATACGTGTCGAATTGATATACTTACTCCTTTTTTTTGGAAGTCGGTAAAAAGGAAGAGAAAGAATCATAGGGGCATGAAAAAATTCGTCCGCATCTCTGTCAGTAGGAAAAGTACCCAAAAGGCTAACAGCATTGCCACGTTGTATGGCAATGCAGCGGGGTATTTCCGTAGCACACTAACAATAATAGCAATGGCTTTCATTTTGACAGTTCAACAACATTCATTGCGTAATTACATCGTTGAGCAAACAAATTTTTCGAACATTCGAAGCAATGGATTAGCAATGTCCTTAAAATGATTCAGACTGTGCTTGATAGTCTATTACGCAATTTTATTAGGGTACAAATTCTATATTATTAATTAATATTATTTAGTTTCCAAGTTGACCCGGTTATTGTAAAATCAATGGAACATTAAATTGTTGTTTGCAATTAATTTGTGCACGCTTCGCAGTTTAAATATTCAAATGGGTAAATGGAAATTTATTTGAACGCAGTGCGACATTAGACCAAAAGTGTATACTGCCTACGGGGTTTCGAAACTAACTTTCGACATAGGAATAGCCCCGTTAAAGTTCAGACTATTCGAGCGTCGAATCGTAAATCCTATGTCTAGGATTTCTCGATAAATATTGACAGTCGATACTTTATCCAGCAAAATATATATTAACATAATATCGAAAAGTAAGAAAAAAACTCAAAGGAAGTAAATACTAAGTCTGGATTCGCTCCAGTTTCAAAGCATCCGGCTTTGGGACGTTCTCAGAATGTCCGAGAGATAAAAATATGAGTCCTAAGATCCGGGGCCAAACGTTTCTAAAACGGTTTCATATAAAGTAGAAACTTTTTTATGTTTTAAATGGAGGATCGCACTTTACTGCAGTCCATGAGTAAGGAAGGACTTTAGAACTTTTTATTGTTCTTCGCGAAGTAAAAAGTTTAATTAGAACAAGGGAGATAAAAGGCATGAACGAGTAGGTACCGAGTTTCTTGATATAGCATTTGAACTAGAACACTTAAAATAAAATAAAAGAGGCGACTTGGTTGCAGTTTCTGAGCGTTTAGCATTTTTCACTATGGGTTACTGGATCAATTTCCTCTCTGAAGAAAAATTATTGCACAGTCAACAAAAGAGATAAGTATGCAGGATCGTTGGATATAGTTGAAGTTTAGTAGGAAACCAATGAATGTTGTCGACTGAAATTTAATTTGATAAATGAGCTGTTTGTTTTCTATAAATAAAATTAAATTTTATTCGAGAACATCCATCGGTTTCTTACTAAACTTCAACTATATCCGACGATCCTGCATACTTATCTCTTTTGTTGACTGTACATAACTCATAATAATCATAATCAGCCTATAATGTTCCCACTGCTGGGACGCAGGCCTCTTCTCTGCAAGAGGGAGTGGTCCGAAGTCCACCACAAAGGCTTAGTGCGGGTTGGTAGATGTCACATGTCTTCGAATTTTTGTTCGACGACATGCCGGTTTCCTCACGATGTTTTCCTTCACCGTTTTGAGAGCAGTGGTGAAATAATTTACACAAAGTAAAGCGCCTGTCTGGGTTCAAACCTACTACTTACTGGCCACCACTGATTGTACTTACCTGGTAGAAATAATAATTAAATGGATAAAATAGTTGATCTGTTTGTTGTTAGTTATGATAGTGGAAATCTCAGTTTAAGGTTAAGTTTCTACGTGAAAAAAAAAACCTAATTGTCTACTGATAAGCTAAAGGTCTATACAAAACACAAGCACTTTTCGTATCTTGTGGGTAATAATATAACACAACTATAAATAATAAAATATATAAATAATACAATTATAGCATCAAAAAGCAAAATGCAAATGATTAACGTAAATTCA
This sequence comes from Mesoligia furuncula, assembly GCA_916614155.1. Taxonomy (NCBI): domain Eukaryota; kingdom Metazoa; phylum Arthropoda; class Insecta; order Lepidoptera; family Noctuidae; genus Mesoligia; species Mesoligia furuncula. The sequence continues at coordinate 10,084,705 of OU744807.1, forward strand.
ATATTAAAAACTGGCCAAGTGCGAGTCGGACTCGCACACAAAGGGTTCCGTACCGCAATGCAAAAATGCCGAAAAAAACACGTTTGTTGTATGGGAGTCCCCCTTAAATATTTATTTTTCTGTTTTTGGTATTTGTTGTTATAGCGGCAACAGAAATACATCATCTGTGAAAATTTCAACTGTCTAGCTATCACGGTTCATGAGATACCTACAGCCTGGTGACTAGCGATGTGCCTGGTGGCAATGTTGCCACTACCGGTAATATACCAATATTGTCAAATAATACCAATATATTTTATTATTACTGCAATTGTAATTATCGTTTAGTTATGTTTGTGTAGTATATCGATCATAAAATATTTGAAAAACGCACACGCGTGTCGTTCTAAAAGATTTTTCATTATTTCCATATTATATACTTATACCTGTATGTTATATGTATATGAAAAACAAGTACAACATTAAAAGAAACGTTTCGAATTTATGACTTTTATATCGATCATAAAACATTTGAAATACGCACACGCGTGTCGTTCAAAAAGGTTTTTCGTTATATCCATATTATATACTTATACCTGTATTTTATATGTAGGTATATGAAAAACAAGTACAACATTAAAAGAAATGTTTCGAATTTATGCCTTTTATTCAATACACAACGATTTTCAAGTCTCATCTCAATTTTAGTCACTACCGTGTATGGCAATACGGGCAACATTGCCGGTAAAATACCGGGAATATTGCCAAAAATGCTGGCATTATTGGCAATTTTACCCAAAACAATATTTTATTGTACACAATGTAGATTATGGCCTTTAAATGCTAATTTTAAGTATTGTACATAGTTTCCGTAGTTAATTTGACTTATAATTAAGCAATATTCCCAAATATTTCCACTCCCGGCAATATTGTTGGCAATATTGCCACCAATATTCCCACTTCGGGCAATATTGCCGGCAACGGCACATCTCTACTGGTGACAGAAGGGCAGACGGACAGGGGAGTCTTAGTAATAGGCTCCCTTGGGTACGGAACCCTAAAAATGAAGAGTTCTTAAAACATCTATCTACAATTACTCCGGAAACCCTCACAAAATCACGACATACGTCATAAAAAATAACAATATTTCAGCAAACCTACCATACGTGTTTACCGCACCCTTGTTTTATATTCGTCATTATTTCATGACGTCACCGACTGACGGTTGCGTTTTGACATTTTAATGTGCCATTTTGCACCGTAGCCATTTAATGCCAGAGCTTTTGTTGCCGTATGCCAGTGTCTGGCGATTTATGTTGCCAGAAAGATAATTTAGTGGCTGTTTGCACTGACTACCTGGAATATGCTTGCTAAGAACGAAGTTGATGTATGGTGTGATAAGTTTGATATTCATGTTCCAATATTATGGGAAAGAATGTTGTTGTTTTCTTTGTTTTTCCTCATTCTTTTCAACTTTTCTTCGGCTGGAGATAAGATTATCATTGTGAATATTGATCTTTGTAAAAGTATTTATTTGTGAAAGTATTCAGATATAAGTGTACCTATGCTTATATTCAGATAGGTACAGGGTTACTTTTCAAAGACCATCCAAATTTTTACATGGTGTTCTACCCATGAATATAAACAACTTCACTATGGGACCAACTCTGAAATCACGAAAAAAAAATCTGCTGTTCCATACATTTTGGTCAAGTAGGTATTGAAGTTTTGTATGAAACAGCAGATTTTTTTTTTCGCGATTTCAGTGTTGGTCCCATAGTGAAAGTTGTTTATATTCATGAGTAGAACACCATGTAAAAATTTGGATGGTCTGTGAAAAGTAACCCTGTATAGATACATAATTAGTAATGGCGTTACATATCTGATTACTTTGGGCAACACACACACAAGTTGCAGATACAGATTGGAGTTTTTAGATAGCGGATGGTGTCTTTCGAAAACAAATCCTGAAGTACTTCACTCCTGGACTAAGCACTAACCTTGCCGACTGGTTAATCTATCGACACAACATCACGGGAGGATAAATGAAGATCAATAACAAAATTGGCAGTGACAATTATATGTGACACGAAAAAAAATCAGCTGTTTCATACAAAAGTTCAATACCTACCTACTTGACCAAAATGTATAAAACAGCACAGATTTTTTTTTCGTGATTTCAGAGTTGGTCCCATAGTGAAAGTTGTTCATATTCATGGGTAGAACACCAAGTCAAAATTTGGAACCGGTAAAAAAATCATTCTGTACAACGAAGCTAAAAGGAAAATTATCCAGATATCAGCTAAGTAGACTTTACAAGATAACGAGTAATAGTCGACCAGCTTACATTTGCAGTTGGAATGTATCGGAGAACATCTTTTTCAACTACAATGTTAAGTTTGTTCTTGGAGAAAATTCATTCCAAATCCAACTATAGAACGCTTCATTGTGCGTGGTCCGACTTTAAACATGGATCGATCCGTTTTTAAACATCGAATATTGGGCCGGTAATCTATCTACCTCATTTTACATAAATAATATCATGGTGACAACAGTCTGTTTGACATTGACATTTCTATATTGAGGGCACCCATTACGACACAAATCATAATTCTATGTATAATAATACGTATTATTATGTCATAATAATACTATGAACCACATACAACACACTTGAGATAATCCATCACAAATCCCCGTACTTTCCAGGAATCTAGATTAAGAGCCAGGGGCTCCGCAATCTTCTCTGTTGCGGTTCTGCAATAGGTGTATAATTAGCACGGAGCTCGGAGTATCGAACGTGTAATGAGCAGAGCCGACGTTAATTGCAGTACGATTTAAATATACTCGCGTAAGTGCATCGACCGCGTTCGAAATGCGGTTCACACGTTTAATATTAGCTGTGCTTGTGTAAAGACAATGGGGAATTAGAAACATATGTTTATTGGATTTTAAGGGGTTATTTACCGTGTCCGGATCGATTCTTAAATGAAATATAATTTTTGCTGCACTTCTTTTGGGCATTTTTCCCGCTGACAGCGATGCGGACGAATTTTTTGATGCTCTATGATTCTTTACCATTGTTTTGTTTTATTTACTTGTACATATTATTACTTTAAGGGCAGATTTTTCAATCGACAGATAACTTTTGTTCCTGGCATAAAATTGACGTCTGTCAGTTTTTATATGGACGCACTGTCAAAAATTCAAAATTATTCCTCCTTTAAAATTATCTGGCGTTAGAAAAATCAACCCTAAGCCTGTTAGCTTATTATTTTATACTAACAATTGATAGACAAATATTTTGATAGATTGTTTGATATATTCTGTCAGATTATCAGTAGATAGTCTAGCAAGCCATACGTAACTGTTCAGCTGATAACATAATCCGTTTTGAATCGACTTTATCCACCCATTTTTACTCTTCATTATTTTATTTTTTTGACTTACAACGCGGTCACATTAACTTGACGCATCTCTGGAATGCGAGGCCCGTATTCCTTAGCTCACCCGGCAAGTGTTACCTTTGTCTTTGTTACCGATACGCACGTCGATAATTTGGCTAGTTTTCTGTTGTTGTTTTAATTATTTATTACTAAAAAACCAAAAACACCAAGCGTCAAGTTAATGTGACCTCGTTGTAGTTAACTCAAACACGCCGTTTCATTCGCAAAATTTGTGATGTACCTAAATGTATGCTTCATAAATTCGAGCGTGTTTGCTGAGAAAAGGCATAATGACGATAATAATCTCCTGTTCTTACCAAACGGTGTCATTTGCAAAATCAATTATGCACGACGTTGGTGAAAACGACCCCTCATGATGTTGGAGGGAATCTTCATGGATATCGCTTTTTACTTACCTATAAAAGATTCACCGTCATCATCCTCATCATCTGCCTAGCCTTTTCCCAACTATGTTGGGGTCGGCTTCCAGTCTAACCGGATGCAGCTGAATACCAGTATTTTACATGGAGCGACTGCCTATCTGACCTCCGCTACCCAGTTACTGGGTAATACGATACCCCTTGGTAAGACTGGTTGTCAGACTTTCGGGCTTCTGACTACCCGTAACGACTGTCAAAGGTCCACGAATGACAGCCGGGACCAACGGCTTAACGTGCTTTACGAGGCACGGAGGGGTCACGGTATGTAAAATGGTCACCCATCCACAGACCAACCGCGGCAAGCGTAGCTTAACCGGATCGATTGACCTGTGCGGCTGTTATTATTTAGCCACGGGCCCCTCCTATAAAAGATTCACGGTCTTATAATAATTATCAGCAAAAACACGAATGTATTAGAAGCGCAAGATTTCATTGGAATGGTTCGCGAATTATGTTTCATTCTAAGTCACATGTTGGTGGAGCTAGACAATTTAAAAAAACTGGCTAAGTGCGAGTCGGACTCGCACACGAAGGGTTCCGTACCACAAGGCAAAAACGCCGAAAAAAACATGTTTGTTGTATGGGAGCCCCCCTGAAATATTTATTTTATTTTAATTTTATTATTTATTATTAAAGTTAAAATACAACTGAGTATTTTGTGAATATTTCAAGTGCCCACCTGTTGCCATTTTTGATATCGAGCAAAAATATTTATTTTATTTTGTTTTTAGTATTTGTTGTTAAAACAGAAATACATACTTTGTGAAAATTTCAACAGTCTAGCTATCGCGGTTCTTGAGATACAGCCTGGTGACAGACAGACGGACAGACGGACAGACAGCGAAGTTTTAGTAATAGGGTTCCGTTTTTACCCTTTGGGTACGGAACCCTAAAAGTACATGTCTAACCTACATGAAACTACAGACGGATCAATTTTAAACTGATCCCTCTTCGCCGTGTCATTTTTAATCTTAATTGGCCACGACAAAAGGCTGAAAAGAATAACCTCCTTCAAGCAACTGCAAATATCGCTAAAGTATACCTATAAAATAAATCAAATAGCAATTTATTTCGGCCGCTATCGTTAGCTCGCTCCAGTTGACCTAGAACATTATGAAATATGAACATCGTTCGTATCCCGATGATTCCGCTGAAAGAACCGCGCCAACGCGACCCTTGGTTCCGCTAAAAAGCCACAAGCTTTGGAAGTAATTGGAAATGGTATTTATAGAGGCGCTGTTATTAGATTCCGGTAAAGGTTGCCCGGATTCAACCTTTTCATTAGTGCCATGATATGAATTTACGCCTTACACGAAGGCCTGTTTCACAATGTCCACCAGACGAAAAAATATATACAGGGTTACTTTTCAAAGACCATCCAAATTTTTACATGGTGTTCTGCCCATGAATATAAACAACTTTCGCTATGGGACCAACTCTGAAATCACGAAAAAAAAATCAGCTGTTTCATACATTTTGGTCAAATAGGTATTGAAGCTTTGTATGAAACAGCTGATTTTTTTTGTGATTACAGAGTTGGTCCCATAGTGAAAGTAGTTAATATTCATGGGTAGAACACCATGTAAAAATTTGGATGGTCTTTGAAAAGTAACCCTGTATAAGAAAGAGAAGGAAAATAAAAAAAACGTTTTCCACAAGTTAAATTTACAGAGCGGGGTAATTGCGTACCACACAAAATGTCAATTGATCGAAATGGGTTTTATTTTGACAGTTCACCCACGTTCATTCCGTTCTTTACATTGTTGAGCAGTCCATTTTTAGGGTTCCGTACCAAAAGGGTAAAAACGGGACCTTATTACTAAAACTCAACTGTCCGTCTGTCTGTCTGTCACCAGGCTGTATCTCATGAACCGTGATAGCTAGACAGTTGAAATTTTCACAGATGATGTATTTCTGTTGCCACTACACTAAAAACAGAATAAAATAAATATTTAATCCCATACAACAAACGTGTTTTTTTTTCGGTGTTTCGCCTTGTGGTACGGAACCCTTCGTGTGCGAGTCCGACTCGCACTTGGCCAGTTTTTGTTTCAAACCTATGAAGCATTGGATTAGCAATATCCTTCAAAGCTCTCGGATTGTGAAAGTGTTTTACACAATTAGGGTGCAGTACTTATCAGGTACAACGGACCATTATTGCCCAGACAACAAACGAACATTTAGAAACATAATTAGAAACAGTTAATTTATTAAAGCGGGTTACTCTAACTTGTACTGCAATAATAAAACGAATTATAACACGAACATTTCGCGTGGCAAGACACGATTAATTACAAGATAAAACACAACAAGAATAACATTATCGATGCAAAAATCGATACAGTTTTTGCCGACAGCACCAAGTGGAAGAAAGCACTGAATTTAAACGAGGCAATATACAGAAGGCAATATAATTAATGAGTGAAAACAAAAAACTATAGTATGCCAGTCGGGACGGCTGTTTAATGAGACAGTTTAAACAATTACTCTTGCGACGGACGGTTCGACAATGAACCATTGTTTTTCATACGTCACCTTGCCCCAAGGGATACAATTATCACTGATTATAGTCATTATGGAAGTATTTTTTTTATGTGCGACGTGATAAGATCGCCCACACGCACAAATATTTGATGAAACACGTCGCCAACGTTTAATAATTAATTCGCACTATGAAGTTGGGTGGCACAATTACATGAAACACTAAAATGTTCTGTTACATTCTTGGTCCCTCGCTGTTAAAGTTTGTTTTATTTCATTTTGTAAATGCTATCAAATGTTTTAGTTTAATTAACTTTTGTAGCGAGCACAAGATGGTTGTAGACACTTGTCAAATAACTCTGCGATAGACAGCATTTCAGAAATATTTATGTTCAACTATCTATAATTAAATCATCGTTATTATATAAATTGTATAAGATACGGTCTATTAACTTGTGACGGTCGAATGAACCTGAGGTAAGGTACACACGAGATATAAATCGTGAGTGACAGAGACAAAAAATCCATTATCGAACACTTAAGAGCGTTTACGCCGTACGGCATTTCGTATAAACTTTCAAAACCTTGTTTTTCGAAATGAATGAACCGATTTTAATTAAACTACATACGCATAAGCAGGATACAAAGGTCTAAAAAGTTACTTAAGAACATTTTGGAAATATCTTATTTAAACAAAGATAACTGGAAATCTCTGTTTCTATGGAAAATTTAAAATCGGTCTAATTTGGCTGTAACACTATTTTTCGAAAATGTTCTTAAGTAAGTTTTTAGATCTTTGTATCCTGCTTATGCGTATGAAGTTTCATTAAAATCGGTTCATTCATTTCGAAAAACAAGGGCTTGAAAGTTTGTATGAAATGCCGTACGGCTTAAACGCTCTTAAGTCATTTGAAAACCCTTACGATTAAAAATTCAATGATAATGACAAAAGATAAATGGTGCGTGCGACCTTCAGTGCCCTAACCTTCATTTTAGCCTTTTGTTAACCCCAGACGGGTGCTGTGGACTATAAAGCGTAAGGGCCCTTGTACATATTGCGATGTGTATCGGCAAAGTGCTCGTGTATGTACTTATACAATATACATACGATATGACAATATCGATAAAATCTCGACGCATGTTCCCCACGAAAACAAGGGCAGAGCTACAAAGTGGTGTCTTGTGGATCGTTTGGTTTGGACTTTGTTATAAAATATTTTATGTGAACGCTAAATAAATACGGGCTCTTGTGTTTTATCGGCGTTTAACACGTTCGCTGACAGTACGTTGTTAGGCGGGAAATTAAAATTGTGCGTTATGACAGTACGTCGAAGGTCGGGCTACTTATTTTTAAGAGTATTGGCAGTACGTCGTCCGACGATCATTTTTGATATAAGTATTATGAAGAGCAGTATCCACTGTCATATTGTGAGCAAATTCATATTTCTTACTGCCGTAACACGAGTATTTTGTGGGTAGTTTCATATTGCTATCTCAGTCGCTCACACACACACGTAAACCGTTCGTGCACGAGTACTACGTCGACCGGCGTGAGCGCGCGCCTTGTTACTCGAACAATCAGTGCGGCCGGTGCCATTTTGTGAACAACTACGTGTTTACATCGCTCAAACCGTAAGTAAATTTATAAAAACAGATATTTTGGGTGTTTATTGGTTTTAAAGCGTGCGTTTATTTGAGTTACCTCTCAATGAACATTTTATTATTTCAGATGTCGGCAAAAAAATCCAAGAAACGTCCAAAAATACGCTTGTTCGACGATCTGTCATCAAATTCGGAAACTGAACAGGATTAGGATCCTTTCGAGGATAATGACGGGGATTATGGCTCTGACAAGAACTACGAACCACAGCATATAGACGAAGCTGGCGCCTCTAGTTCATCAGAAGAAATATTTTCATTCAGACCTCGTCGACTTACATCTGGAGGCCCTGTCCCTTCATCCGATTCAAGGAAGTCTGATATCTCTAATAGAAGCTCGGATTTTGAGCAAGACAATAGTCCTACTTACCTACCACTTAGGATATGTGATTTATATTCCTTGAAATGTTCCTAATTACGTTACAAAATAATTTCGAATTATTGTTTAAGAAATATATTATTATAGCTATTTGTTTTTATTACACTGAAACGAGTATAATTGCCATTTTATGTGATAATAGTTAAGATTTTGATTATTTTTTACGTTGATTAATTAAGAAAGTTTGTTTTTTATAAGTCAATTATAGTAGGTTTCATGGAGATTTGTTTTTGAGAATAGATGATTGTTTTTTATTACCTTCTCTTAGTAGATTTGAACTGTTTCGACGTAGTGTCGCATTTGGGCAAGGAAACACATGTCCAATACGACACAACGTCGAGAAACGTTCACGTCCATCGACGTAGTATCGAATTTCGACAGGCAAACATATGGTCAACATGACACTACGTCGTGAAACGTTTGTCATTTAGTATGGAAAATTCTACTGTCGTAATGTGGTGTGAGGGTAAGTGCTCACTGTCAGCGAACGTGTTAAGGGCTGAGTCGGCATTTCATTACCGCGCCTCTTAACACTCTTATACATGCGTTGAAAGTGTATACAGAGTGAAATATATTGCATTATATGAATTACAACCACAATTAAAGATAGAACTAGATAACGCAAGTATCTGTATGAAAACCAAGCGTGCCATTTTTTGACTCCTACTATGACGTCACAAGCACTATTTAGTGATGAGAAAATCAAATCGATTTAAAGACGCGGCCGCGTGCGGCACCCGTTTCGCCCCAACCCCGGGGCCTAGCGCCAGCGCTCACGCTACCCCAGCCAGCAGTACTATATGACTGAGCGCGAAAGTGGCGGCTTACGATTTTTGTACGTAAGCTGGGCTCGCGAAGTAGTAGTTACTCTTGCGTTAACTAGGTGTCTATATATCTTTGATTACAACATATCATATAATCCGGTCGAAGTGGAGGTGCTTGGGGGAGGCCTGTGTCCAGCATTGGACGTCTTTCGGCTGAATTGATGATGTTGATATAATCACGCCTGTATTTCCCGTGTAGTCAGATATATGGGTTATAGCCCCCCAGGCCGTATTTTAGCCATAGCGGCCAATTTCAACAGAGACTAGCCTTCGGCGCGGGAGATATTATAGTGTACAAGTGTGTGCGCAGATAGGTGCACTCTCTCTTCCCTCACTCTGATAGTCCGATGGGGCGGCAATCCGACACGGCCGGAGAGAGATCAGGCGCAGGACCAACGGCTTAACGTGCTTTCCGAGGCACGAGGTTGAGGAGGTTGCTGTTACCAAGAAATTCCTAATGCCTAATGGAAAAACCCAATAACACTTTGCCCGACCTAGGAATTAAACCCAGGACCTCGAGACCAACGGGACAGTTAGGCAGAGGTTACAATCTGTCTGAAAGTCGGAAATTACACATATAACCTTATCAGCCGCTAAGGACGTAATCTGGGGGCCAAAAACGGCCACTTTGGAGAATCATAAAAGGATAACATTATGAATTATAATATGGCGAAGACAGTCCGTGTTTTTCTTTTTTTTTCGCTGCACTACGTAGGTACAATCAAAGAGATTGGTATTTTGGATTGGATTGATTGGTATTTTAGCACTGACAAAAAAAAATAACTGAAAAATGCTTCACCAATGGGATTTGATACGATTAACATAACAGTTAACTGTCCATTATGTTATCCTTTTATGATTCTCCCAAAAGTGACCTTTTTAGGCCCCCTGGAATCTGTAAGCTTGCAAGACCTACACGAGTTTTAATTGTCATTCTAAAGTTTTTTTTTTTTTGTAATTGCTATACAAATTACACACATTCTTTATTTACTTGATATAATTAAAATAATAAAAGGTAATTTTATTTTTCATAATTAAAACTGCACAGAAACCGATTACTTAGTAATCTTGCTAACAAGCAACCACATGTATAATTATTAGAAGGATGGCAGGGACAGATGCACAAACTGCACCCTAATTGAGTAACCCACTATATTTTTTTATAAGATAGTGTGTTACGCAATTATTATATCCACGCAACACTGTCCATTCCAAGGTTGCCTGGAAGAGATCGCAGAAAGCGATAAGGCCGCCCATTGTATGTTTTGTATTAATAATCGTATTTTTTTTGTTATGTATTTTCTGGTGTACAATTTATAAATAAATATCAATCGGAATCTGAATGATTTTGAAGCATAGTGCTAATCCATTGCTTCATAAGTTCGAAAAATTTGTCTTCTCAACATGTAAATAACGCAATGAATGTTGTTGAACTGTCAAAATGAAATCGATTCCGATTGATAATATGTTAATGAGGGATTTTCTTTTTTTTTTTAACGCTTCCCTAGTCGCTGGATAGATGGCGCTGAACTTGGTAAGTTACTGCAAGGAACGGAAGGCACATAATTTTTTTATTAATTCACTTGGATGTAATTTTGAGATCGTAAAACGAAAGCAAACGAAACTGTCATTCAACGAGCGTATATGACGTGACGTAATGTTTTTTTTCCAAGCGTTTTGACTTTGGCATCTAGTAACATAGTCAGTTCAACGCCATCTTCAGGGTTCTTGGGAACTATTTTTTTTTTTAATACTGAAAAGAAAAACCTCTCATTGTCCCGCTGTTTTGGAATCAACATGATTCCATTTAAAAAAATCACTCTTTTCCTACAAAAGTGACCTAAATACGCGGTTAAAATGCATGGAAAAGCATTGTTTTTTAGGATTCCGTACCTCAACAGGAAAACTGGAACCCTTATAAGATCACTTCGTTGCCCGACTGCCTGTCCGTCAGTCAAGACCCTTTTTCTCAGGAACGCGTGGAGTTATCAAGTTGAAATACTCAAGGCTGCAATCCCTTGAAGCAGTGAAAAAGTCAATATAGGGTACATCCCGTTGACCTAGAACCATGAAATTTGGGCAGAAGCAATGTCATGTAGCACAAGTAAAGGAAAAATCCGAAAACCGTAAATTTGTAGATACATTACAAGAAAAAAAAATCCGTGATAAACTATTTACCTACCTACAAATTTGTACAGAGCCCTCGGTGTCACCGGTGAAGTCCGACTCGCACTTGACCGGTTTTTAGGGTTCCGTTGCCAAATGGCAAAAAACGGAACCCTTATAGATTCGTCATGTCTGTCTGTCTGTCTGTCCGTCTGTCTGTCCGTCCGTATGTCACAGCTACTTTTCTCCGAAACTATAAGAACTATACTGTTGAAACTTGGTAAGTAGATGTATTCTGTGAACCGCATTAAGATTTTCACACAAAAATAGAAAAAAAACAATAAATTTTGGGGTGCCCCATACTTAGAACTGAAACTAAAAAAAAATTTTTTCGTCAAACCCATACGTGTGAGGTATCTATGGATAGGTCTTCAAAAATGATATTGAGGTTTCTTACATCATTTTTCTCTAAACTGAATAGTTTGCGCGAGAGACACTTCCAAAGTGGTAAAATGTGTGTGTCCCCCCCTGTAACTTCTAAAATAAGAGAATGATAAAACTAAAAAAAATATATGTTGTACAATACCATGTAAACTTCCACCGAAAATTGGTTTGAACGAGATCTAGCAAGTAGTTTTTTTTTAATACGTCATAAATCGTAAACCGCAATTTACCTTTTATTCAACCAACTCAAATATAAAAAAATATAAAAAAACATTTAATTTCATAAACATAAACCTTATGCATAAACCTGCAGGGTAATTGCGTAACACACTATCAGTAGCAATGGGTTTCATTTTGACAGTTCAACAACATACATTGCGTGATTTACGTTGTTGACCAGACACATTTTTCAAACTTATGGAGCAATGGATTAGCAATATGCTTGAAAACGATTCAAATTGAGAGTAATAGCGTGTTACGCAATTAGGGTGCCGGTTGTTACGGAACCCTCGGTGAGCGAGTCCGACTCGCTCTTGCCCGGTTTTTTTTTATAACTGACGAAACATTTTCAGTACCAGGAGTCCAGAATCATGTACTGAATCCAAGGTAGCAAGTTTCCCTACCAGCCTGTATATTATTTGAAACACGCGTTTTTATTTTATGCCAATGCGCTTGAGGCATTGATATTAAACACGCAAGGCCAGTAAAAGTTAACCTGACAGAACTGTACATGCACTAAACAAACATACCTACAAATAACATCACTTATCAATACAACTATCTTTTGATTGACGATTTTCCGATTACGGAGGTGCATAAATATAACATTTGTTTTGCATACAAGGGTTTCTGAACACGTATTGGGTCTGAAGCTTCGTATTTACCTACACAGACTGCGAATCAATATGCTATTCCACGCCACAGCGTACAAAAGTTCTTCATACGGTTGATTCGATTCAGCCAGTATGCTAATTTTTCTTGAAGGGTTATTACGGCGTGTGACAGGCAAAATGTGTTAAAGACCGTGGAACGTACAAGCATTAATAGCTTTATGCATTGAAGCCATTCAGTTCTATTGATTTACGGCTCAGGCTTTGAGTGGGCGGTGATATGTGAACGTTCAGCTATTTTCCTCTTAAGCGAGGCATGTTAGCTCTAATTTATTAAATACTAGCCACCCGGAGGCCAAACGAGAATAAGGTAAGAGTCGTTCTATGAATTAATGGATTTAATTCCATCGGCTTTGGCATTTACACCTACGATTGGCTATAGATAAGATACGGGACTCTCCGAAAATTATTTAAATGCAATTTAGTAACTATAGAAGTCGATACTCGAAAATTTTCACATAACTTAAATAAACTTACAACCTGTGTAGGTAAAAGGTCCAACCTAATCTGCATTCGCGACTTATTTGGCAAAAATGTAAACAAATATGAGTTTACACAATAAAGTGCAGTTTACGCTGCAACTTCAAACATTTTTATAACCCTTTCAATAGTGCTAGTCACTCTGAAATCAACTTAATGACCATTAAAATAAAGATGATATTTGTTTAACTTAAAATAACATCCTTTTAAAACAAATTTGAATAATTTTAAAATGTGAAATAAGGAAAAGATCGTTGGTCTAGTGGTCGCACGCGCTACTGCTGAGCAGTGGTCCTGCATTCGATTCCAAGGTCAGACAAAGTGTTACTGGGGTGTTCATCTGGAATTTCACAGTAGCTGCCCGGAGTCTGGATTTGTTTATTTACAGTTGATGGTAATAGCTTCGCCCCCTATTACATAGGACCCTTAACCTGTGGGGATTACAGGTGTGTTGTTTTTATTTTTTTGCCAGCAGCGCCCCACGGTTTCACCCGCATAAGTTTCTATCCCGTGGTAATATCGGGATAAAAAGTCGCCTATATGTTAATCCAGGGTGTCAGCTGCCTCCATACAAAATTTTATAAAAATTGGTCCAGCCGTTTGAGCATGAAGAAGTAACAAACATATAAAGACACACACACTCACAAACTTTCACCTTTATAATACTAATATTATAAGGGGCCCGTGGCTAAATAATAACAGCCGCACAGGTCGATCGATCAGGTTAAGCTACGCTTGCCGCGGTTGGTCTGTGGATGGGTGACCATCTTTACATACCGTGACCCCTCCGTGCCTCGGAAAGCACGTTAAGCCGTTGGTCCCGGCTGTCATTTGTGGATCTTTGTCAGTCGTTACGGGTAGTCAGAAGCCCAAAAGTCTGACAACCAGTCTTACCAAGGGGTATCATATTACCCAGTAACTGGGTTGTGGAGGTCAGATAGGCAGTCGCCCCATGTAAAATACTGGTATTCAGGTGAATCCGGTTAGACTGGAAGCCGACCCCAACATGCTTGGGTAAAGGCTAGGCAGATGATGATGAATACTAATATTATAAAGGCGAAAGTTTGTGAGTGACATCGCCTTGGATGATTCTGTAATCACACTAATGTGATTACAGAATCATCCAAGGCGATGTTATAAGTCACAATGTCTAAGTCTATGTTATGTTACTTGACCACCTGGAGACCTAACGAATATAATGTAAGAGCCGTTCTATAATTAATGTATATCATTCTATTGGCATTTACACCTACGATTGGTACCTATCTAAGGCTGAAGATAAGAGGCGGGACTCTCCGAAAATGCTAGAACTTACTAACTACCGATTTCTGAATTGAGAATTTAAAGTTGATACTTCTCAAACTTCACAAGCTTGGTCTGTGTGGAGAATAGCACCACCCCATACTTCCCGTGGGTGTCATAAAAGGCGACTAAGGGTCAAACCGGAGAATGGGCAGCAGCGTTCTCTATGCATTCCACCACCATACTATACCGCGATCGCCAACCCGCCTGCCAAGCGTGGCGATTATGGCAAACCCCCCCATTTTGGGGGAGGCCTATGTCCAGCAGTGGACGTCTTTCGGCTGAAATGATGATGATGATGGCTTCTCAAACTCTACTTTAGCATTACATAAGGTGATTCCTTCAATGCTGCCCGCCGAATGCATATTTCCTGATGTTTGTGCAAAGAAATTTTGAATATCGCAGGCTTTTACCTTAAGTAACCCTAAAGAAGAGTTTTAAAGCGTCTCAACTTAAAATTCTCGATTCAGAAACCGAGAGTATCTAGTAACCGTTTGATACTTATTGCACATACATTTAAATGTTAGCGGTTATGTAAATAAGTACTGTGGACTTTGGTGTTATTTACTTCCTTGACTAAGTTCATAATTACCTACAATGTGGAGTAAACGGCACTTACCGTAATTTGAAATACTAGAGAATTATGTAAACATGACGTATTCAGCGGGACTAGTTATTATTTTAATTGCTTATTTTGCCAGACACGTAACGAATAGGTACGTAATTCATAAATATAGTGAATCACTAAAATACTTTAATGTGGTACAGAACGTACATATTATACAGGCAATATACAGGGTGGGTAAAAAATTGTGGATCAAACAAAACAGGGCGATAGTTGGGGTTATTTGCAATAAAAAAAATATATGAAGGTATCATAACTACAACAGTGCTTTTATCACAGTGGGTTCAATGATTTATCAGTATTGGCTCTTTTTAGGGTTCCGTACCCAAAGGGTAAAAACGGGACCCTATTACTAAGACTCTACTGTCCGTCTGTCCGTCTATCACCAGGCTGTATCTCATGAACCGTGATAGCTAGACAGTTGAAATTTTCACAGATGATGTATTTCTGTTGCCGCTATAACAACAAATACTGAAAACAGAATAAAATAAATATTTAAGAGGGGCAATACAACAGTACCGCAAACACGTGTTTTTTTCGGCGTTTTTGCCTTGAGGTACGGACCCCTTCGTGTGCGAGTCCGACTCGCACTTGGCCAGTTTTTTCAATATCTTTTCAGTCTCACGAAAAAATATTTGTAACTTTAGTACCTTACTGTAAACACTCGAATTGTCATAACTTTTAAGGAGATCAAGTTAGGGCTCTGTCACAAAGATATTTTTTACTGCAAATAACCCCAACTATCGCTCTGTTTCGTTTGATCCACGATTTTTTCTCCACCCTGTATTTTAGTTCACAATAGGTTCTAATTAAAAGTTTTCTTTAATGTAATCTTTATTGTTTCTAATCATCCTTATATTTTATAGGGACTTGTGGCTAAGTTATAACAGCCGCACGGGTCGATCTATCAGGTTAAGCTACGCTTGCCGCGGTTGGTCCGTGGATGGGTGACCATGTTCACATACAATACCCCTCCGTGTCTCGAAAAGCACGTTAAGCCGTTGGTCCCGGCTGTCATTAGTGGATCTTTGACAGTCGTTACAGGTCGTCAGTAGCGCGTCTTGCAAAAGGGTATCGTATTACCCAGTAACTGTGTTTTGGAGGTCAGATAGGCAGTCGCTCTATGTAAAATACTGGTGTTCAACTGCATCCGGTTAGACTGGAAGCCTACATAGTTGGGAAAAAGCTAGGTAGAGGATGATTTTCTGGAAAGATATCGAAAGCTGTCGATTGACATCAAAACGTGACATTAACAGTTCCAATTTTCCATCATTTCAAAATCACCATCACCTGCATAAAAAAAGAAAAATATTTATACACTAGCAGCGCCCCGCGGTTTCACCCGCATAAGTGTCGATCCCGTAGGAATATCGGAATAAAAACTATCTTATGTCCTTCTCCGGGATGCAATCTATCTCTCTGCCAAATTTTATCGAAATCCTTTCAGTGGTTTAGGCGTGAAAAGGTAACATACAGACAGACAGACAGAGTTACTTTCGAATTTATAATACTATCAGTAAGTATATTAGTATGAGGGGCCCGTGGCTAAATAATAACAGCCGCACAGGTCGATCGATCAGGTTAAGCTACGCTTGCCACGGTTGGTCTCTGGATGGGTGACCATCTTTACGTACTGTGACCCCTCCGTGTCTCGGAAAGCACGTTAAGCCGTTGGTCCCGGCTGTCATTCGTGGATCTTTGACAGTCGTTACGGGTAGTCAGAAGCCCGAAAGTCTGACATACAGTCTTACCAAGGGGTATCGTATTACCCAGTAACTGGGTTGTGAAGGTCAGATAGGCAGTCGCTCCATGTAAAATACTTGTATTCAGCTGCATCCGGTTAGACTGGAAGCCGACCCCAACATAGTTGGGAAAAGGCTAGGCAGATGATGATGATGATCATCAGTATATTAGTATGGATTATTTTCGTTCAGTCGGTGTCCCTCAGACAGACTACCAATAAATAACACCACAGATAAAATAACAATCTCAACAATAACATTTTCTGTTCTGTCAATATGTCAGAGTCTACCTATCTATTGTCTACGGTCTACAGTTCACCATTTTATTCCCTAGTCACCTTTACCAGTCGCCTCGCTGTCAACCCAAAATCTAGATATTATTACAAAATATTTTATCAAGAGAAATATCATACGTAAAGGCTTCCGCGGACAGGCGCGACACAACGGTGCGACGCGATTCTGGTAGAACAAGTTCCATTAGGTTTTCATAGACATTGTTCTACTATTGTCGCGTTGCGCCGGTCTGCGGGAGTCTGAAGTCGTTTGGAAACAAAAACCATTTTTTAAATATTCGGCACGCTTGGAGGCCAAAGAATTTACGATATGAGCGCCTTTTCTTCAGTGCACGCTTTTTAAAAGTCAACTAGATTTGCATAATAACACTTTTCTGGTGTAAATGTACGAACACACGCGAAGTTTGAAAGAATTATATGTAGATAATGCTAAAGGCGTAGGTGCCCACTATGCTTTAATTAAACAGAAGTAGATTTTCAAACCTACACAAACATAGTCAGTCTATAATGTTCTCATTACTGGGAGACAAGCCTCCTTCCTGTGAGAAGGAGTGGACCGTAATCCACCACGTGGGCCCAGCGTGGGTTGGTAGATGTCACATGTCTTCGAATTTTCGATGCCATGCCGGTTTCCTCACGATGTTTGCCTACACCGTTTTGAGAACAGTGGTAAAGAAATAAATTACACGTCACTAACAATTATTTTCTATTGAATTCGCAGCAGGTGGCGTTCTATAGTTCCCCCCGCACCCTTCGCCTGCTGGCTTCCACCTGGGAGGAGTCGGAGATGACTGTCATACTGACGTCTTCTTCGACCCCTCCTCCACCTTCGGAGCGGCGCCGCGAGAGGGTCTTCGCGCTCCGCCGCCTCCTTGTGGGACCTGACGTGTTCGCAGAAGGAGGCGACTGCCGCACAGGACCCCTCATCCCCCAGCCCAACCCAGCTCCACCCAGAATCACAGAAGCTTCCTAGGGGCTCTACAGGCATCGCGGACCTTACTGTTCCGAGGATTTGTTCTCATCGGAAAGCTACGGGGTCACATTCCAGGATGACGTGGGCGGCTGATTCCTCACAGCCGAGAGGCAGATAAACAGTCGCTAGATGTAAAATACTGGTTGTCAGCTGCATCCAGTTTGACTGGAAGCCGACCCCACCGTAGTTAGGTAAAGGCTAGGCAGATGAATGAAAACACGCACCAATAGGTAAGTTTCTAAGTTACAGTCCATTCACAGTTATTTTACCTGTGATTTGATCACCGTCAAAATCACAGCGATCTTTATTTTCAACTAGCTGACCCGGCAAACGTTGTTTTGCCATATAAATTATTTCTAGCTGCCCCGGCGGTACTTCGTTCGCGTGGTGTCCTACCCCTTACCCTACCCTACTCCTACCCTACTCTTACACTACTCCTAGATACCCTTCTCCTACCCTACTTCTACCCTACTCCTAACCTACTCCTACACTACTCCAACCCTACTCCTATAAGCAAATTAAAGTATTAAATATTATGTCCGTCTATGGTTCTAAGCTATCTCCCCCACCAATTTTCAGCTAAATCGGTTCAGCTGTTCTTGAGTAATAAATAGTGTAACTGACACGACTTTCTTTTATATACCTATATAGATGTGCTAAAGTTGTTATTGAGTTTCTGCCATTGTCAAGTCTGCCAAAGTCACAGTGATCTTTATTTTCATTGTGCTAAGGTTGTTATTGAGTTTCTGCCATTGACAAGTCTGCCAAAGTCACAGTGATCTTTAATCTCGTTTCAATAAGGGTGCTGTTGGGTTGCTCCTGTCAGAGCAACAGAACTGTGCAAAGACTGAAGTAACACATATTACGGTATTCTTTAATGGCATACATCCTCATTAGTTAACTTAGAAGAGGTTCGATTTATCTAATTTGTGTGATGTTGTATTTATTGAAGTGTGATTTTGTATTTATTATTAAATAATTTAAAAATCTTTTGAAGTATAAGTGGTTACCTGAAATAAATGAAATTTATTTATTACTAGCTTCCGCCCGCGGCTTCGCCCGCGAGGTATGTCGATAAAAACTATCCTATGTCCTTTCCCGGGATGCAATCTATCTCTCTGCCAAATTTTATCGAAATCCGTTCAGTGGTTTAGGCGTGAAAAGGTAACATACAGACAGAGTTACTTTCGAATTTATAATATTAATAAGTATGCATTTATTTATTTATTAACAGCAGCGTAGGCGTCTAAGAAAAACAGAACAGCATTATAAAATTAAAAAAAGGAGTTTGTAAACCACTCCTGTCAGAAACAGCTGACCTAATGACATTAATATTCTCTTTGTTGATTACAACATAAGGGCTATAATACAATTTCCGGACAACGTAAACAACGGTTTACAAAGTGAAATTATTCGATAAGCATCAATATCCATGACAACTGACAACTCAGTTAGCATTTCATTAATTTTAATGTTATTATAAGTACATTTGTTTTTGTTTACAGGTGTAATTATAACATGTCACAACACACATACTGTGTTAGGAGATAGCGGCACAATCACTGTATGGCATTGTATGAAACAGCTCTTACGTTAAATCCCATTCTTTGTAATATTTCTATAAATCTCTAAAACAAATAATAATATTATAAAGAGGTGTGAGTTTTTTTATGTAGGGGTAATTTTCTGAACTATATAGAAGAATATATGTAAGTCGCGGAAGAAGCAGAGCGTAGAATCTGTTTTAAATACCTGTCAAGCTACAACAATCTGTCAAATTTCTTTAATAGATTTTCAACTTTACCGCTAAAGCATATGGTTTAAAATTGATTGGGAAAATTTGACAGTTTTGGGTAGCTTGATGTGCTGGTGTCTGTACGAAAGTCAGACACCAGCACATCTTGTCGACTGTCTTAAGAGTCAAGTCGCGTTAGAAGCGCAGAAGCTATATTCGCGACGCTCGACGCTCCGGGCGTCGGGAGCCGCGACTCCCGGCCATCGTAAGCGCGGGCCTGCGGGCGGAGAGGAATGGGTAGCTCACAGTCCGATCAGGATCAGACCCGTGCCGGACGGCGCGTACGTGTTCCACGCGCGCCTCAAAGAGATGTCAGCATCGAGGAGGTGCCCCCATAGGGCCGAACCCTGCCGGGTCAGCGGGATTGTCCGAAAGGGTTACCGCTGGCCCGGAACATAAAGGGCTAAGGAAGGAACACGGGTTGGTTTTAGTCAGTAAAAGTCTGACACTCCCTTCCGCTCCACCCAGAGCGGGAGGAGTCATTTGATGACTTCCCATCCGAAAAAAATAAATAAATAAAAAGTGCTATGATTAGGTCTTTCTAAGTAATCAACAAATCACAACACCTAACTTTAAATTTTTCAACTGAATCACAGATCAGAGACTGTTTCTGGCTTCAAAATACGAGTTATTCCGGTCTGATCCCCTGAACCCCCCTCCACCCCATCTTCGATCCCCTGCTTGTTCGTCTTCTGTTTTAATCTCTGTCTTATCCACTTTATACTTTCTCATTCCGGTTTGTTCCGCTTTTTTCTTTTGTTTTTATTCCTGAAGGATCGTCAGCAACAAACATAAGTACCTACAGGGTTTATTGAAGTACATAACGACGGCACGGTTGGTGCAGTGGTTAAGCGCTTGACTGCTGCGCTGCTTGTCGCGGGTTCGATTCCCGACCGGAACAAATATTTGTATGACCTACAAGTAGTTGTTCCGGGTCTGGCTGTTTGTGTATGTGAGTTTTAACGTCTGTAGACGCACCCACAATACAGGAGAAATTTCTAGTGTGGGGCAACGATTAAAAAAAAAAATTGGTTCATAATACTTATTGTAACGGATACGTGTATGTTAGACTACGGACAAACCAATCTAAACATTCATATCAAATGATTGCCATACAAAAGTCTAGATAAACACCATCATCAACAAAAGGCACTAACCGGCATTGACACATAGTCTACCACAATATGCAGCGTCACATCCATCTAAAGGATGTTTTAACACCGGACGTAATCAAGGCTGTAGTGGACATAAAAACCTTTGTTTCGAAACCATCATGGCGGCGTAACAGTTTGTAACACCATTGCAGTTATAGGGTTAACACGAGTGTTAATTTTATGTGTTATGTAAGTAGGTTTATTATGCTACTTGGTAGGTGTAGTGAAGGGTTAATTTTGTTTAATGGAACAAGGATTGTTGTAGGTAAAGTGGTGTAACTACTAAATTTAAAATAAGCTAAAGTGGGATTTAAGAAATGATATCAGTATGAAATTTTGTAGTGACGTTTTAATTGTGGACTAGTTGTGTGTGTAACACTAATGGTCTCTTTACTCATTCTTTTTCATTTTCTGAGATAAAAATAACCTAAATTAGTCCTTATAAAATCAGCTACCTGCCAGCAAAAGTCTCATGAAAATCGGTCCAGCCGATTCGGAGATTAGCCGGAACAAACAGTCAGACAAACAGACAAAAAATTTAAAGACCTGTTACACGATTTTAATGAAATGAGTATTATAGTTTCTAGAAGACAAGAGAAGTTTTCTGGTAGGTAATAAAAATAGTCCCTCAGGCCTGGTATAGAGTACCTACCAACTTATTTCCAATTTTTATGATTCTTAGGTATCACAAATCTATACCCATTTTAAGAGAAAATGTCAAAGATAAATCAAAAGTAAGAGCTTTTCCAAGAAGGCTTTTTTAGCTAGGTATCTCTATATTTTACTTTCCGTTCGCGGCTGCCTCTAACCAAAATAAGATTCACTTAAGTATCCTTTCCGTGAACTGTATTATATTTGGCTTAGATGTAAAAAAGAAATATTCGGGCTGTTGCCGTCATAGTGTGAAAGGAATATCTTTATGTCTGCAATATTATGTTGATCGCGCTATCTTTGAAAGAGAGCAGTAGTGACCCAGTGGTATCGGGCGCGACTTACGAGTTGTAGGTCGTAGGTTCAAACCCAAGCAAGCACTTTACTTTGTGCAAATTATTTCATTACAGGAAAACATCGTGAGGAAACCGGCATGTCCTAGAACCAAAAATTCCAAGACATGTGACACCCGTCCGCACTAAGTCCGCGTGGTGGCCCACCCTGGGCTGCCAGATTCGATACCCAACTTGTTAATTAGCTCATTATTTTAGCACGAGGGGAATCGTGGTACGAGTTCTAACCCAACATCTATAGACCTGTCTGAAAGAGGACTTTTGGTGCGAAAGGTGTCGTATATCGACGTTTCCGAGGACGGTTACGCGACACCACGCAGCGAAACACGACGCAGACAATGTTACGTGTATAGTTCATAGTTTTAAGGTTTTTAATATGTATTAGTTTATTATAAGACTAGCTGTGCCCGCGACTTCGTCCGCGTGGAATAGTGACTTTTCGGGCAGCATATTTTGAATTACATATACCGTCTACAGACCGGGCATTTGCTGTCCGAACCCTCTGAGAACTCAGGCGAATTTCAGTGAAAGTCTCAGACTCTAGTGCTTGAGCTTCACGATCGGCAGTGAGACGTATTTCTCGTTCTTCCTGTGTTTCCTGAGACCGAACATTTGCTGTCCGAACCCTCTGAGAACTCAGACGAATTTCCCTATCAGTGAAAGTCTCAGACTCACGCGATAGTGTATGAGCTTCACGATCGGCAGTGAGACGTATTTCCCGTTCGTCCTGTGTCTCCTGGAATCGAGCATTTGTTGTCCGTACTCTCTGGGAGCTCAGGCGGATTTCCCTGACAGCAAAAGTCTCAGACTCACGCGATAGCGCGTGAGCTTCGCGATCGACAGATAAACGTGCCTTTCGTTGTTCCCCGTTTTCCCTATTTCGAGTTGTCATCATTCGAGAACGATTTGAACTCAGTCGAGATTCTCGCTGAGTCGAAGTTTCTGCAGCACGAAACCTAGCCTGGTGCAGAGAGCCTTTTGCCTCACGACCTTCCTCAGATTCCTGTGATCGAACTAATCTCATCCTTTTAGCATTTCTGCTACATTGGGAGAGGTTGGATCTTCTTCGAGGCATTCTTACAATAAAATAGTACTTACTACTTAACACAGTTATTTAGTAAACACGTACTGTCGTAAACAATTAAATTATAAATACTTACAGATTATTATATAGTCTAAAATTATCACAGTTTAAGTAATAAGTGTTAAGACGTGTAAACCAAACGTCATTATCATCATCATTTCAGCCGATAGACGTCCACTGCTGGACATAGGCCTCCCCCAATTTTGGGGGGGTTTGCCATAATCGCCACGCTTGGCAGGCGGGTTGGCGATCGCAGTATGGTATGGTGGTGGAATGCATAGAGAACGCTGCTGCCCATTCTCCGGTGAGACCCTTAGTCGCCTTTTACGACACCCACGGGAAGTAAGGGGTGGTGCTATTCTTCTACACAGACAAACGTACTAACTTTATAAAACAAAAGAATTGCTAGAAAAAATAATTACTAACCTAAGCTAATGAACTTATACTTAATAAAGAAAATCAAGAAAAGAAATGCCTAACCTATACCAAATACTTATGATATTTATATACAAACCCTAAATACAAATTAAGATAAGTATACCGAAAATCAGGGAAAGAAATGCCTAACCAATAATAAATGCTTACAATATTTATTTAAAAAACCCTAAATAAAAATTAAGATAAGTAAATACCCAATAATCAAGGAAAGAACCGCCTAACCTATACCAAATACTTACAAAATTTTAAAGAAAATTAAGAAAAAGAACCTAACCTAAAAACCCTAAAATATAAATAAATGAAATATGCAAACAGTCAGTATTCAAGTGAATCGCAATAATCGAATCCAACTATTCGCCTATACTCTCCAGGATACGTGCGTTCGCTACGAATAACTGAATCCTTATGGCAGCGGCGCGTTTTCTTTTGAAATGGTCATCTCGCAGTTCAACCTGAGGGGTTGTCGACTGCTTAACCTGGCTTTCCTGTGGATGCCTCAATAAATTAAGGCCTCCAGCCAGGGCATAATACACAACTTAACTACACAATATAAACTTAAAAACTAAGCGACTACACGCTAAGGGCACCCCCTGTGGGGTACGGACCTCGGCTTAGGGCGTCGCTGGGAGAGGGCAGCAAGGGACAGGCTGGATCGGAATTATGGCAGCGGCGCGGCTCTCAGCGCGCTTTATACAAGGTGTAACGGAAAGGGGGTATCAACCCTGAAGGAGGTGAATGTGCTCATGAAACTGAACAAATTTCCCCAAAGAACATAGGTCGAAATATGAAAAAAAATTTGGACCTCCCATAGTAATCATTGATGTGCTATTACTATGGGAGGTCCAAATTTTTTTTTTCATCATCATTCACCTCCTTCAGGGTTGATACCCCCTTTCCGTTACACCTTGTATATATAGCCACGGACGCGCAGGCGCGAGGCGTTTACGTACTCTGATAGAATACCTTAACAAATGTTCGCCGTGATTCTTTAAATTGCCATAACTTTTTTATTTATGAACCGATTGACATGAAATAAACACTAAATGTTAAGTGAAGCTTATATTAGTGAAAACCGCATCTAAATCGAATAAGCCGTTTCTGATATTAGCGTGCACAAACACAGCAGACAAACAGATAAACAGACAAAAAAAAATTAATTACATTTTCGGGTTCGGCATCGATATAATAACAACCCCTGCTATTTTTTTTTATTTTTTTCCATTGTACAGACACCACTTTTCTACAATTTTATTATATGTATAGATTATTTTGTGTATTTTATCTATGGGCCTTAGTAGCCTGATAATAAAATGATTATTATTATTCATAAAAACAAATCACAGACTGATAGGAAACCGTGAGGCGCATTTATGGTCCAAGAAAAAATTGAACACATGCGACATCTACCAACCCGCACTAGGCCTGCGTGGTAGATTACAGCCCACTCCATATCACCGAGAGGAGGCCAGTGTCCCAGCAGTGGGAACATTGTAGGCTGATTGTGCTATCTTTGAAAGTCACGTCACATTTTACAGTATTTTCCGAGAATTACACGCCATGGAAACTCTATACAAGAACAATGATTTTCTGCAACATGCATATTTCATTATTACACACATATCACAAAATACAGACAGTACAGAAGACAATCTACATACAAAGTGCGCTCGAGCAACGCACACATAGACACCGCTCACGGACACGTTATCTCAGACGGGTTGGGAGCAGTGCGAGCGCGCGTGTCATCCGCTTGAGACACGCGTCTGTGAAGTGCAAAAATGGAGCAACAAAAAAATGCCTATTAAGCTCGATTTATATTTTTTTTATATATTTTTATATTTTGAATCAGTATAAACAAAGTAACTTTTTCGTAAGGTAAATTCATGCCACCAACTATTACGTAACTTGTAAACATGATTTTGTGTTTGTGTAGATATTGTGTTGTTTTTAGTGTCATTTGATAGGAAAAAGTTTACAAAACAAAAACATATAAAATTTTATAATTGTTTTTGTTCTGTAAACTTTTTTAACCGACTTCAAAAAAATATTTTTACAAAAAAAAACAACCGACTTCCAAAAAAACACTACAAATTGAAAAATAACTTTAATTTCGGAAGTCGGTGTCTTTGGTTCCGCGTTTTCGTTTATTGACACCGACTTCCGAAATTAAAGTTATTTTTCAATTTGTAGTGTTTTTTTGGAAGTCGGTTGTTTTTTTTTGTAAAAATATTTTTATTTTTCACTTTTTAGTGGGTCAGTTTGTAATTTATCTAAGTTACAAAAGCCTAATGCCAACTGTTCATCACCTTTTACAAAATATTGCTTTTCCCGATGCTGGGACGTTAATTGTTGAGGAGTTCTCCCGGTAAGAACCAGGAGATCCTCAACAATCACTCGCAATACGCATTGTGACGAGCATAAATTGCTTAGCAACCATATTAAAGTAATCGAATCGCAACCCGTGAAATATTTGTCAGTGAGTAGTTCCGATGGCCATCTGTGATCTTCATCATCAGCTCCACTTTACCAAGTGATGATTTTCGAGAGCAAATGCTCAAGTTACTTTAAAAAATATCCAAATCGCTGTAGCTTTGCCTATAAAATTTGAGGGTTGCCCTCGATTTCCATGGAATCCTCTCATCAGATTCCAACTTGATGATAATGGGACCACCTCGAGAGTATACCCTTTCAAATAAAAAAAGAACTTTTGGAATCGGTCCAGCCGTCTTCGAGTAATCGGTGAACATACACAAGGTAGCTACTGTAATCTGTTGAGGAGTTCCCTTAACTGTCCTTCGTCTTCATCATCAGACCCCTAATGACAGTCGCAACCCATCTAGGTGTAAAGTTCACATCAATACAAATTAATCAAGCCCAAACACAAGGTAACTGCTGTAAATCGTTGAGGAGTCCCCTCGACTGTCTTTCGGCTCCATCATCAGATCGACTCCAGGCCTTCATCAAAGTGTAGTACTTTAAAATACTTAATGAAAAAATTAACAAACGCACTAGTCGCTCCTACGATTTTCGAAAGCTCCCCTCGATTTCACTGGGATGCCATCATCAGATCCTGGTTTCCTTATCATGGGACCACCCTTGGCATATCCCCATTCCAACAAAAAAAGAATAATCAAAATCGGTTCATAAACGACGAAGTTATCCGCGAACACACATAAAAAAAAAAAAAAAAAAAACATATATACGGTCGAATTGAGAAACCTCCTCCTTTTGAAGAAGTCGGTTAAAAAGGAGGAGGTTTCTCAATTCGACCGTATATATATATTTTTTTTTTTTATGTGTGTTCGCAGATAAATTCGTCGTTTATGAACCGATTTTGATTATTATTTTTTTGTTGGAAAGGGGATATGCCAAGGGTGGTCCCATGATAAGGAAACCAGGATCTGATGATGGCATCCCGGTGAAATCGAGGGGAACTTTCGAAAATCGTAGGAGCGACTAGTGCATTTGTTAATTTTTTCATTAAGTATTTTAAAGTACTACAATTTGATGAAGGTCTGGAGTCGATCTGATGATGGAGCCGAAAGACAGTCGAGGGGACTCCTCAACGATTTACAGCAGTTACCTTGTGTTTGGGCTTGATTAATTTGTATTGATGTGAACTTTACACCTAGATGGGTTGCGACTGTCATTAGGGGTCTGATGATGAAGACGAAGGACAGTTAAGGGAACTCCTCAACAGTTTACAGTAGCTACCTTGTGTATGTTCACCGATTACTCGAAGACGGCTGGACCGATTCCAAAAGTTCTTTTTTTATTTGAAAGGGTATACTCTCGAGGTGGTCCCATTATCATCAAGTTGGAATCTGATGAGAGGATTCCATGGAAATCGAGGGAAACCCTCAAATTTTATAGGCAAAGCTAAAGCGATTTGGATATTTTTTTAAATAACTTGAGCATTTGCTCTCGGAAATCATCACTTGGTAAAGTGGAGCTGATGATGAAGATCACAGATGGCCATCGGAACTACTCACTGACAAATATTTCACGGGTTGCGATTCGATTACTTTAATATGGTTGCTAAGCAATTAATGCTCGTCACAATTACGTATTGCGAGTGATTGTTGAGGATCTCCTGGTTCTTACCGGGAGAACTCCTCAACAATTAACGTCCCAGCATCGGGAAAAGCAATATTTTGTAAAAGGTGATGAACAGTTGGCATTAGGCTTTTGTAACTTAGATAAATTACAAACTGACCCACTAAAAAGTGAAAAATAAAAACTGTTTACAAAAAAAAACAACCGACTTCCAAAAAAAACACTACAAATTGAAAAATAACTTTAATTTCGGAAGTCGGTGTCAATAAACGAAAACGCGGAACCAAAGACACCGACTTCCGAAATTATAGTTATTTTTCAATTTGTAGTGTTTTTTTTGGAAGTCGGTTGTTTTTTTTTGTAAAAATGTTTTTTGTATTGATTGCATATGTTTTAATATTTTAGAATAAGCTCAACAATAAATCAAACAACTAGATACGAGTGCCACTACCACGATAGTTTTTTGTGCATAAGCCAAAGTTGACAACCTTAGCGCGACCGCCGAGCGTAGGTATGAAAAGTGAAGTACATACACGTGATTGACTTCTGTTAGATCTGTATTTTGTGCACATATATTGCCGTTCGCACTCAAGGTAATGCAACAATACTGTTTTTATACCCTTTGTGTGAGAGCGGAGACTTTATTGCATAATCTCATCCCACATTACTTTACGATAAAACATGAAATGTATGAAATATTTGAATGTATCGCTCGGGGCTTTGTTTTTTACAGCAACGGTAGCCAATCGCAAATATTTATTGCTGATCGACAAACTTTGCATAGCTTTTGAATTGAACGAAAATAATAGGAAACAATAAAGAATTTATACAGCGAAACGCGTAAAAATTTCATGATACCTACCCGGTGACCAAGTTAACAAAGGGTAAAAATAAAATTCGTGTGGGAAATTTGTGGCAAAATCCGACGACAAGCAGCTGCATATTGTATAACTGTGCCCATTCTGAACCACTTACTTCGAATCATCAGTCCACCTGTGCAGTTAAGAGGAAACGCGGTCGGAGAGACTTTTGAAAAAGCCTAAGTAAAAAGTCATAATTCGGGGTTTGGGTCTCGCCTATTTCCTCCTCCAATATCGGACCAATTTAAAAGATATTTCATAAACTGAATAAGAAGGATATAATTATACTATCTCCCTATGTTTTTCTTTTTTCATTAATAGTTGTCAAATTTGTAAGTACACTAGGGTGTTGACAGCGGTTTAATTCGGCATTTTTTGAGGGTTCTAGTGCTTATAAAAATAATGTATCATCAAAAAGGAAAACGTAGGGACACACAAGTAGTTAATATTAATATTATTCTGTTAAAAATCATTGCTTTATGGTAATTAGCCAGAAAGAAAACAGGCGAGAGCGTTGCTGTGAAGAAACGACCACCCGCATTGCCTCTTAACTCCTTCAGTATATTTCACCCAATTTCACCAGTCAATATTGATGTCGAAAAGCTTCCCCTAGTAATTGGCTTCACTGTTCTTCGTCTCATCTAAAATGCACAGGGATTGAACGATACTTATATCGATCGCGCATTAATAAATTAACTGACTGTCAGCCTACCCGTTTAACTACGACGTTAAACAACGCTGAAAGAAACTACGGCATTACTTTGTTATTCCTTTAAAACTATGTAAAACTGAGAAGAAACACGTACCTTACGTTTACACATGAAAAGTTTTTTTCGTTGTTCCATCAAGATAGGCATACATTTTCGCGTAACAACATTTTTTTCTCACTTTTGGCCCATTTACGTTGTACTTACTTTTACGTCGGCGCGGGTAAAAATTTTAGACAAAAGCGAAACTGAAACGAGCTTTGAAACAAAGTAGGATTTGCTCAAACGTTTCATTAGCGAGGTCTGTAAAGATGTAACGTGGCTGGGTTATTTATTCTGTGTGAAATGTCGGTCGGTCGGTCGGTTGGTCGGCTAATTTCTATGCAAATGCCTCAGATGGGCGACCATGCCCCGGCGCGGCGGCACCCAGTGCCCTGTTCTATACGGATTCGGATTCAGATTATGCACCATCTGGGCCAACGGCCATGTCGATACATGCTCCGTACAACATATCCGGCTCTTGTAAGAGGTTAATTAATGCCTGGTATAGAAATACATCGGTGATATAGGTTAGTCACCGCATTACCATTATGCGTGCGTGTTATTAGGCCGTAGATGTTTAATAATGATTTATAATTTACGGCGGCCATCAGTCACGCGTTATCTTGCTTTACGCTTGTTCACTCGGTGTGTGTAATTACATTTTCCGAAATTAATGTCCGGTGAAATGACGCGAATTATATGTGCATACCAAAGTTTAATGTTGGAAAAGAGCTCTTACAACGGAACAACGAATTACGTCAATTGATTATTTAATAAGTTATAGTCTGAAAGAAAGAAGTAGATCAAGGGGATCTATGTATATTAATTAGTTCCAATATACCAAGTTTTACCTTGGTTCTCCTATTTCTGAATCTGAGTATCTCTCCATTGCCCTTTGGGTGACTTTAACCCTTCTCATGAGGTAACCGATATAGTCCGAAGAATTGACAAAGTTAAGTATCAGTGGGCAGGGCACATTACACGCAGAACAGATGGCCGATGGGGCCGAAAGGTTTTGGAGTGGCGACTGCTTACCGGAAGACGTATCGGTGGAAGGCTCTCACAAGGTGGACCGATGACCTGTTGAAGGCCGCAGGATGCGCTGGATGCGAGAAGCACAGAACTGGTCGAAGTGGCGGTGCTTGGGGAGACCAGCAGTGGACGTTTTTCGGCTGAAATGATGATGATGAACCCAAGTTTTGTGTTAGCAAGTTATTTATTGACTGAGCAGCACAGGATGAACCATTTGTTAAATCATTAATTAATCATAGCTTCGATTAATGTTTTCCTATAATGATTCTTTAAACTCTATCTGCTATATCATTCGATCAGCACTCAATTTTGCCAAGTAGAACGAGAAATTCTCTTTTGGGCTTTCGATTCACTTTGGGTTTTCATTTAAAATTAAAGTGGTATTAGTGGCCGACGCCTCTAGTGTCGAGTGGAACACGTCGAGAGACTAATAAAGTTAAATCGAAGACTCGTGGAGACATCACTTCACGAACCTTACTAAATTGAACTTTCAAGCCTTTTGAACCTTCAAAGCGTCAGCGTAAGAGACGGTGACTTTGGACCTCAAATATATATCTGTGTGTACAACATTATCAGCCTCTAATATTCCCACTGCTGGGACACAGGCCTCCTCTCTTCGAGTGGGAGTGGGCTGTAATCTACCACGCGAGCCCAGTGCGGGTTGGTAGATGTCACATGATGTCTTCGATTTTTTGGTCTTGGACCAAAAACTCGGCCTCACAGTTTCCTATCAGTCTGTGATTTGTTTTTATTCCCCTCGTGGTATAATAATGAGCCAATTAACAAATTGGGTATCGAATCTGGCAGCCCAGGGTGCCAAGCCAAATCACTCTTTATAGCCTTAAATTGGCTAATTACTTCAACAAAACATTGTAAACACAGTGTAATAAAAACCAACATCAAAATATTTGAAATCTCCATCATTCCACCACATTGTCGTCTTCAAAGTAACTTACTGTTTTGTTATGATAAGCGCTCATAATAATGTTCTAGAACTCGACACTGAACAAACTTGCTTTAAGCTAACGTTTCACTACGTACCTACGAAGTTATGAATAAATTATGTTCCACACGGTATATACTCCTCTCTATTGTAACGTACAGCTTAGTACTAAAAACATGTAGATAACTTAGGTACTCTAGTATTCTAGTTTTAGTATGGACTGTAGCTGGTAATGAATTAGGTCAATTGTTTGGGACTAAGTTGATAACGCTTCAGTTTTCGTTCAGTCTTTTTAATTGGGAAAATCTGGGAAACTTTGTCGTATTTACTTCTTATTATTTGACTAAGGGCTGCTTTGTCCATCGCCAGATAAGTTTTATTAGAGGAATAAAATTGACGTTTGACAGTTTTTGTATAAAATAACTGTCAAAATTTCAAAATTATTCCTCGAAAAAGTTATCAGATGATTGAAAAAACAGCCCTTAATAAAATTGGGTTTTCAAGGCTTGAATTTCTTGAGTTCTCGATCAATGTTCTTGTAAATAAATAAGACACATAGTCTAGTAACCCTAATTAGCAACTAGAAACAAATTAGTACCATGTCAAAAGTAGCAGACGGAGAGAAAAATTATAGCATAATCTAATCAGCATATAAAAAATAATAGCATAATCTAATCAGCATATAAAAAATAATAGCATAATCTAATCAGCATATAAAAAATAATAGCATAATCTAAGCAGCATATAAAAAATAATAGCATAATCTAATCAGCATATAAAAAATAATAGCATAATCTAATCAGCATATAAAAAATAATAGCAAAATCTAATCAGCCTACAATGTTCCCACTGCTGGGACACTAGCCTCAATTCTATGAGAGGGAGTGGGCCATAATTCACCACGCGGGCCCAGTGCGGGTTGGTGGATGACACATTTCTTCGAATTTCTGGTTTTAACACTCGCCGGTTTCTCTCGATGTTTCTCTACACCGTTTTGAGAGCAGTGGTGATGAAATTTAATACAGTAAAGTACCTGGCTGGGTTCGAACCCACGACCTACAACTCGTAAGTCGGGGCCGATTGCACTGGAGAAAAACTATGATTATTTTATATAAAATTTAGAACTCGTAAAACTCTTAATATTTCAACGAATATAATTATTATTAAGCTCAAAAGCTAATGATTATTATCAGTGTCCGATGCACTCGTTCTGGGTAAGCATCGTGGTTGGGACGGTAAAATAAAATGTTTAATAGTAATTGTTATTTAAATTTTGTACCTACTAACATAGTTTATAAGCTCCTGTTGTTACTAACCATAATGGATCATGTAATCTGACTAATAAATAAATAATAATAATAAGCTGAAAGCCCACATTGCCAACTACAAACAAATAACCACACAACCATCCAATCCAGAGAGCGAAAAACGATACTACTATTTTGTGTCGTCTTTTCCGATTCTCTGTCGTAGAAAATACAACATCTCATTACGAGTCTTATCAACAACAATCGTATCTTCATTACTTACGACACAGACAGGCCATCTAATAGCCGATTCGGAATCAATATAAGGCTCGCTACACATAGCGACATCAGCACGACATTACGTCGGGGGGCGTTCATCAATTCTCTTTATGGGCACTTTCTTTCGCCATTGTCACTATCAGCGGGTGTCTGCTGTCACGTTAAATTTTACGACACAGGCTCATTTGTGCCGCGTTGTCAGTCATTTTCGGGAGTTCAATAATCGACCTCGTTTCGTATTTTCGTCCTGCGTTCATTTTCTCGAAACATTGAACGAGTCGCGTCGCATTTCGGTAAGATATTGCGATGTTTTGCTTGAGAATGAAATATCGAGTTACGGAGATATCAACGTAAAGAGTAAAAGCTTTTTAAGAACGGAAAATTATGCAATTTGTTAGCGACGTAATTTTATGGTACATGTATTTTGGTTGTTTAAGGAACGGGTTCTTACTTTCTTCTAATGACTTCATTATTTTGTAAATTAACGTAAATCACTAACTGGAAGTTAATTAGAACGAAACTTGATTCAAAAACTTTCGAATTTCAACATTAAGTATGTAAGTAGGAACTCCATTTCGCAAATCATTAGATGAAATATCTCATTAAAATAATCTCACAAGCACGTACTTACAGTTCCTACGTTTTATGTACTATCTGTGTTATTAAAAGTGGTATTCCTCAAGCGTTTTATCTGTAATCTCGAACACAACCGCAATCAGACAAAAGTAGGTCGAGCCGCGGGAAGGATTAGGTAAAATTTTAAGTACCGGAATGATTTAAGGGCTGAGGCGCCACACGGCACGACTAGGGTTGGCCCTGGGCCTTTATTTTAAGAGGCCGTCTCCACGAGCGAGAGAATCGCGGCGATAGTCTCGCCGTGCCATCAAATTTTCACCGCGATAATATCGCCGTGTGGAGACACGTTCTATGATAATGTATAGAAATATGTGGCTGGACGACCGGGCCTGGTTAGGCTGTGTTTCCACCAGAGATGAGCGAGGATGCGTAGCGAGGAATGTGTGTAAAACTATCCAATACCAACGCTAACTTAGTTCAAGCTATAAAAATGAAGTGATGTTATTGGCTGGTTTCACACACATCCCTCGCTACTCATCCTCGCTCATCTCTGGTGGAAACGCAGTCTTACCGGACGGCGAGCTACCCATTGCTCGCCGTCCGCAAGCCCGCGCCTACGGTGGCCGGGAATCGGCTCTACCTTGTGGGAGGCCTTCCAACTCTACATATTCCTGTACGCAGAAGACGCGTGCTGTGCTGTGCAGACCCTACATAAATAGGGATAAGAGCAGAAGACTACGGTATTAGTATAGAGGTATGAGGAACAGTGTGTAAAGTTCACTCATATTCTATAGAAACGGGAGGATCCTCCGACCAGACGGGTGTTGTGTCTGGCGGGCAACGGCCCGATGATGCATGTCGGGCCGTTGTATCTATGCTAGTTGCGCGGTAAACTCTGCTTGCGCGATGCAGGATTTTGGGTGACGACAGTATGATGCGTTGTTTACATGTGGCGTTGTAGATACCGCTATATTAGTTGCTTTGGAAAGAATTAAGCGGTTCGCTTTGGACCGTCAATTTGAATGAAGCAACCAAATTGATTCGTGTAAACTGCAAAGTGAATCATTCAATTTCGGCCATACACTTGATTACGGAGCCTTTCAATCAATGAATCAGTCAATGGTTGAACCGTGTAATCTATACAAAGAGGTAATAATGAATTTGTATGTAGGGGTGAATTTTTGGAACTACTGATCCAATTTCGAAAATTCTTTCACCAATGGGACGCTATATAGTATTGCCGACTGTAATGGCATATATATATATATATATATTTTATACTAGCTGTGCCCGCAACTTCGTTCGCGTGGATGTCGGAAAACAATAATGTGTCTCTTTATTAATTCTTTCTTTTTCTGAAAATAAGAGTGTATTATAGGAGACAGAAAAACAAAACTTTTAAAAAATATTTTTAGTATTTTTGTTTATATATCTCGGAACCATGGGGTCCCGGTCCTTTGGAAGGCGTACGAGGGGCCGAAGCCAACTCGCAGAGGCCCCTTAAGAAATTTTAATGAAATGCGGCACCAACCGACGATTATCCCTGTATGCGCTATGCAAGTGTATCCAAGGATAACCTCCGGTTGGTGTAGGACTATTGCAGGATATGGAAAAAATAAAAAGTTGGACTATTGGTTTGGGTGGCTAAAGGGGACTGGTTACCAAGAACTATGGAATAACTATGACCCCTGCCTGATCAATGTTTTATATATACACGGATAAAATGGCAGGGGGTGACTTGCACACTCAATAATGGGCCCCCGGAAACGGTCGCTAGCACATAGTGACGTAGCAACATGGGGGCAACATGTCCTGGGGTGCTTATGAGGAGTGGAGAGGTATTCCACGGCTATCAGGACAATCCCGGAAGTACGGGCAAGATCCCTACCAGCATCTTACTGGAATACTTCCTTCCTCCGAGCACGTTTGCTCTTGCAAATCTCCACTCAAGCCGGTCAATAAAGGCAAGAATGAGGTGGGAGCTCTGTTCCTCGTCATTGTTTACTCCAGCCGGCCAATGAAGGCAAGCCAGAGGTGAGGAACAAGACTTCTCCCTGAAGATAGGGTCCGTGGGGTCGCTACTGCCCAACAGCTCGCCACATGCTGCCCTGCGGATTTCTGTATCTCTCTTGGTCTGGCTCCTCACCTTAGACCTGTTCCAGCAAAGTAAACTCTTCCGGCATAGGCCTAGAGTTCGGAGCGCGCAAGCCCCACCACGGCGTCAACGTAGAGATACGGCGGCGGGGGTATTTTTGTTATTATTAAAAATTGTATTTTTGTGTTATTTACCGTATATACTTACTTAGGCTATATAAAACTTGCATAATTGTAACCTAAATGGATGAAGCCACTGGCTCCTGAAATACAGGTACCTTAACCTAGCTCTGGGGCCAGGGTCTAAAAATTTTTCTGTAACCTGTTTTTAAGGCAATAAAGAAAGTATTTTTATTATACTTTTATATGCATTTTGTAATAAGCTGAAATGTTGACATTACAAACAGACACTTCAGTTTTATTTATTTGTATATATGTATTATTACAAGAAACTTCACACGGACAAAGCAGCGGGCAGACGCTAGTATTGCCATGTTTGCGACACACCTGAAACAAAGTGCAACATATCAATTATGTTAATGGCATTCTATTGGTGTCAACGATGTATTTCTACGCAAACTAGGGGAATTGATATAATTCACCTTTTCATAGAGCTGTGTTGACTCTATGTTGACTCAACTTAAGTGAATATGTTAATATTTTGGTTAATTAAGTGGAATCGAAAGGTTGACTCACAATAATGCATGAGTGTTAAAGCATGAGTCAAAAAATTATTAGAAAACTATCTAATTCATATGGAGCTTTCGGTGCATGGTTTTTTTTTTTACTTGGCTTACACTGTCCCACTGCTGGGCAAGCGCCTCCCTCAAGTCCTTCCAGTAACTAGGCTTGCTTACTATTCACTATTTTATTTTACCTCGAAGCAGTCCAGATCATCTCGCCACCTCTTTCTGAAACGGCGCCGTCCATCTTCAGACTGCAGAGTTGGCTGCAGAAGCGTGTTTAGTTTTGTGATCTTCCTGTACGAGTCGCAGTAAATACTTTCTTTCTTTCTTTCTTTCATTACAGATTATTTGAATGAAACATATTCAACCCTTGCAGCCTCCCAAATGAAAATATCGGGATATAAGTATTCTATGTATTAATCCGGGTTATAAACTATCTGTGTTCCAAATTTCATCCAAAACCGTTCAGTAGTTTTTGCGTGAAGAAGTAACAAACATACAAACACATACACAAACTTTCGCCTTTATAATATTAGTGTGATGTGATTGTTTTCGCCACTAAGCTATAATCTAGAGTCCTACTAATAACTTAAGCATCTTGATTGTTTCAAACAACCAAGCTAATTTCAAAATCCCTTTAACTTCGCCAACCCTACGGCCCACAAAGTTTTATCTGACCCACGACGTAGCTAAGTATAATCCTAATTAATTGGCAGACACAGTGTGGTCCAGATATTACACGAACATACACTGGGACAGCCATCCCGACAATAAACATGTAAAGTAAGCTTTAACTGTTTGTGAAAGGCGTCATTTATTTCATTTTTTACTGCCCAGGACCTTATACTCTGCAGTGTCTGAACCACGACAGACACTGCAGAGCATAATGTCCTGGGCTCGACTCCCCGGTAGGGCAGTGTTATTGGGTTTTCGATCTGGAATTAACCTGTAGCATCATACAGAGAAGGCACGAGCATAGATTATGACGCGATGACGCTTGCTCAAGACGGGTTGGCGATTTCAGACTTATAATAATAATAATAATAAATTCATTTACTTCAGGCAAGAAAGAAAAAGAATAAGAAAGAGAAAAAAAAAGTTTATTTATTAAGAGAGGCTTGTGGTTAAGTAATAACAGCCGCAGGGGTCGAACGATCAGGTTAAGCTACGCTTGCGTCGGTTGGTGCGCGGATGGGTGACCATCTTCACATACCCCTCCGTGCCTCGGAAAGCACGTTTAGTCGTTGGTCCCGGCTGTCTTTCGTGGATCTTTGACAGTCGTTATGGGTAGTCAGAAGCCTGAAAGTCTAGAGAACCAGTCTTACCAAGGGGTATCGTATTACCCAGTAACTGAGCTGTGGAGGTCAGTTAGCAGTCGCTCCATGTAAAATACTAGTATTCAGCTGCATCCGGTTACACTGGAAGCTGTCCCCAACATAGTTGGGAAAAGGCTAGGCAGATGATTAAGTATAAGAAAAAAAGAGTATTTCATTAGGAATTTCTCAGTAGCAGATTTGTCCCCAGTTGACGGCAATAGGCTCAACTCTCAAATCGTTTATTGCAATCCATAATGTAAAATTACAGGTGGTAAATAAAAAAATAATAGAAACAATTATGGGCCCTGTCGGCACAGCAAATTTTTAAATAAGTAGAAAGAGCGCTTTACTAATTTTCCTTGCTATTATGTTACAATTATTTTATATCTTATTCTTACCTATGTATTAATAGTTCGATTCATTCACTCATTCTATTAATATTTTATATGCAGGTCTATCTATTTGGGATATTCCTCGAAACGCACCAACTTTGAAACGCAACAAAATAATTCCTCGAAAAAAATTATTAAATATTAATAAAAATATAATTTTATTCCTCTAAATGCATCAACGATGAAACATAGAGAAGGGCATGAAGGATTCTTAATTAATGATATCGATAGATGTTTCATTTGGTGCGTTTCGAGGAATACCCCATCTATTCATTTCTTATTTCATCATTATCATCCTAGCCTTTTCCCAACTTATATGTTGGGGTCGGCTTCCAGTCTAACCGGATGCAGCTGAATACCAGTATTTTACATGGAGCGACTGCCTATCTGACCTCCATAACCCAGCTACTGGGTAATATGATACCCCTTGGTAAGACTGGTTGTCAGACTTTCGGGCTTCTAACTACCCGTAACGACTGTCAAGATCCACGAATGATAGCCGGGACCAACGGCTTAACGTGCTTTCCGAGGCACGGAGGGGTCTCGGTATGTAAAGATGGTCACCCATCCACAGACCAACCGCGGCAAGCGTAGCTTAACCTGATCGATCGACCTGTGCGGCTGTTATTATTTAGCCCGCGGCTATTCCCCTCCCTATTCATTTCTTATTTATTTAACTATATTTAATATTACAGGCTCGCCCCGTGTACACACTTCTGCCCAACCCTTCGGGAAAACAAAGCGTGATATTATGGGCCCAGATGTTACACGAACATACAGCAGGACACGCATCCCAACAATAAACATGCTAAGAAGCTTTAACTGTTTGTGAAAGGCGACATTTATATTATGACCTGACCTTAAAAATAAAAATATTATTTTTCGCAAAAATGTTTGGTTTTGTTAAAAATATGAGACAGGGTTTGTAAATAACACCTTAAACATGCAAAAAAGGCTAAGCTTTAAGGCTACCTCAGACAGGCGCGACGAGACTCTAGTAGAACAATTTCTTTGAAAACTTTATTTATTTTATTTATTTTGTTAGGGAAAACAAACTATTGTACATTATATATTACATCTAAGATTACATTAGAAGTGGGTAAATGTACAATCCACAACGTTTCCACAGATTACCTAGGTTAATGATACAGTAAAGACACAATGTTCAAGTTACTGAAACACAAAGAAGAAGACAGTAAGAGAATAAAGAGGTTGTACTTATTTTAAACTAAAACAAATAGTACTAAATACAGTTACTACTACTTCATGAATATTGTTCTACCAGAATCGCATCGCACCGTCATGTCGCGCCTATCTGCGGGAGCCTTTAATTAAATAGTGCTAAAACGTAAAATTGCTTGCTACGGAAACTATTCTGACAGTATTCGTAGAAATATATATAATTTGTACTTTATTAAATATTGGCAAATGGATCTTTGTAGCTTATTAATTAAGCTTTACTTCATTAACAGGTTCACTGTCCACAAAGTAGACACAATAGTGAAAAGTTAAACAATCAACATGAATCATAATAATATATGATTCATGGGAAAGGGCAAATTTCACCAAGCTTTTATACCTTGAATAAGTCTTATCCGGGAATGAATTTTGAATTGTGACAGTTTTTCCGAACTAGAACTGTCAGATGTCAATTTTATTCCACGTAGATATGATCTGACTTTTGTAAAATCAGCCCTTAAAAATATTGGCAGTCGAAAATTATATAAAACTAGCTGAAATCGGCGAATTTCGTACCGCCCCAGATTTTTTTTTTTTGTTAATTTTTTCCATGTTTTAATAGTTATTCTGCTATTTGCAACTAATCAAACATCATAAAAATCGGTTTAGCCATTCTTGAGTTATAAATGGTGTAACTAACCCGACTTTGATTTATTTATACTAGCTTCCGCCCGCGATGTAATGCGGGATGCAATCTATCTCTGCCAAATTTTATCGAAATCCATTCAGTGGTTTAGGCGTGAAAAGGTAACATACAGACAGACAGAGTTACTTTTGAATTTATAATATTAGTATGGATACATAAGGTATCGTGGGGAGCTCGGCTAAATAATAACAGCACGGGTCGATCTTCAAGGTCAGGCAACGCTTGCAAGGTCGGTTCATTGATGGATGAAGAGCCCTTACAATCCGAGGGACGGAGGGGCCTCGGAAGGCACGTTAAGCCGCTGGTCTCGGCTGTCATTTGTAGATCTTTGACAGTCGTTACGGGCTGTTAGAAGCCCGAAAGTCTGACAACCAGTATTTCCAAGGAGTATCGTGTAACCCAGTTACTGGGTTGTGGAGGGCAGATAGGCAGTTGCTCCATGTAAAATACTGGTAAGTATGCAGTTGCATCTGGTTAGATTGGAAGCCGACCCAAACATAGTTGGGAAAAGGCTAGGCAGATGATATTACCTACTGTAAGTATAAGGCCTTCAGTATCAACAAAACACACGAACAAAGCCAATGTTTTATACTTCAGCACTATTTACCTACCTGAGCTAATCTTGAAAGCACGTGTTCATTTAATACTTCATTGCTTTGCTATTATAGCTACTATTGCACATACATCACAATGTATTATTGCAAAACTTCCGATTGCTCATTTCATTACGTTCGCCGCTCCAGGCAACCTAGGTGATACTGTATGTGTGTATAGTTAACACAAAGCATTCAATTAGTATTATGAAGTTTTTCATTTATAAAGTGCAAATTAATATAATTTCCTATTGATATCCATTTCACATGTGGCTCATGGCTAAATAATAACAGCTGCACAGGTCGATCGATCAGGTTAAGTTACGCTTGCCGCGGTTGGTCTGTGGATGGGTCACCATCTTTACATACCGTGACCCTTCCGTGCCTCGGAAAGCACTTTCAGCCGTTGGTCCTGGCTGTCATTCGTGGATATTTGACAGTCGTTACGGGTAGTCAGGAGCCCGAAAGTCTGACAACCAGTCTTATCAAGGCGTATCGTATTACCTAGTAACTGGGTTGTGGAGGTCAGATAGGCAGACGCTCCATGTAAAATATTGGTATTCAGCTGCATCCGGTTAGACTAGAAGTCGACCCCAACATAGTTGGGCGAAGGCTAGGCAGATGATGACTATGTGGGGTATCAAAATAAAGGGCTTGAGGAGACGATTCCAAAAATATAATATACTAAGGGCTGATTTTTCCATCTTTTATTCGAGGAATAAAATTGACGTTTGGCAGTTTTTGTATGAAATAACTGACAAAATTTCAAAATTAGGTATTCCTCGAATAAAGTTATCAGATGATTGAAAAATAAAAAAAGGATTAAAATAAAAATAAAATGACAAAATCAAAACCCGACTGCATATACGATTCTAAACTAGCTCTCTTTTCAAGCAGTCTGGTGCAGTAGGTAGCATCAAATCTGAGATTGAACTAAAATGACATACCTACTGCCTGTCGGGTTTTTTTTTTTTTTCCATTCTAATCTCATGCATGTTCATCAAAAACAAAAAAAAAATGTCGTCAATGGAGCGTCAGCCCAAATCCAACATTCTAACGCGGGGGTTTACGCGCCACAGCTACTGATCATATTGTTCGTCGACCGAGACTAAAACCTATGTGTCTATACACACTATGCCGAAGTTACGCGACCGAAGTTCGGCAAGATTACGCCCGCAATGTTATTTAACGCAACGTAATTTCGGCATAATGTGTCGTCAGTAATTCAAATAGCATTGCAGGCGTAATCATGCCGAACTTCGGTCGCGTAACTTCGGCATAGTGTGTTTAGACACTATGAAGTGAGAACTCTTTGCTGTACATTAATAGAAAAGTTTTTTTTTTTTTTGTTAATTTTCAAAACGATTTTTTCAGTTAACGTTCCAAATTTAAATCACAATAATTAAATTAAATTCAAATTCTTTATTTCTGACATGAGTCCATTGTTAGTATCGACAAAATAACTTAATAACCTAGTGTTAGTAATAAGGAGATAATACTTGAAATATCAACTCTTATGGGTTCTTACCCAGTGGCGGAACAGAGGGTAATCCCACCGATCAGTGACCGGCGGGTCATAATGAAATTCAGTACAATATTAATGCCCGGCTAGAGCCTAGGGCTTAAATGACTGGCTTTTTAGACTAGGTTGTTTTTTTTGCGGATGCGAAATCATCAAATGACTCCTCCCGCTCTGGGTGGAGCGGAAGGGAGTGTCAGACTCTTACTGACTAAAACCCACCCGTGTTCCTTCCTTAGCCCTTTATGTTCCCGGCCAGCGGTAACCCTTTCGGACAATCCCGCTGGCCCGGCAGGCTTCAGGCCTAAGGGGCCCCTCCTCGATGCTGACATCTCTTTGAGGCGCGCTTGGAACACGTACGCGCCGTCCGGCACGGGCCTGGTCCTGATCGGACAGTGAGCCATTACTCTCCGCCCGCAGGCCCACGCCTACGGTGGCCGGGAGTCGTCACGCGGCTCCCGACGATTTTTTTTTTTAACATTGCCCCACACTAGGAATTTCTCCTGTATTGTGGGTGCTTTTTTACAAATATTTAAACACACATACACAAACAGCCTATATAGCCTATATAGATACCTATAGATAAACCTGCACTTGCAATGGTTGCAATTTATCAAAACTTATTGCCTTTTTTCAAGTAGATTCATGTAAAGAAGAATAAGCAAGAAACTCCACAGTAACACGACTAACACGTGTCCAAAACTTCCATAGTTACTTACTGAAACTGTTATCGAATGTTCTTACAGAACTCACCTATGGACTAACATTAGTATTCTAAACGTTAACATTTCAACTTAGTTTATCTTTGTAACTTTTCTTTCTTGCAAGTAGAGTCAGCAAATTAATGAGAGTTGTGTTTTGTTGGGATTGTGGCTGAGCAATAAAAATAATGATAATAGCCTCCCCGACCGTTTTCGGTCACGGAGGCCAATCTCAATGGAGATTAGCCAGGTACGCAGGAGATATAACAGTGCACAAGTGTGTGCGCAAACACAGGTGCACTCTCTGTTTCTTTACTCTCATAGTCCGATGGGACGGCAATCCGACACGACCGGGCAGAGTTCAGGCGCAGGGCCAACGGCTTTACGTGCTTTCCGAGGCACGGTGGTATTAAACCGCCAACTTCCAAACTCCGGACTGAGAAATTGCTAATGGAAAATAGAATAACACTTTGTCGGACCCGGGAATCGAACCCAGGACCCCACGCTCAGCAGTCGCGCTTTCAACCACCAGACCAACGGGGCGGTCACAGCCGCACGGGTCGATGGATCAGATTAAGCTACGCTTGCCGCGGTCGGTCCGTGGATGGGCGACCATCTTTACATACCAAGACCTTTCCCTGCCAAGGAAAGCACGTTAAGCCGTTGGTCTCGGCTGTCATTCATGGCTCTTTGACAGTCGTTACGCGTCTTCAGAAGCCCGAATGTCTGACAACCAGTTAAGACTGGTTGTCAGACTTTCGGACTTCTGCTTCGTTGTGGAGGTCAGATAGGCAGACGCTCCATGTAAAGTACTGGTGTTCAGCTACATAGACTGGAAGCTGACCCCAACATAGTTGGTAAAAGGTTA
Source organism: Mesoligia furuncula (assembly GCA_916614155.1). Lineage (NCBI taxonomy): Eukaryota > Metazoa > Arthropoda > Insecta > Lepidoptera > Noctuidae > Mesoligia > Mesoligia furuncula. The sequence goes on from OU744807.1 coordinate 10,128,039, forward strand.
GGCAGATTAATATCTATTTCACCTCATAATTAGCCTATAATGTTCCCACTGCTGGGACACAGGCCTCCTCTCGGTGAGAGGGAGAGGGCCGTAGTCCACCACGCGAACCTAGTGCGAGTTGGTAGATGTCACATGTCTTCGAATGGTAGGTTTTAGAACATGCCGGTTTCCTCACGATGTTTTCCTTCACCGTTTTGAGAGCAGTGGTGATGAGGTAATGTACACAAAGTAAAGTGCCTGCTTGGGCTCGAACCTCCGACCTACAACTCGTAAGACGCGGCTGTTACCACTGGGCCACCACTGCTGACCTACTTACGTATTATTTCAAATTTAATCACACTAATATTATAAAGGCGAAAGTTTGTGAGTGTGTCTGTGTGTATGTGTTTATATGTTTGTTACTTCTTCACGCTCAAACGGCTCGACCAATTTTGATAAAATTTGGTATGGAGGTAGCTGACACCCTGGATTAACATATAGGCTACTTTTTATCCCGATATTCCCACGGGATCGAAACTTATGCGGGTGAAACCGCGGGGCGCAGCTAGTTGAAAATATTCCTGAAACTTTTAAACAATACTAGACGAGACGACGACGATTCGAGACGTCAATACAATGTCTGTATGTCTGATGTATGTCTAATGTCTAGGCAGATGATGAGTTGTATTTTGTGAGATTCATCTTCTTCTTAGCGTCTCGATGGCAAAAATAACACGAAAAAATATATTATTATTAGCCTGTGATGTCCCACTGCGGAGTAAAAGCCTTCCTACTCTCTTTCCACTTCTCTGTGTTCAAAGCTGCTAAGGACCAGTTCTTGTTGAAGGAGTCCAGCTCATCCCGCCATCTCCGTCTCTGGGCTTGCCACGATGTCGTTTGCCATTAGAAAATATGTAGGTATGCTTAAAAAATATATATCGTTTTTTAAAGTTTGGCCGAAAATTTTGCAACGCGGATACCGTTCACTGACGCAGCCATTAGGTCCTCACGAGTGCAGGTGACAGGGTGCAAGTTGGGAGGTGAGTCATTGTAAGATTTAGAAATACCTTTAGCGAGTTATTATCGTTCTAGCACTTTGTAATAGTCTTAAAAAATCTGAACAATGTCATGATTTGTCACTAATAAGTATGTGAAAATGCTTTAACATCTTTATTCAAGAGTTCCTCACTTCCTTGCTAACCGTACTTGGTAGAATATCATTTGCCGCGCTCCGCTCCCATTTTAGCTGACTCCGGACTACAATTCTGCATATAATCAGATTCTGCCAAACTTCGAACCTAACTAAGAAGTCCTTCCCTACTTCAGAACATTCAGATCTCATGTCTGTCCGAGGCCTTATTCTGTTGCAAAATTCTAACCTTTCATAAAGGCCTACGCAGACCGGGACGGCATGGCAAGGGATTTTGCCGTCAGACAGCGCATACTAGCCGCTTAGATACCGCGACATTCCAGCGGCTTCCCCGCTTCTCTACCCCCGCCGCCTCACCCCGTGATATCTCACAACGAGCGCCGGAGTCCTTGGCATGCCGTTGCCTACCGCAGGATGCCACGGCATCCTGCGGCAGGAGCCCGTGGCGCGTCTTTCAATGCCGTGCAATGAGCAATTTATGTCGTATTTCTATATTGATACGTTTGAATGTCCATTAGTAAAAGTTTAAATCCCTTGCCATGCCGTCCCGGTCTGCGTTGCCCTTTATTGTGTGATTCAATGCTAACCTTCATTTTGACAATGCATTTGTGTTTAATCTAAATTGTATTGTGATATCAAGGCTCTTACATTTGAATGCAGGTAACATTGAATTATGTATCCCTTGTTGTGCTAGGTAACGTATTGTGAAACAAATCAAGTTAGTTTTCAAATAGTATTTAGTTATTTATCATTAATAGGTAAATAATAATTGCAATATAGTTGTTAGTGTTCTTCTCTCCTTGATTAGAAGTGAATAATCTATACGGGGTCATTGGTAAAACATTAACAACCTCTTAAGAGGTCATTGTACTCATCATTATCTCATCATAACAACGTCTACTACGGGACCAAACCTGAAATCGCGAAAAAAAAATCAACTGTTCCCTACATTTTGACTAGTTATACGAACATAAATATAGGGAACAGCTGATTTTTTTTCGCGATTTCATGTTTGATCCCATAGTAAAAGTTGTACATTATGATGAGTACAATGACCTCCTAAGAGGTTGTTAATGTTTTACAAATAACCCTGGAGAAACTGACTGACTGATATATCAGCGCAAACATAAAAAATGGCCCGTATACTTATTTATATAAATAAATGATAATGCTCGTAAACACAAATTTTCGAAAACTACGTTTCAAGGGGGGTGTTAAAATTTTTAGAGGTAAGTACGAAAACCATGCGTTCGAAGTCGCGGGCTAAGTGCTAGTCAAATATCACGCGTCCAAAGCCACTCTAGTGGAAATTTTCGGGGACATTTCTAAGCGACGTCACGCGGGGACCGGGACGCGTGAGAGGTTATGAAAGAAAAGGAAGACAAAAACTTGAAAGCTTCAATAAGTATCATGAAAATACCGATATTCTCAAATAAGAGCTACTCTCTATTTGATAGGTACAAAAGAATTGAATATCAATAAATTGGAAGGTAAGTAACTGAAACCTGAAAAGGAACCTTTCATCCCGGAAAATTAAATATTACAGACTGGACACGGATACAGTCTGGAAACTACAGGAACTTGCTTTGTGCTTTGTAATGAGCATATATGACATTTCTTTGGGGAAAACGATCGGTACATTTTACATTTCAACGGATAAAGGCGCAGTTCCATTGCAGCCCTTGGCTACGTTACGCAGTAACACTTTGTATGAAAATATAGGCGGTAAGTATCATCCATTGCGACCCACGGGGCCACGGCCACGCTACGTACGGATACGGAAGGCTCACAAAAGTGCGTTACCTCTCCGTACACATGCTACGCAGCAGTGGAAATAAGCCTTTCATCATTATTTCACCAGAAAGACGTCCACAGCTGGTCACAGGCCTCCCCAAGCATCGACACTTCAACCTGTTCTGTGCTTCTCTGACTCCTGCAGTCTTCACTACGACAGTAATCCACCTTGTTGGAGACATTCAAACGCTGCGCATTCCGATACGCGGTTGCCACTTCAGAACCTTTCGGCCCCATCCGCCATCTATTCTGCGAGCAATATGTCCTGCCCACTGCCACTTAAGTTTGGCAATTCTTCGGCCTATGTTGGTTACCTTAGTTTACTGCCTAAGGCCCTTCGCCCACGGCGACTTTTTGTAGCGATGCAGTAGCGATGCTGTCGCGCGTTCGCATCGATACAGTCACGATGAGGTCGCTAGCTGTTTGCCCTCGCTCACACCACGATTCTCAGTCGCGATGCAAACGCGATACTGTCGCGATGCAAACGCGATTCAATACTGCTCGGCTCTCCACATCTCCACTCACGCGCCACCCTCCCTTCGTTCTCTCCCCGAAGTCGTCCAACACGGTCGAGCGTTTGCATCGATACAGTCGCGATACTCGCGATACTCGCGATACGATACTGCATCGCTTCTGTAGCGCGTTGCAAATGCGACTAACGCGCGTTACTAGCGATGCTGTCGCGCGTTTACGAAACGCGCGACAGCATCGCTACAAAAAGTCGCCATGGGCGAGGGGCCTAAAGGCTCCTTCAAACAGGCGTGACACGCGATAAAATCGCGCGCGACACAAAGGCACCGCAAGTCGCGCAATGAGCTCTGCCTTTGTGCCGCGCGCGATTATATCACGTGTCGCGCCTGTTTGTAGGAGCCTTAATGCGGGCTTTTCACTATAGGCTCCAAAATAGAGTAGGTATTGAATATTGTCGTGCGCGGCGACAGGTCGCATGCATTGACTCAAATCGACCATGAAAACCCTCAGTCGACATTTTGATGCAAAATGAACTAGTCACCTGTGATTTTTATCGATCTGTGTAAATGGGAAGGCGATTCGATTTGGTAAGCGACCAGCCGTACGGCGAAAATCGACCTAGCATAAATCCCCCATAAGCCTTTAAAATTGGGAGGAAACGCCCGGGTGTCACCATTGCCAGGATCGCCCCGATGGAGGTCTGCCCCGCTTGGGCGGAGCACCGCCGTGTCCTCGTAGAGGCGATCGGCAGCGGCGGCGACCTCTCGCGTCCGGCCCTGGTGCAAGCCATGGTCCTGGGCGAGAGGGATTGGGAGGCAGTCACCTCCTTCTGCGAAGCAGTCATGCTAGCGAAGGAGGTGGCGGAACGGTTCAGGGAGAGAGCCTCCCGTCTCAGCCGCCGCGGGGGACGCCCCCGGCGTCGGAAGCCGCGTGACGACTCCCGGCCACCGTAGGCGCGGGCCTGCGGGCGGAGAGTAATGGGTAGCTCACCCTCCGATCAGGACCAGGCCCGTGCCGGACGGCACGTACGTGTTTCACGCGCGACTGAAAGAGATGTCAGCATCGGGGAGGGGCCCCTTAGGGCCGAAGCCTGCCGGGTCAGCGGAATTGTCCGAAAGGGTTACCGCTGGCCCGGAACATAAAGGGCTAAGGAAGGAACACGAGTGGGTTTTAGTCAGTAAGAGTCTGACACTCCCTTCCGCTCCACCCAGAGCGGGAGGAGTCATTTGATGATTACCCATCCAAAAAAAAAAAAAAAAGCCTTTAAAATTAAGGTGTTCAAAACAAATGCACAGAACCAGTTACATCATTCAATATTTATCTTCTTCTTTTAACGTTCCTATCACATTTGCATTTAAGCATTAACGGGCACCATTGATTAACAGACCGTGTGGTCGTAGGCGTCAAAACCAATAACGTACGTCTTAATGACACACATAATTAAGCCATTTCTAAAAGTAGGGTAAGTCGTTTTATAGATTCTTTGGTGTGTGTGATATTCTCTTTATAAATAAACAAGTTCTCGGTCTAATGGTCGCGGCTATTTTAATGTATTCTTGAGTTAATGATAACAGTTCTTCGGAGTAAATTGACCGTGAAAGTTTTGCTTATAGTCGAAGAGCTGATGACTAATTTCGGTATTTTTTGTTTTTTTTTTCGACACAAGTTTTGGGTCATTAATAAAACCGTCACATATACCTGTGAACTTTAGGGCGATTAGTGCGTCAAGTTTTTTCTATCCTGTATTGTACAGACGCCAGCTGCATATCAAGCTACTTCAAACTGTCAAATTTCTACAATAGATTTTCAACTTTATCGCTAAAGCATAAGGTTAAAGGTTGACAGGGAAAATTTAAGAGTTTCGGGTAGCTTGATGTGCTTGATGTGCTTGTGGCGTCTGTACTATTGCTAGGCTAAGCATTTCAGGACCACATTTCCTGCGTCACCAAGGAGAAAGAAAGTTGTTGGGGAAAAAACTTTTCTTTGATATAATACTGATCATCACGTTTGCTTAAGTCTGGTTGTAATACAGACCTACCTACATATATTAACTATAAGATATAAAAAATTAAATTAAAAATTTAAAAAACCCCCGACACAAAAAAATAATAAAATTAAATGTAAGTAATTGGAAAAGGATCAAATAATTTAAAAACCCCCAACTTAAATAATCTAGGTAACGAGACTGAAACAGATAAATTCATATGGCAGTCGGGGTCCTCTTAGAATAGAAGGTGTTCCACAGGACGGTCCCCCGACTTCCATATGAAGTTATCTGTTTTAGTCTCGTTACCTAGATTCTTTAACTTGGGGGTTTTTAAATTATTTGATCCTTTTCCAATTACTTACATTTAATTTAATTATTTTTTTTGTGTCAGGGGATTTTTTAATTTTTTGTTTAATTTTTTATTTCATGATTTTTGTAGGGACTCGTTAATTTTTGTATTTCATTTCTTTTATTTTCTTGCGTTTTAAGATTGAGGTAATTTGGTGTTTAATCAGGTTTTTATCCGTCAAAAAATAATCATTAATTTATAGTTGAAGAATAATTTTTAAGACTAAACAGATTTTTTGTTTTATTATACATATACTTTTTCTAGTTCTTCCTTTAGTTATTCAACATTCGTACAAGTATTTCATAGCTATTAGATATCTTAGGTATTTCAGATCTAGTTTATAAAATGGGACTGCGACACTATCTGATGTAGAAATACCTACGCTTTTTAAGTAGGATATTTCCATTCGTAATAAAAATAGTCAAACTCAGTGGTCGTAGGCACCAGTCATCACTCCACTTTCCTCATCATTCTAGAGCATTGTTCAGATTTTTTTTTTTAAGTTTTTAGCTTTCATTTCGTTAGTTAATATTCCTCATTCCCTTTCAATATAGTGTACTATCCACGCCAAAAGTCCATAGGCAAGTTTAAAACTAATTGCTTAACGTTTAGTTTGACTTACGACCTTCTTTTAATGAGTAATTTGACACACACACCCGCATATTACTCGAATAATCACGCTTTTGAATATAGTTCCGTGTCATGTTCGTCTTGTTCACATAATTCGTAAAACTTTATGAGTATACCCACAGAAATCTAAATAAATAAATTAGGTATGGTAGACAGATGCAGGTAACTTACGGCTCATTCACCGCGTCTAATAGAATGTTGTTCGTTCTTGGTTGGTTTTTGATATTGTGGGTTAGTGACGTGTGTTTAATCTATTATAATAGCTGTGTAATAGTTCATTTTGAAATGTAAGCTTTGAGATGAAAGCGGATATTATCGCGCAGCGTAAAAGTGGACTTAATATTATATCACAAATAATTGATGAAACCGGACTGACTGCGAGTATTATGATTTAATTATTTTATCTAACATTTAGCTAATTAAAGTTTAACTGCTGATCCTTGTAGTTATTTTATTAAACGTTTTATATTTACCATAGGGTCTAAATAGAAGAAAAAAATAATATTTCCAAGAGTTTATTTATTTACTTTTGGAATGATGAATATAGCATTATGTATAAATTATAATATAATCATTTTGTAACATTTGAACTATTTTCAAAATAATTTTGTTTAAAAAAGTAATAAGTATCTACTTAATATTTTATAATTTTGCTAGTAACCTTACAATATTCCTTTTTTGTTTTAGAGAAATTACCTACTGTGAGTCGGAGGGTCAAAAGATATAAGGAAGAGTATAGTCAGTGAATAAGAAACAAGTGGTTATAACCAACCAGTTACCTACCAGATGAAGTTGCATTGCAAGGAAATATGAAGATATATGTTTAAACATTACAGGATCCATACGCCAGCGTTTATTTGATAGCATGGATAATAATGGGGGTTATACAACGTATTAAGTTATAAATTACAAATTGATTTTAGTAATATTAAAATATTATTGTGTCATATCCGTAATAAGGATTATTTTGAGGTTTATAGTTTCAATCTTCTTTTCAAAATGAATTTTGAAAATAAATACTTAAGCTATATCCGCAATTAAAGCACAATATCATTTTATTACTAAGATAGTTACAATATTTTAAGTCTAATGGTCGTAGCTCACTGATGACCTGCTTTACTTCAATAAATTGTTCTTTATGAGAAAATAAACTGTTTTAAAAGTTTATTTATCAAATTATAACGAATAAAATTTTTGAAATCACTTACATTTTTTTTACCCCGCATATTTCAATAACAATATAATAATACAAATAAAACAAATATTACATTATTATTCTCGTGTATTAATTTATCGAATAATAAAAAAGATAAGATTATTGTTGAAAAGATAAATCAAAGTTCCATCTCGAGATTCGAACCCAGGCCTGCGTGTTTACTAATCCTATACGCTACGTTATCCGCTAGTAGTACTTGTTATGAAGTTGTAAATTTTAGCAGTGGTATGAACCAACCAAGGTCATACGTAATTACGCCGCGCGTGTGAAAAAGCGATGACGATATGTTTTGTTTCGTTTGACGTTAGCAAGTGTACACACACAGATGTAAATACGGGCCTGCGGCGCGGGCGCGGGGACGGCGCGAAGCATGTTCACAGAAATTTCAACCATAGCATGCCTAAGCAGTATTGATGCATACTGTACATTATTCTACTTGTCAAGTCCTTGCATTTGATACCTATATTGAAGGAGTTGTGAAAAAAAATATAATTCGCCTGTTTGTGGTTGCGGCCATCTTGGATTTGAAATTTGTAATAGCGTATAGTATTCTACTAGTCAAGCCCTTTCATTTGATACCCATATTGAAGGAGTTGTGAAAAAAAAATATAATCGCCACTTTGTGGTGGCGGCCATCTTGGATTTGAAATTTATCATAGTGTATAGTATTTATTTATATTTATTTATTTATATATACTTTATTGTACACCAGAAAATACATAACAAAAAAATACAATTATTAATACAAAACATACAATGGGCGGCCTTATCGCTTTCTGCGATCTCTTCCAGGCAACCTTGGAGGGAGTATTCTACTATTCAAGCCCTTTCATTTGATACCCATATTAAGGGAGTTGTGAAAAAATATGTAGTCAGTCATTTTAGGCGGCGGCCATCTTGGACCGATTTTCATCAAACATAGCTAAGAACACTCCCGACTAATTCACCTTTCAAACAAAAAAAACAAAATCAAAATCGGTTCATCCGTTCGGGAGCTACGATGCCACAGACAGACACACACAGACACACACACACACAGACACGTCAAATTTATAACACCCCGTCGTTTTTGCGTCGGGGGTTAAAAAAAGGTTTTTCCATTAGGAATTTCTCAATAGCAGCCCGGACACTGAATTAGTGCCCGGTTGTTGGCAATAGGCCTATTACATAACTGGCAAAATATGGGTGTACTAGAGGTAAACCTCTGCTTAATGCCTTAAGGGACCACAGGCGTGATGTTATATAAGGTAAGAATAAAAAAATAAAAATAAAAATTATTTATTTATTAGGGATAAAAAACAGTTACATGATACATAATACAGAAAAATACTAAAATAAGATTAACAAACATGTAACCATTGTCTACGTGTTAAAAAAATTTAGATAAAAAAAAAATCACCAGCTCTTAGTCTATAACTCAATAGTTCACGATAGCATTGCGATTTATATACAGCTCCTTATTAGTAAAGGAGATATTATTAGAACATTGAAACCAGTGTTACAGGTTTCCCGTTAAATGTAATAATAATAATAATAATAATAAAAATATTTATTTCATAAAACAAGATATATAATACCTCGTTAATATTAATAATGTTTACGAGGAATTGTTAACAGTATTTGTAATTAATTTTGTAAACTGCAAGGTGCATTATGCTTGTGAGATCAAAGGAAATCCAAATTGAGTTTTTCGTTGTTTCGTAGTTTCGAATTTTCGATCGTGCTAGTAATATGTTTTCCTATAAAGCAACAAAAACAAAACACATCGGAAAACAAATAAGGGATGTCTTCACGTAAAATGTTCACTACATTGACAAAAGGGACTCAGCCATTCTTTTAAAACGTGTACCATGGGAAACATTTCCGTAAAATGTTCCTATTTAGAGTTTCCTCAGGTTATTTCCCAAAAACGGCTTTCTCTCAATGGCAACACAATACCAAAGATACCTCTCCGGGGTCGTCGAACTTCGTCCACCCACGCATATTAAGCCGTACTGTGTCACCATGCTGCAGTTTGCCTTTCTCCGTTCAAAAACACTAGCCTAGTAAGTACCATGACTCATTTTATAGATCCACTTAAAGCAATGACTCATTACCTTAATAATGATAGCGATACAACCCTAGAGGCAATATTATAAGCAACAACCGTAATTTTGAACTTTATTTCAACACCAATAAAGCTGATATTAACAGCGTAGATTAACAGGAAACAATCCTCTAGGGATGCATGTTCTTCAGCGAAACGTCACGCGATCAACGTCAACGGCGCCAGTCCCTGTTTTAACCTAATGATAATCAAATGAACTTCGCCGCTACATTTCGTTTGTTGTCCTCGTCTTTTATAGTTGTGTTGGTAGAGAGGGGAATAGTGTTCGTGTTTACATTTTGGCGAGTCCCTTGTTTTATTGATTCCCATGAACAGCAGGCGAGAAACATTGGGTTTGTGATATAAAGACTGACGTGGAATGGCTATATACACATATGCACCTGAAAACGTAACTTTGTTGCGGTACTTACATTGTACAAAAATACCGTCAGCTTTACATCAGCTACGAGCGTTTTCTTTAATTAAAACTCAGGTGCGGTTTCGTACGAATGTACGAATATTAGGCATGCCGTCTAGAAAAACTTTACGAACATACTGTAGACTTTATTAAAGTTAAGCATGAAATGAAAAGAAAATGCAATTTGTTGCACAATAAGTACGGAAAATGCTAGGGGTTGTTTGAATACGGAATAGTACAATAGCTCCCGTCACTGTTGCTATTTCTTGCAAACAGCACTATTACTCCAGTTTCATTTATTCACGAAAAAATGGAACTGAATAATTATTGTTACTTTTCTATAGAAAATATATTTAAAATTCAACACTAACATTCTCACAAAATAAGTAGATAAGTAATCAGACAATTTCAAATCGCTAGTTATGACTTAAATCAAGTTTGTAAGTATTATTCACAAACAAGGTAAAACACACATAAAATAACATCGCGCTTGTCGCCGCCAAAGGGTTAAGCAGAGCTGCAACTACAGTTCACCCACATTTCGCCAGTTATGTGTCAGGGGACGAACCTACTACCATCAACCGAGCCCAAACTCAGATAAGTTGGTTATCAATATTTTGTTATTTATCATAATTATTAAAAAAATAGACAACAAAATAGAACCATGTTTCGTCCCGTGGAACTAAAGAAAGTTCTTCAAACAACAAGTTCCCTCGCCGTCTGATTCCAGCTCTTTCGACAGCGGCGTCAACTCGACAGCTCCACTTGAATCCACTCAAGTATTCTTGCCTCTTGGTAACAGAATGATATCTTTACTTAGAAGAAGTTCGTAGTGTTGAAGATTTTTGTTTTGACATCAATATAGCTGAAAGTTTTGATAGAGACAAAAATAAATCATATTTGAAAGAAAATAAGACATCTTTTCACACACTAAATCCAGGAAAGTGTCTTAAGTACCTATTAATAATTGTGGAAGTCAAGAAAAAATTGTCATTCACACTTTTCGCGTTTTTTTAGAAATCAAGAAAAACTGTTTTGGGGTCAACGAACTTATCTCACAGCAGGCACAAGGAAAAAAATGGCTCGTCGAGCCAAAAGAGCATTTTGATCCTAACCTCCTCAATTGCATCATTAATCATTAGTATTAAAGCTTTCATCAGGCCTTGGATTAAACCCTTAAAACATTCATCAGAATCATCAATCACCCAGAAAAACAAACTCAGTTACATAAAATAAGGATATACTCGTAAAATCTAAACCAATTCATTCATAAAACCTCTCCGTGCAGATGAAACTGAATGGACCACATGGCGCAGCTCTAAGCTGTTACACAGCTGCAGCTGCACCGACTTTATTTATGCACTTAGCAGATCCTGCGATTTTACGATCAATGTTACATATAAATCGGACATTGCATTAGGAAGTTTTGTTTGCATTCCGTTTAGAACGAGAGATCTTGAGCACAGAATACCTACATAATATTTAGTACAATCTTGAGAACAAATTCTTTTAAACCAGAACCAATGCAAGGGTTCGCAGAAATATAACGGAGCAAAACATTTATAGTTTCCCTAGATTAGCTGAAAAATAAAATGTGATGTCCATGCGATGGCTTATAACCTGCAAACATCGTCACAGTGGAAAATCTAGGTAGCACAATCAGCCTAAAATGTTTCCACTGCTGGGTGGGACTCAGCCCACCTCTCTGTGAGAGGAAGTGGGCCATAATCCACCAAGCGAGCCCAGTGCGGATTGATAGATGTCACATGTGTTCGGATTTTTGGTTCTAGGACATGCCGGTTTCTCACGATGTTTTCTTTCATCGTTTTGAGAGGTAAATCGCCACCAAACTCCGTAAAAAGTTACCATGTGTTACAAACTCTAATGTGACAGCCATAACTACTCACCACGGCTAACAATAACCAAAACCCGTCATATCTTTCATCAAACTTTTAACGACACTATTCATAATAACTACCATTTTATATTTTTATCGTACTTGTCATCAAAATGTTAACTGCTATCGTAACAAACGAACTATCATAATTTAATAATGTCCGCGCCATTAGCACAGATAATAAATAACATTTCGTGACTGGCCTTCTGGCTGAAAGCCAGAATACTGTCGCCTAAACATTGGTGAGAAAGAAAAAAAAAATGCATTTATTTACGACTCTATTTGGTTATTGCAGTTGACTAAAAGAACGTTCCTTCCGTGCCAATCGACCATTGAAACCAAAATGCGCTCCAAATCGGGACAGAAACTGTTGCAATTTGCCGATACTGCTGAATACAGGGTGTATTTGAAACTAAGCTAGAAGTTAGAACAAAGGTTCGTTCATCTGATCGGAAACTAAAACAATAAACGGAATGGTTCAATCGAGCTTCTTGACTTTTACCAGGAAGTACTTTATGACTCATTGTTTGGCCAACGATTTGTGGCATCGTCATGTTTACAGGCTGAAATTACTTATATGATGACGTGGACCTATATTATGTTATGGCGATATATTATTTTTTGCAATGTGGGTTAGTAGATCCCGAAAATGTTTCGTAACTGGTTGAATTTAATGTAATTTCAGAAACAATTAAAAAGCCATTGTGTCTCCTGTGGATCACTTTCGAATGGTTAATCTTCGCAAATGATGCTTTCCCAAAAAAGGGACGATCTCAATTCACGACTAGGTAAACATGATCGCCAGGATCTTTGTAGCTATAAAATTACTCTAACGAATCTCCCTAGGAGCTTTAAAGTTCATCTTAAACAACTAACAAGGCATAACCTTACGAATAAGGTCTTAACTATGTAAAAAAGTCCATAAACACTTGGGTACTATACTTTCTTAGCCCGCGGCTATCAGCAAGCCGGCACGAGCCTGTCATTTGAGTAGCAAGTACACGGCTATTTTAGCGAGCCATTTGCTAAAGGGCCTGTGAGAGTGACCTACCTCGGAGTAGTTACATGTGCTTGCTTGATTCTTAGGATTTAGTTCATGATCTAAGGGACCGAGGAGGTTTATGTTGTTTTATAATATATTTAGTATGGTGGTTGAAGGTTATGGTAGACCTTACATTTAGAAAATCTGCTGAACTCATAACATTTTTTTTTTCTTATGCGTGAAGAAGTCTGCTCGTGTAGCGTAGTTTGTTCCGCCAGTTATTCAATTGAACCGAGGGCTTGGCGCATCCTGGACAGTCACACCCAACACCTTATTTGACTGGCCAATTCTTCCCTTGCGGTGGTAGGGCTAATGCCTGCCTCGTTTGCGGCCACCGTCCCACCGGAGTCCGGCGTCAAGCAGCCTGTTGTGGTTCGTCGATGCGTGGGAATTCCAGTGCCTTAGGCATCTTCTGGGCACGCTCGTTCCATCACAGACCTCATCCATCGCTTTCCATCAGGCGTGTTTGAGGTCAAGAGCGGACCCATTCAGCAATAAAATAAATAACATTACCTACGCCTGGATTCCCCAAAGGGTTAGGCAGAGGTGAACCTACAGTGCACTCACACGGGTTACGTAATTATTACATTTCTATAAGACTAGACCTATACTTACTCATAGGTAAGTATTATTATTATTATTACTTATTTCCGAAAGTTACTCCTTTCACAAGTAGGTCAAAACGAAATTTTCGAAAATTCTTTAATTTTTAGGTAAGTATATTATTATTCAGAAACCAAGACAAGCCTTTTCCGAACTATGTTGGGGTCGGCTTCCAGTCTAACCGGATGCAGCTGAATACCAGTATTTTACATGGAGCGACTGCCTATCTGACCTCCACAACCTATTTACTGGGCAATACGATACCCCTTGGTAAGACTGTTGGTTGGTTGTCAGACTTTCGGGTTTCTACTACCCGTAACAACCGTCAAAGATCCACGAATGACAGCTGGGACCAACGGCTTAGCGTGCTTTCCGAGGCACTGAGGGGTCGAGATATGTAAAGATGGATAACCCATCCACAGACCAACCGCGGCAAGCGTAGCTTAACCTGATCGATCGACCTGTGCGGCTGTTATTATTTAGCCACGGACCCCACAGAAATATGGCAACAATATGGCAATATGGATATATGGTATATTATTCAGAAATATGGTGTGATTATTAAAATATCTGGCATCGTGAACAAACCTGATACATTTAACATTTATATTAAAAAGACATGTAACATGTAATTACACGACACGAGATTTTTTAATATCATGAAATTCAAGCCCATATACTCCACTCACTTAAGAGTCACATATAAATAAATCTCAATCATTACAGAATTTGGACCATTGGAGATATTAATTAGATTGCAATTTTTCACACTCCTACGCAAAACAAGTGCCACATTAAAGAGCACATGTACTCACCACAATAACAGACGTTATTGACCTTATTAACGATGTAGGTGGCTTCTAACCACAAGTGTCGGGAGTGTCGCATTACAAAAACGAAGACAAGTAGAGTCCTTTAATTAGCGAATGACGTTCTTCACTGAGGAACACACACAGTGAAACAATGTGGAGTACAAAATAATACGTGGTTCTGTAGGTAATAAAAATTATGAAAAAAAAAATAAAATAAAAAATTATAATAATAAATTATGAAAAATAAATTATGAAATTATAATTAAAAAAAAAAAAAATAATAATAAATATATTAAATTATTATTAAATTATAATAATAAATTATGAAATTATGAATATTATTAATTCCTGTGGTGAGGGGCTCGTGGTTAAGTGATAACAACCGCACGAGATGGGCGACCATCTTTACATACCGAGACCCACCTGTGCTTCGGAAAGAACGTTAAGCCAATGGTACCGGCTGTCGTTACGCTTTGTCAGAAGCTCGAAAGTCTGGCAACCAGTCTTACCAAGGGGTATCATGTTACCCAGTAACTGGGAGGTCAGATAGACACTCGCTCCATACCAAATATTCAGCTGCATCCGGTTAGACTGGAAGCCGACCCCAACATAGTTGGGAAAAGGCTAGGCAGATTGAAAAGATGTCCTGGCAATGATTCTGCAGGTTGATGATAATTTTCATCCATTTCATTTCAAGGACATCAAATTGAGAGAGCTAGAATGAGAATTCAATATTTTATTAAGTACTAAATTATAAATTCTCGTAATAATCATTCAGAAAAATAATAAAACAAGAGCAATCCTGGCAAAGCAACTGATACAACAATATTCGTCTTACCGTGTTTAAAAATCCAACACGTCTCCCAGCTCACGCAGCTGAAACGAGGCAAGAATACCGTTTGAGGCTCATATTACCTTTCTGCTCACCCAATAAAGAAAAAGAGCGTGACGTATACAAACGGTACGAGGCGAGACGAACCGCGTTACGTTACGAGCGAACAATTTGTCAATGGGACACAGTGGGAGTTATAAACACAAGTGATGCGTCTCAGTCACAAATTAACGCCCGGGACTGCAACTTCGACGCAAACTAATGGAATTTTTAATAATAGTCTGAACTCTCAAGTGGAACGGGGCCAAACATATCGACACGGGAAAACGCCTTCAATACTAATATTTGTTCCGGAGCAAGACCTTTGCAAGTAAACCAGCCATAAAGACTGGTTGACTGTACGAACTGCAGCGTGCTCGACGGAATTTACAGCTGGTGCACGTTAGAAAAAGACGATGTATTTTAGCTCTTTTCTAAATAGAACGAAGAAAAAGCTTTTACTTCCCTACATTTTTACAAACCTATTAAAAAGCTCTAAAAGCAAATATAGTTTAGATTTGTTATACGTATTTTTGGCCTCCGTCAACAATTTAACCGCATTGACGCAAAACTAACGGAACGAGCAGTCTTCATCCAACCATATGACGTAGACATCAAAATGTAAACAAAACACAGTGCCACATAGTTGGAAAACGTTAGGTTGGCAAAAAATTAACGCCCTTTTCCGTGGTGTTCCTTTTTATACTCATTCATTCACTTACACGCGTGTCTTGTGTTTTAAGTGAATGTTAATGTTCTTCATCATAACGCTAATTTAGTCTGTCACTGTTCATTATAGCTTTTTATATATTATTATACTTTCTTGTTTTACTTCCGTTTTGTTTATGAGTTTCGAAACGTCTGCGTATATCAATGTTTTTATGAGTCTATAATTTAGGTGCTGTGTTATTGTATAATCATTCCTCTTTCTTATACTACTTTGTTGGTATTAAGCTTGGTTCATTTTCTAGTGATCTCTCTACTTCTACATTTTATTCAACGTATCTATACATATTATTTAGTAAGTTCACTTTTCGTGCCTACGTATGACCGCGTTGTTCTTTTAAACTACGCAACGGATTTTGATGCAGTTTTCACCATCATTTAGAGAATTTATACCGGAAGGTTTATGTGTATAATACATTTATATTTAACTTATATATATCATAGAAATGTAAACGATTTGTCAAGTCGTAAAAGCCGTGCAAAGCAGGGCCGGCTCGCTAGTACTGTATAAGAATTGTCAAACACGTGTTCAAAAGCATTCTGCAGTTACAGGTACATTTAGAATGTATTAAGTATGCACAGAATCTTACATACCTGCCTTAATTAAACTTTTGATGGCAATGCAAATTCATTTATCTTCGTTAGTGACTTCATTAGACATCGTCGCTCTCGCTAATGCATGACTTCCATCAGCTACAAGGGTATTTAGCCCTGTTAGAAACGTTTTGTTATATTTTACTATAATACGGTGTTTGGGCGTTAAATATCGAACTCCTTGTTTTATTTATGGTTGGTGTTTACAATGAGTAATGAGAAACTAATAAGAAAAATACTGACACAGAAACGCATGTCATGATTTCTTTAACGGAATGGCGCGCAAAGCGCGGCCCGGCACTGGCCGGTCTTTTGACATCTCGATGACACTTGACGTTGATGACATAGACAGCGTCACATTAGCGATCCGCAGCGCCAACATACGTTTCGAATTATTACTTAATAATTATTATTTATAATTTTTACTCAAGGTAAGAGTTTTTTCCATAAACCAAACTTAGACTATAAAATAAAACACCAAATTACTAATTATTATATGAACGTAAATTCTGAAGTTGGAAAAACTAAGTTCTAAAGCAACGGAATATATTAAAGTTAGAAACTTACGCTAGAATATAGGAGTACTATCTACAAAGAGTATTATATTACATTTCTTGGAAATGAATTAGATGATTGATGATATTGAATTGGAAATTGATAGTGACAAAAAATATTGTGTCCAGAAATATTTCAGATAAAAATAATGATATTACAATTAGTGTCCCGCTGTAGGGCAAAAACCTTCAATTTCCTACTTCCTTATTAACAAAAGATCACGTGCCAAATATCACAAGTACACATACCTAACGAACATTAACAACTATGACCCGAACCTCTTAATTTCTAACTCGATATTATCATCCTCGCCGCAAGCCACAAGTAACACGAGTACATAATAAACGAAATGAGGGTAACCTTCGCGCCTCGAGTGGCCTGACCTATCGGACTTATTAAAGGGACCTTCCCTCCACGATCTTATCTCAATGTCTCAGGATTATTGCAAACCAGACCCTCCTGAATACTCCTGATTAAGGACAGAGCCGGCCGTAACTTCTATCTTATTCCACTTATATGTAAGGGTGTCGTAAAGAGTTTTATGTGTGAAATTAAAATCTAATTAGGTTGGGCTGTTCAAATATGTATTTGGGACAGGTATTATTATACTTTTAGTGTCAGGGAAAGTAATTTTTTGTTAAATAGACGACAGCTTTGAATCACAACTCTCACTTTCTGACGGTTGTATGAAAGTGTTATAACACGTCTTAATCACATCAGCAATCGAAGTATGTTAATTTGATAAACAATTCATTTCCCCGACTGCTTCGTCAGGTTACTCTTACTGCCCACAAAAAAAAAAACATGCAGACGCACATGCGTGTCTTCCTAAATATCAAAATATTACCATAAACGACTCTAACAGAATTGACCCAAAGACACTCCTGGAACAAATGGCCCAACGAACGACAGATGCGAATAATTGGGATAAGTGATAGAAAATACCGCAGGAAACACTTTCTAGTCGAAGACAATTTGTGCTAAAGTATTATTAACGAACAAAGTTAGTCATTAAAATTCGGTTATCTTGGGAATCACTTCACCGCGCGGCAGTTGAAAACGTAATAACATGTCATTATTATAGCTCTTAATTCTTTTTCTGAAATAAAGGGCAGCCCGCGTGTTAGAAATATGTCCGTACTTTCGATGACTGTGTAATTACCATGTTTAAATTTGAATTTGGAGTTCCAAGTGAAGTTTTTAAAAGGTAGCCAGTGTTACGCAACAGGAATTTGTGGATTTATTACCTCTTTCTTTATTAGAAAGACCGTTTCCAGATGTGGACCGCTATTAAGCTTGGTGAATAAATGTGGGAAAGTATTGATTCAAGTGTTTCGTACTCACATTCCAATTTGCCGCGTGTTTTGAAATAGGTACTATCTAACCCAAGTCATCTATTAGAACGATGACATTTACACCGCAGCAGTAGTGAGATTACAAAGTGACATGAATTAATTATTTCCACGAACACTAAACCGTCTCGCCTGTAGGTAGGTACAAAATGCGCGCATTTCAATTAACACCAGAAACAATAAATTGATGACTTCATAATTCTCATCCCGTTTGATTAAACCAATGTCTATAGAAAAATGTGTCGTGGAAAGGTTATCGCAGGTCAACAAAAAAGTTCACAAAATCCGAGTGTTAATTAAGCCTGCCATGATATCCGGATAAAAAAACGAAAAGTCGAGCGCGTTTTGCAAAATAATCGCGAACTCGGGGCACAAAATAGCAATCGCAACGTTTCGCTCGAACGATCGGTATAATTATCCAAAATTCTTAATTACGACACTATTGATTTGGACGTAGTTTGGAAGTGAGACCCTTTTTGCTTCCATATCGGCACGGCGGGACTGTCAGCTTTAATTAATCCGTTAACAGGACCTTAATTATAATCATATCCAATTTATTTCTTTATGAGAAATAAATGTCTTTAACCAGAATTTACAAAAATACTTATGATGATAGGAGAGACAACACAAAATAAAATTAAAATAAAAAATAAAATAAAAAGACAAATACAATTTACCATACTTATACATAGTTGGGAAAAGGCTAGGCAGATGATGATAATGATGACTTGTGATAGGTATTTTCTATATCGTTTCAGCCGATAGACGTCCACTGCTGGACATAGGCCTCCCCCAATTTTGGGAGGGTTTGCCATAATCGCCACGCTTGGCAGGCGGGTTGGCGATCGCAGTCTGGTATGATGGTGGAATACACAGAGAACGCTGCTGCCCATTCTCCGGTGCGATCCTTAGTCGCCTTTTACGACACCCACGGGAAGTAAGGGGTGGTGGTATTCTTTAAGTCCGGCACCACACAGACTATATGCTCAGACTATATGACTATATTTTCTATATGCTCTGTGTGAAATATTTAATGTACCAACATAAAGTGGAGTGTTCCAATAATTACTCTGAACCTATTAAACCATTTGATTGGATACACGATCCGTAATTCCAATTGGAACAAAAAATCGGTTTCGTATTAGTTGCACAGGTGATGAAGGTGGTCACTATTACCACATCGACGTACTACGCTACTCCTCACGTCACGTACGACGATATTGATTCTCCGAATAGTTCTCGTCCACTCGATGGTGACTCGCAGCTTTTAGCCACAACACTATTGTGATGCAATTCAACCATCGACCTCCGGCGAGACGTAATTTGATCTAACATCAGATAACTAATTGGTAACGGCGACGCGTACAGAACAGAACAAAAAATATGGTAAACACGACCCTCTGTGACCACTTTACGTCATAACATGATGAGGGATCACGTATTTTTCATCACACATTTCTCATACGTAAAACGAGATTCATCCTGGAGCCATGATTCATTCGAGAGAATAACTTTAACACTCCGAGGTATTGAGTAATATAATTTACTGTCGAAGTCTTGACATTCAATTTTCTGACTGATAAATTCACAAAGCTATCGGCCCGAATGTGTGTTTCGATAAACTTGAAAACGAATGCCAGCCATTACTTTAAGCCGTAGTGTGCAATAAAGAAGTCTCCACAATGGGATCTTAAATCTTGTGCGGGGTCAGACGGGCAACGCTCCCATAGATTCCGCTTAGTCAGTCGGTCTAATTACACGTTGCAGAGATCGTACACAGATTATATCAGAGCCAGCTTTACCATTTGTCAAAACACCGTTCCACGTTCACAAAGCTTAAATAGTAACAGTATTTTGCATAATGTTTACAAAAGATCGAGTAGATGACTTGTTGATTCCCGACACTGTATAATCACGGTTGGTTAACTGGATAACCGCTGACAGCGGTAGATAAAATATGGATAAAGATTATAGCAATCATAGGCGTTTTGCGCATCGTTATTTATGAGTTATAAATGTTCCTACTAAATAATACGACGCTTAGCTCTCCGATTGATATAGCACGTTTCTCTTACAAGTAGATTTTATAAAACGACAAGTTGGATCGCAAAAACCTGCCTTTGATTATTGCCTAGAGTGGGAAGAGACAGCCGCCCATAACGAGACTAACGTATACTCGATACACTAACGATGACACACGTATACGAAAGCCGTCGCATTATCCGAAGCAAATTACACGTAGACAGTCGTTTGTGGTCGATTGCATCGTCCAATACATGGTTCCTAGAAAACTACTTAGACAGCTAGAACAGGGGCTTTCCGAACCGGTTGCTTGAAGTGTTTTGTTATCCGTAAAAGTCGCGTGTGGCAACAGATCGATAACCATTGCCGCTTATTTACGTCTAGGTAAGTGGTCGATGGAAACAAACAAACGAAACGATCTATTATCCAATTGAATTGCGCCTACGCTGAATAATAAATCCGAATTTGTCTCGTCTAATTGGTGTGCTCTTGGAGGCTTGCTCAAGAGCCGGGTGCGGGCGCAGGCAAATTGCACTACTCTCACAGAGCGATGGCTCTCGACTCCAGTAGGAGCTCGCTCCGTGCCAAATTGGCTGGGACCTTTATTATTAAATTGAACAACATAATGCCTTGTCTAGGTGCTCGCTAAACTATGTCTCCTAGGCGAGTATCGCAGAGGAAGTTGTATTTTTTCATTTAAGCGGCACATATTCTTGCAGCGACGCCAACGCGGGCGAAGAATGAAAAGGGGAGACTGGTATTATGTCTTTCACAATGTTGTTTAATATTGTGATTTATCCCACGTTTCGAAAGTAAACGTTTGTAACAGTTTCGCCTAAAACTCCATTTGTATTTCTGGATTTTTTACGTTGTTTTTTCTAAACCACCGTTTGAGTTCGTGTAATATATGTTCTGAAAATAAATGCTAACGTAAAAAGCCGTGTATGCTGTGACACGGATAGGTATTCATCACTCTCTGTGAGTTCGACAGCGCTTTTTGCTTTTTTAACAAATGGAAGGTTTTCCTATACTATGTGACGTTAGTACACAGTGCCAATATTTATATTGAAATATACTTTATCGACGCAATAGACGTATCATATTATACTACCGAATTTGAAGCCGAGTTATACGTACCTACATACATATTATAAATTATAGTCGCTATTTGTCTGCCGCGCGACCGTGTCGTTCTTCTAAATTACGCCACGGATTTTTATGCGGCTTTCACTATAATTTAGAGATTTATTCCGGAAAGTTTATGTGTTTAAAACAACAATATTAAACCTACCCATGATAAAGAAATCTAAGTCAATCTAAATCTTTTGTCAAGTCGTTAAATCCGTGCGAAGTGCAAAGTCGAGGCGAGTAGTAGAGTAGTACCTATATGAATATTTACCTACTTACTTGCATCAGTTATTATAATGTAAGAACGCTGAAAGATTCATGGCAGATGTTCATTAGGTACATTGTATTTCACCTACATAACGCATTTCAAAGTTTTGCACTATATTATTTTGGAAGCTTGTTGAAAGATCCTTCATAAAACCGTTGGATACTGTTATAAACGTCTTCGGGAATTTCCGAAAACTACTATTTCTATTCCTTTAGATTCACCAAAGGAGATAAGTAACCAGGATCCTCCAGGATTTAGTTAAAATTTAGTAAGAAAGAAACAGTTCATTTATCAAATTAAATTTAATTCTAACACAATTATCTGTTGGTGTACCAAAGCACTAAATTCACCATCCACATCCATCTAGAACTTCTTGAGGTTGTCGCTCCATCGTGCTGGGTACTTTTCTTACTGTCTATTTAACATATAGCTTCGGCATTTACCAGGACTTTAAAAAAAATTAATGTTTGAGTATGACGTAAAACGACGAAACAACGTGAGGAAACCGGCATGACCTAGAACCAAAAATTCGAAGACATCTACCAACATAGAACAGGGCTCGCGTGGTAGATTAAACCCCACTCCTTCTCGAAGACAGCAGGGGTAGTACCTACTATTATGTATTTTGTGGCAGTGGGGACATTGTAGGCTGATTATATAGGTATGTGACTGAAGATCACAAAGAACAGAATCGCCGCAATGTCAGCGTCTGGAGACGGCAGTAATAACAAAGTTCGTTAAACGCACAACTTCTGTCACGGACCGTCTTCAAAGCCGTCAGTTCCGATACGTCATTTATGTTGTTGTGCGAGTAAAGGTCATAGCCCACTTACACGACTCTGCTCCCACCCGGCAAAAAGAATATAATTGAAATATGGGCTTTAAATATTGCTCTTTAGATATATTTTACATTGGCATCATAAATTAGCAGACAGCTCGCTGTCATCGAGCTTACTGCCGTCAGACTGCTCGGTAGTTGACGCCACGCTGGCCGCACGTTGTAGACGAGCAGTGAGCGCGCCGTCGCCGCTCAGTCGGTCAGTATCTACCAAGCAATCCGCACGCTCGATCTCTTTCCCAGTGTTTTCGCAGGTATTGAAACATCCATTATGCACAAAGAAAAATTTATAGAAGAAATGCGAAGATATCCCTATCTGTATGATGCCAGTCTAGCTGTCGCTGCATGGACTGCTGGGTGCCTGCTAGCTGTCGCCGCGTGGACTGCGAGCAGTCGTCTTAGTTTAGGGCGGTGTTGGGTGGGAGCGGTGTTGGAGCAGAGTCGTTTAAGTGTGCTATGACCTTTAGAGCTCTTACAGATCTGCGACACCGTGCCGCGACAGCTGGCGCAAGCGGTCGCCGACAGTCGCGCGACCGCCTGCGACTGCCCGCGACCGGATCAGATACCAGATGGTTTCTTAATTAATTTAGTACGGGAGCTAAGGCTTAAGCGTTTTGTTCCTTACTTTTATAATTCCAAAAACACTAAACACTAAATAAATCGATGTCCAAGTCGTTCATTTTTGCGAAAAGAAATACGGCTCGTCTCCCAGTCCATGCGCTGCCGACTGCTGGATAGATTGCCGCGATCGAGCGTCGGCAACCGTCGCCGACAGCCGGCGACAGCTGTCGCAGCAAAGTAACGCAGATGCGATGTAAGAGCTCTAAACGGTGATACGCTTGGTTTGTATGGAAAGTGTTGAGAATGCTCTCTCTACTAACCGCCGCCAAGATGTCTCCGTGCTCTATGTTGAAGATTCATCAGCATCATTCTCCTGCCCTTATCCCAATTTACTTGGGGTCGGTGCAATATGTCTTTTTCTTCCATAGGTACTCTATTTGTCGTCATCTCGGTAGTCACCCCCTTTCTAACCATATCGTCATTCATACATTCCGTCCATCCGTCGTCCGTCGTCGTCCGTCGTCCGTTTCTGTGGTCTTCCCCTACTCTTAGCTATCGACATTTATACTCACGACATTTTCCTCATTTATGCTGAGGATATCAGATTTAAAAAAAAGAAGATCTTTCACCCATTAATCCTCCCTACATGAAACCGTACCTACTCGCATACATCAATATACTATAAGACAGATTTTACATCAAGCCCTAGGATATTGCAAAATATCGACGTAACATAAATCCTATAAAAATGAAACACACTCATCTGGCGTACGGAACTGCGGACGGTATGAAGGGTCCTCATAAATAACGGTTAGGCCGCACCTGTCTAGGAAAAACGTTCGTATTGAAGGAATATTACCCTTTTATCTGTTTACTTACGACTAAGGAGTTTCAGGACAAACATAGTATAAATATGGGCTTGCTGTTCAAAACTCGCCTTTGTTTTTAAAGGAGTAGGAGCTGTGTCGTTTGAGCATTGATATGATGTCTTGAATATAAAATGTTCAGGATAAATAAACAGTAGAAGAATTTTTATGGTTTCAGCCATTTTTGTTATGATGGGGTCAATAAAGGAGGTAAAAAGGTCAATTAAATTGATGAAATGTATTCGACTAGCTGCACCTTGCGGTTTCAGCCGCATATGTCTCGATCCCGTAGGAATATCGGGATAAAAAATATCCTTTGTCCTAATCCAGCTCATGGTCTACCAACGTGCCAAATTTCCTCCAAATTCGTTCAACAGTTTTAGAGTGACAGCGTAACAAACATACGTTAAATATACAAAAATTCAAATATTTTCTTTTTTTAATATTAATAAGTTTAGGTAAAAGGTCCGACTCGCTGTTGGCCGATTTTTCATTTGTTCCAGTACCACAGAACAATTTCCAGTTCAAACGAAACTTATAATTGGACCACTTTCGTCTCTAGACAATTGGTATGACAGTCTAAAATTAAACATTGTCTTATGAAATATCGTCCTAACTATAACTCAGTGGTTACAGGACTGAGCCCGTCGTTTGTGACCATCATTAAGTACCCCATTCCTTACAGCTGGCTCTTTGAATTGACGCTGAAGTCACAAAATAGAGAGATAAAGAAGGTTAGCTCCATATAATGAGCAAAATCTCACGCACACATAGGCAGAATGATATTGGCGCCGCGCCGATTCTGTTGTTCACAAACTAAACTAAATTTAAGTTCAGGCATCTTTTTCTTTCTATTTCATTAAGACAAGGACAGAATATTAGTTTAGTCCTGTCAAATTAGTCAGCGCCTGGCGTTGACGTATTTTTAGTAGCCAATTTTTTAATCTCGTCTAAAGTTGTCTATGGAGTATCTTAATTTGACAGGACTAAACTAATATTTATCTTCTGTCCTTTTTTTAATGAAATAGAAAGAAAAAGATGCATGAACCTAAATTTAGTTTAGTTTGTGAACAACAGAATCGGCGCCATAGACAGACTTCACTTTGAGTTTACTTTCAGTTAAGTAAGCATCGGCGTCGGATACGATTACGAACATTATTTGTATAGCTTTAACGCTCATATTTTAATGAAACGCTTGCTCACATTCGCTTATACGAATATGAACATTATATTAAGCATACGCATAAGAATAAGGTTCATATTCGTTAGGAACGCTTAGTAAAGTCATTGTGGTCTGTAAATCATGCCCATACACGCAAGCGACCACAAGGGCACTTCATTTGAAATAGTTTGAGACCAGCACCGCCGCGCCACCTCAGGGACAACAAAATCAGTATAAGTGGCCTCTTTCTATTGAACTAGTTACTACGCCAGCATAGCTCAAGGTCAAAGTGACGTGACGTACGGCATGAATAGTCGCCAGCACATCAATCTATACATATAAAATTCAAAGTCCTGACTGACTGATATATCAACGCACAGCCTAAACCACTGGTCCTAGAGACATAAGGAGTGTGTGATCTTTGTGAAGAGTAGGTATCCACTAAGAAAGGGTTTTTCGAAATTCCACCCCTAAGAGGGTTAATGGAGGGAGGGTGAAATTTCACGCGGACGAAGTCGCGGGCAGAAGCTAGTCTACTACAATCTGTCAAATTTCATTTCAGCCGAAAGACGTCCACTGCTGGACATAGGCCTCCCCCAAGCACCTCCACTTCGACCGGTCCTGTGCTTCCCGCATCCAACGGGTTCCTGCGGCCTTCACAAGGTCATCGGTCCACCGTGTGGGAGGCCTTCCAACGCTACGTCTTCCGGTACGCGGTCGCCACTCCAGAACCTTTCGGCCCCATCGGCCATCTGTTCTGCGAGCAATGTGCCCTGCCCACTGCCACTTAAGTTTGGCAATTCTTCGGGCTATGTCGGTTACCTTGGTTCTCCTGCGGATCTCCTCATTCCTGATTCGATCACGCAGGGAAACTCCAAGCATAGCCCTCTCCATTGCCCTTTGGGTGACTTTTAGCCTTCTTATAAGGCCCATTGTGAGCGACCACGTTTCCGTTCCATAAGTCATCACTGGCAACACACACTGGTCAAAGACTTTCGTCTTGAGACACTGCGGTATGTGGGACGAGAAGATATTGCGTAGCTTCCCGAACGCTGCCCAGCCGAGTCGGATTCGTCGATTTACCTCTTTCTCGAAGTTAGACTTACCTAACTGGCCGGTTTGTCCTAGGTAAACGTACTCGTCCACGACTTCGAGTGTAGCGTCTCCGATTTTTATGAGAGTGGGTGTTACATGGGCATTTGACATGACCTTCGTTTTGTCCATGTTCATTTTAAGACCCACTCTTTCGGAGGCTCTACTGAGGTCATCGAGCATTGTACTGAGGTCCTCCATAGTCTCAGCCATGACTACGATATCGTCGGCAAACCGAAGGTGAGTTATGTACTCGCCATTGATGTTGATGCCAGCCCCTTTCCAGTCCAGAACCTTGAAGACATCCTCCAGTGCAGCGGTGAACAGTTTCGGAGAGATAACGTCTCCCTGTCTCACACCTCGCTGCAGAAGGATAGGTTTCGAGGCCTGATCCTGGAGTCTGACTGACATAGTGGCGTTTTCGTACAGACACTTCAGCACTTCGATGTACCGATAGTCGATCTGGCACCGTTGAAGAGACTGCAGCACAGCCCATGTCTCGATCGAATCAAAGGCTTTCTCGTAGTCCACAAACGCTAAGCAGAGAGGCAGGTTATACTCTTCGGTCTTCTGTATAACCTGTCGCAGCGTATGTATGTGGTCTACGGTGCTAAAGCCTTTACGGAATCCGGCTTGTTCGGGAGGCTGGAAGTCGTCAAACCTGCGCGCGAGACGGTTCGTGATGACTCTCGAAAACAGCTTGTAGACATGGCTCAGGAGTGAGATGGGCCTATAATTCTTAAGGAGGGCATTATCGCCCTTCTTAAAGAAAAGTATCACCACACCCCTGTTCCATGCCTGTGGTGTTTTGCCCTCGAGTATGACGGAACCAAACAGCTTCTGAAGGGCCTTCAGGACGGGTTTTCCGCCAGCCTTCAGCAACTCGGCCGTAATTCCGTCATCACCCGGTGCCTTGTTGTTTTTGAGCTGCTTCAGAGCCATCCTAATCTCGTACAGGCTGACGTCCGGGATGTCTTCGGTATAGTGCCGGGTCAATCTAGCTCTTGGGTCGTTTGCCAGATTCATAGCGGGGTTATTTGTTGACGTGTATAACTGTCCATAGAACCTCTCGATCTCTCTCAACAGCTCAGGTTTGTCGGATACAATCCTGCCATCATCGGTCTTCAGTCTCGTAAGCTGGCTCTGCCCAATAGACAGATCTCTAGCAAAGACCTTGGAGCCTTTATTTCGATCTATCGCGTCCTTAATACGATCTGTATTAAAACGGCGAAGATCGCTTTTCAAGGCCTTAGAGATCCGTCTATTGAGTTGCCGGTAATTTAGCGCATCATCCGTAGACTGCAGGATCATATCGCGCCTCTCCTTCATGAGCCGCAAAGTAGGATCAGAGAGCTTCTTTTTTGAATTCGTACGGCGGGTCTTGAAGATCTTAGACCCGACCGTATGGACAGTTTCCACGAACCCATCGTTATAATCGTCCACGGAGCTCCCTAGGCATTCGAAACGATTCTGGAGTTCGAGCTGAAAGCTCTCGGGGTTTTGGATCTGGATCGGTGCTGGGCGGAGCGTAGACTTCATCAGTCGAGATCTTTCCAGCTTGATATTTAAGTTCAATGTGCCTCTTACCATACGGTGATCACTTCCGGTTTTCACCGCGTTGATCACAGAGACATCATTGAATACTTGCTTCTTCGTCGACATAATGAAGTCAATCTCATTTTTAGTTGCACCATCCGGGCTCTGCCAGGTCCACTTTCTATGCTCACGTTTTCTGAAGAAGGAATTCATCATAAAGAGGCCTTCCTTCTCCATAAAACTGGCCAGTAGGTGGCCCCGGTGGTTCCGGCATCCAACTCCAAATTGCCCCACTCGCAGCTCATCATCGTTGCGTTTACCCAGTTTCGCGTTGAAGTCCCCCATGACAACGGTAAAGTGAGTTTTAGAGCCATGCATGGCTCTAGAAATATCCTCATACATGGTCTCCACCTCATCGTCGGGGTGTGACGAGGTCGGGGCGTAAACCTGTACGACCTTCAGCGAATACCTTTCGGATATTCTGAGTATAAGGTACGCCACCCTGGTCGACACACTCTCGATCTTCACCACGTTGCTCACAAGGGACTTATGGACGATAAACCCGACACCACCTTGGGACTGCTGGTTGCCCTCCCGGAAATAGAGCAAGTTTCCGGATTTAAGGATTATCGAGTCCTCCCCCTCTCTTCGGACTTCAGATAACCCCACTATACTCCATCGTATCTTGCTCAATTCTTCCTCGAGTTCGGTGATCTTCTCGTCGGTCCGGAGTGTACGCGTGTTGTATGTTGCCAGGTCCAGTTTTCGGTGATTGTGGTAGCCGGATCTCTTCCGGGGATTCTTAGCACCCCTTGCCTCACCGTGGCCTTGGCCGCTACCGTAACCAAGGGTAGGCGGGCCGCCGGGTACTAGGGGCCTAGTCATTTCTGTGCTTGTCATTCTTGGGGGGGTTTTGCCATAATCGCCACGCTTGGCAGGCGGGTTGGCGATCGCAGTATAGTATGGTGGTGGAATGCATAGAGAACGCTGCTGCCCATTCTCCGGTACGACCCTTAGTCGCCTTTTACGACACCCACGGGAAGTATGGGGTGGTGCAATTCTTTAAGTCCGACACCACACGGACGATCTGTCAAATTTGTTTACTAGATTTTCAACTTTATCGCTAAAGCATAAGGTTGATTGGGAAAATTTGACAGTTTCGGGTACCTTGATGTGCTGGCGTCTATACGTACCCGCCTATGTGTGCGTGCGCCTGTTTTCGCTCGTTGCATGGAGCTGGCCTTCTGTGCTATCTATTTTGTGCTGGAGACAAACCACGCTGTTTTTGTTTCAAGGTCGTGGAGGAGTTATGTAAGGAACGAGGAAGTCGGTGTGGAGTTTGACATTCTCGGCACGCAAATGACTATTGTCAATTGAGAAGATTCCTGGATTAAATATTTTTTAACCCGAAGGTTTACTGGCAGAAAATGCTTTCTGGAATTATGTAAATACTAGCTCTGCGCCCCGCGGTTTCTCCTGCGTAAATGTCGTTCCCGTTTGAATATCGGGTTAAAAAGTAGCCTATATGTTAATCCAGGTTTTCAGCTACCTCCATACAAAATTTTATCAAAATTGGTCCAGCCGTTTGAGCGTGAGGAAGTAACAAACATATAAACACACATACACACTCACAAACTTTCGCCTTTATAATATTAGTGTGATGTACCACGTTTTGTATGTGAATAGGTATGATTCAATATACAGGGTCAAATTAAATTAGTTAGCGAAACTCCGCAGATGTGATGGGTATGGATATATGTATAAACATGATAAAACAAAAAACTGGCCAAATGCGAGTCGGACTCGCACACGAAGGGGGAAGAAGGGTACCACAAAGCAAAAACGCCGAAAAAAACACGTTTGTTGAATGGGAGCCCCCCTTAAATATTTATTTTATTTTAATTTTAAGTAAAAAAATACAACTGATTATTTTGTGAATATTTCAAGTGCCTACCTGTTGCCATTATTGATATCGAGCAAAAAAGGGCAAAAAAATCGCGTTTGTTGTATGGGAGCCCCCCATTTTTAAATATTTATTTTATTTTTTAGTATTTGTTGTTATAGCGACAACAGAAATACATAATTTGTGAAAATTTAAACTGTCTAGCTATCGCGGTTCTTGAGATACAGCCTAGTGACAGACAGACGGACGGACAGACAGCGAAGTCTTAGTAATAGGTCCCGTTTTTACCCTTTGGGTACGGAACCCTAAAAAGAAATCAATTTGATGTTTTTTTTTTGTAGGGTTGTACATCCACCGCCGTTAGTGTACTTGAAATATCAGTTAGTTTTTTTGTGAAATCTTTACAGACGTGACTGATATCGATATCTAAAAATGATAAAATACGTGTCCTCAACTCATACTTCAAGTATTGTTACTTGAAGTATGAGTTGAGGACACGTATTTAAAAAAGAAAAAAAAAACCCTAAAAAAGAAGGCATAAGTAACAGCGAACCATTATTTTATTATACAGGGTCAAATTAAAATTACTACCAACGGTCGTTGATCGTTGATCCCTAAGAAAAATCATCATTTTTTTTTATTCTATCTTGTTTAGATAATTTAATTTGACCCTGTATAATAAAATAATGGTTCGCTGTTACTTATGCCTTCTTTTTTAGGGTTCCGTACCTAAAGTGTAAAAACGGGACCCTATTACTAAGACTCCACTGTCAGTCTCTCTGTCTGTCACCAGGTTGTATCTCATGAACCGTGATAGTTAGACAGTTGAATTTTCACAGTTGATGTATTTCTGTTGCCGCTATAACAACAAATAATAAAAATAAAATAAAGTTAAAATTTAAAGCGGTATAAAAAAACATTTTTTTTATGCCTTGTGGTACGGAACCAAACCTGTAATCGCGAAAAAAAACAGCTGTTCCCTACATTTATGTTCATATAGCTCGTCAAAATGTAGGGAACAGCTGACTTTTTTTTTCGCGATTTCAGGTTTGGGCCCATAGTAAAAGTTGTTCATAATGATAAGTACAATGACCTCTTAAGAGGTTGTTAATGTTTTACCAATAACCCTGTATTTATGACGTAGATGGACTGTCGAATCCGCAGTTTTACAAAACACTACGTTACGCTGTTTTACGCTGTTTTGTTACATAGGTATACTTGTCGTTAGTGTTAAACACATGTCCATAAGACTTCCCAAGCGCCATTGCCACTCAATCCTGCAAGCGAGATTGGCAAAGTTGTAACTATTCCCGTGGCGGTACATTACGGGGAATATGACCACAGAGCCCCGTGACGTCACTCGTTCCCGGAATGTGCCACGTCAGTCATTGACAATTCTCGGTTATGAAACCACGCTACTGACCCGAGCGAGAAATGTGTCGAAACGAATTTACAATCTGCTAGGTATGAATGGTATCCTGGTATTTAGATTTCCGTTTTAACTGTCTATGCTGTTTTGCAATTGGTAAACTTGTTATTTATTTCGGTTTCGGAAACTGTATTACAAACTACATAAACAACTTACTTAACACAAATGTTCACTGACGGGTCGTGTCAAAAACATTCTAGTTCAACTTCAACTGTTCATTTAGTTTTTGTTTTAACTTATCACGAGTAGGTATATCTCTATTAATCAAGATAATATGTACTTTATAAGCTAACATTTAAAATAATAATATGTACCTACCTACATATCGTCGGCTTATTGCAAGAACTCATTAACTGCTAAAAATCACTAAATACGTTTTTATCTATAGTGGACTTCTTTTGACACATTCTATAAAAGGCAAAAACTCACTATCTAGTCAATTTTAGTCGTTACGGCCTTGCCATAATATGGGCAAATCAACATAACCACTAACTAAATCGAACTAAAATACCGTTTACCTCAGAATAGTGAATATGTCACATAATGACTTCTTGCAATAAGCCGACGATATATATGAAAAAAGAAGCAAAATAATCGTAGGGCATCAAAAAATTCGTCTGCATCGCTGTCAACAGGAACAGTGCCCAAAAGGCTGGCAGCATTGCCACGTTGTATGGCGATGCTAAGTATTTGGCCAAGAAATAGGCCAGCCCTGTGGTCACGTCAAAAGTCGACTAACCGCTTGGCGATATCTTTAAAAACCAAGTGGACACTCGGACCCCATGGCCCTAATGTTTCAATGCCAAAGGTTTTATAGAAAAGACACCACAATTTTGCTAAAAATATTATAAGAAGAAGAAACATGAACACAGAAATGGGTAGAACTTTCCTAATTGAATAAAGTCCATCTAAATTGCCACCTTTTTATATTATAAAAGTTCTAAGAACTTTTTATTTCAATTAAGAAAACAAATTGCGTAGCGTGTACAAAACAGTCCGTGCGGGCAATTTGTCCTCAGTGCCATACATTTTACTGTGAAGAATGCCGGGCGTATGTCGGAAGCTTCGAAACAATTGTGTGCCCGGAATTGTTTTAGACTTTACGCGGACAACATCCTGGGAGCGCTTACACATTCCTTTATTTTTAAATATTTCTGCAATGTCGTGTATGTCTGATACTCTTCTGATATTAAGTATTCTTGACGTCTTCCATTTGAGTGAAAGAAATAAGAGTTCGTTTTAACTCTTTTCAAGCAATTCACTGTGGAACGCGTACAGGTACAGGAACAAATTTAATAAAGAAAAAAAATTATAAATACATCATTTTCCTCCTCCGCACACAAACACAATTATAACTACTTTAGAAAAACGTAAAGGCAAAAATAAATATTTTTAACCTTTAGATCTAAAGGTCATACTAATATTTATCCCATTGTGGGACCAACTCATTCATTCCCCTTAGCGTAGAACAGGGACGCTCCCTCACCGACTCATCCGAGTTATAGCGGCGTCTAATCAACCATTAATTTCCCTCAACATTTGTGTCAAAAGCAGAGAATCAGAAGCTGTACTAATAGTTATCAATAACATTAACATAAATAATTAACAATGTATTCCGTCTGCGGCAGACGTAGGCGGAGCAGGAAGCGACGCCCAGTGCGGAGCCCTACACATGTACAACTAGCTAGTACAGCCAAACGAGAAGGTACAGAAAGCCCATTTGTTGAATGGGTCCTGGCTAAATAGCTGTCTGATTAATCGGTCTCCGAGATGGTTTAGTTAAAGCAACAGAAATATAATATCTCTGGATGTAGAAATGGAGTCCTTAATTGGATAAGCAACCGCTGCACATATCTAGTATATTCCAGTAAGTAAGTATAATTTTAATAAAAATTGGTCTTTGGCAGCTCTATAGAGAGAGGTGGAGGTTTGTGAAGGGACCTTTGCCTAGCAGTGAAACATTATTGGCTTATAAAAAAAAGTATAGTTTCCAATAAGTTCCTGTCAATTCGTCTGGCCAACGCTACAGACTGTGAGCCTTGCAATTAGCACCAGAACACCACTGACTCTCCGCTGATAAAGCTGGTCTTTATTTATGCCTTTATCTTTATTGCCCAGATCTGCACTCCTAAACACGAAAGGTAACGATCATCTTGCTAATCGAAAAAACTCCCCCTAATATATTTGTTAGAGTTATGCTACAGTACCATAATAAATGCGATTCAACCATAGATTTTTTTTGTAGTTGAAAATGTATACGAACCCACTGGTTTGAACTGGAGGCACTTCTCCAGTTAGCCATGCGCCATTACTACGTATGCAGTTCAGTAAAAGCAATAGATACGAAGTCGTGCAAGCACCAATTCATAAATCAAAACGTATCTACTACACAATCAATACTCAATTCTTTATTGCATTCCATATGTATTACATAGGAGGTAAAGATCAATATGGACCCTGTCGGGCACAGCAAAATTAGGAGAGAGGAAGAGGGCTAAGTAGCAATTCAATACTATTATAAATTATTAGATGTGCTTAATTGGGTGTATAATTATGTATAGGTTCAGACAGGGTTAGATATTGGTAAAACATTAATAAACTCTCAAGAGGTCATTTTACTCATCATTAAGAACAACTTTTACTATGGGACCAAACCTGAAATCGCGAAAAAAATTCAGCTGTTCCCTACATTTTGACGGGTTATACGAACATAAACATAATTATATATTATTAGATTTGTGTATATAGGTACAGTATATTAGTTATTTTATGTAAGAATTGCGTAAGAATAATGTAGGTAATTATTATGACATTGGAAGGAAACGTAGCGTTAGAAGGCCTCCCACAAGGTGGTCCGATTGCCTTGTGAAGGCCGCAGGAACCCGGTGGATGCGAGAAGCACAGAACCGGTCGAAGTGGAGGTGCTTGGGGGAGGCCTATGTCCAGCAGTGGACGTCTTTCAGCTGAAATGATGATGATGATGATTATGACATTCTTAAAAATATTTTCATTATTATTAAATTATGTTATTTTGCTTGGTTGCTTGACCATACCTACAAGTCCCTGTTTTCACACTTCGTTCAAACTTCACCTCCTGCGCTTATCTTCTTCGTTATATTACAACTGTACCAGTTCAGTTGCAACTAACTTGTTAACATTACGTATGATAAATATGCTTCTATTTCAGTTAGCGGTACTAATACTCCTATAAAGATGTATGGTCACGAAGCGGCAACACCTACAGGAAGACGTGTTGGTTTTTGGAAGCGTACTTCAAGTAGCATTTGGCCACCTACGTATGACCTAGTCATCTGATTCTGTTCCTCACACTTATAATTCACGTCGTGTTTTTGTTCGTAAAAGTAATTATTGTGGAGAAGCAAAAACGTGGATAGATTTAGTCATTGAATTTTAATGAACGTTAATTCTGTTACGTAAGTGTAATTTTAGATACTTACTTTACATAATGTACAGACGCCAGCACATCAAGCTACCCGAAACTGTCAAATTTTCCCAATCAACTTTGAACCTTATGGTT
Source organism: Mesoligia furuncula (assembly GCA_916614155.1). Lineage (NCBI taxonomy): Eukaryota > Metazoa > Arthropoda > Insecta > Lepidoptera > Noctuidae > Mesoligia > Mesoligia furuncula. Next base: position 10,162,914 of record OU744807.1, read on the forward strand.
TAAAGATAAAGTTAAAAATCTATTAAAGAAATTTGACAGATTGTAGTAGCTTGATGTGCTGTCTGTACAACAGTTTTCTTTTACTATGCTAGTAGAGGGAAAGAACATCTATACAAATAAATAAAATTTAAGTGTCTGCTTGTAATTTCAAAATAACTGCGTTTTATTAAATCAAATCAAAATCAAATCAAATCTATTTATTTGCGAGAATGTAGGTTTACACGATGATCTTAAACTATAATGGCCCCTTTACATTCTACCATTACACATGGTGTGCAAATAATTAACATGCACAATACTACCTATAATTTTAAATTAAAAAATGTCAACATTAATCAATTATTATAAGGTCATATGAATTCAATCATTACAATTCCAATTACCACCATTACCAATATTATTTATTATGTTAAATGCATACTCGTATGAAAGTATATAATATACCGTACTTAACGCAAAAACAAACAATTTTTAAAATTTTTGTGTATGTCCGTTGTTTGTTCAGGCTAATCTCCGAAACGGTTGGACCCATTTTGATGAAATTTGGTATGTTGATACTTTTAACCTTGAGGAACGCCATAAGACGCAATCGTACGCTAGTAAGAAAATACAATGTTATAATATTTGTACTATGATTACTGTAAAATCCTTTACTAGACGTAAAGGAATTTGCTCTGTCTTCAATACATCAGAACTGGCAACATCTATGTATTCCACTAAAACGATTCCATAACTGTATCTTCCAACTTACCAAGATCTACACATCCACTAGATATGTTCACTTCACTTAATCCATGCAACATTGATACAGTGTTTACTGCATCATAATCTTAATCGATTATCTGTTATGCTCCGAGCGTTATTGTTCTCGATACAGGAGTACTAAGATTATATCGATACTCGATTCTATGATGCAATACGTAATTGTTGGCATCGGACACCGCAATAGATCGGGAACTTGAATGGTTGCATGATATACGGTGTTTACGAGTGTCTGAATCGATATAAGCTCAATACAAACATTATGGGAGACCTTCGCCTAAGTTGTTTGTTTGCTTTAGTTTGTGGTAAGCTGATTTGGTTGAGAGATTCGTGTTTGAGGGAAATGGTTGTGGGGCGTGTGAGCACGTAATAACAGCCGCATGGCTCGATCGATCAGGTTCAGCTACGCTTACCACGGTTGGTCCGTGGATGGGTGACCATCTTTACATACCAAGACCCCTCCGTGCCTCGGAAAGCACGTTAAGCCGTTGATCCCGGCTGTCATTCGTGGATCTTTGACCGTTTATATATATATAGTAATAGCAGCGCCCCGCGGTTTCACACGAATAAGTGTCGATACCGTGGGAATATCGGGATAAAGTCTATCTATACTATGTCCTTCCCCGTGATGCAATCTATCTCTCTGCCAAATTTAATCGAAATCCGTTCAGTTTAGGGGTGAAAAGGTAACATACAGACAGACAGACAGAGTTACTTTCGAATTTACAATATTAGTATGGATGTATTGATGTATGTACGCATAGAAGTAGATGTGTTAAACAACACATTATGTGTTCTACATCTAAACTACTTACACCTAACCTACTAATACTAACTTCTAGCTAGAATTTCTTTTCCAAAACTCACAATGGACAGAAAAAGCTGATAAAAAAATCATCCACTTAACCAGACACTTGATGAACAGTGTGATCCAGAACATTCAAAGGTTTCTGTTTCTCAGTCAAATTTTTGTTCAACATCAAGCAAAGTTTTCATAAAGTTTTCGTCTGCCAAAAATGTTCTGTAGTAAAGTTTCACTTTAAACAATTTCAGTCGGTAAGAAAAGTAAAATGGCGTGCACAACTGGTATGGTACTAAAACTTTGAATACTGACTGTTGCCCTAGTTAGGACTTCAGTCAATATTTATGCAGGTGTTGGCCTGACCTGACGACTGGTCATGGTCATTTGTTAGAACTACCTGATAGGTATATAGTACTTAATCGTAAATTTATAAGGCAAAATACGCAAGTTTTAGAAACAATGAAAGTATATGATCGACTACAGTAAACAAAATATATATGAGTAGCTTTTGCCCGCGGCTTCGCTCGCGTTAGGTATTATTTTTAAAAAAACTAATACATTTACATCCTCCATCAAATTCAACCCCCATGGGGATAAAATAAGGGATTTATTTTATCCCCATGGGGGTTGAATTTATCAAAATCCTTTCTTAGGGGATGCCTACGTCGTAGTAGCTATATGCATGCGAAGTCTCAGCCCGATCGGTTTAAAATTGACATAGTTTCATACAAACTTTCATCCCCTATTTTATCCCCTTGAGGGTAGAATTTATCAAAATCCTTTCTTAGCGGATGCCTACGTCATAACATCTACCTGCATGCCAAATTTCAGCCCGATCCCTCCAGTGGTTTGGGCTGTGCGTTGATAGATCACTATGTCAGTCAATCAGGCAGTCAGATATTCTTCAGGATATATGCTAAGTAGATAGTGTGTTGAAAACATAATACAACTAATTTGATACGATAGAAAAAAATCATGAAAATATCTCTAAAAACTTTCTTTTTACAATTAAAACCATGCTACACTCGCGAGCAAAAGTATGGAATCACTTACTTGGAATTGATTCCTCGCAATCTTGGGTACTTAATAAATAGTTAAGAATAATAAAAAATTGGCCAAGTGCGAGTCGGACTCGCACACGAAAGGTTCCGTACCACAAGGCAAAAACGCCAAAAAACATGTTTTTTGTATGGGAGCCCCCTTAAATATTTATTTTATTTTAATTTTAGTATTTATTATTAAACTTAAAATACAACTGAGTATTTTGTGAATATTTCAAGTGCCTACCTGTTGCCATTTTTGATATCGAGCAAAAAAGGTTTGTTGTATGGGAGCCCCCCTTAAATATTTATTTTATTTTGTTTTTAGTATTTGTTGTTATAGCGGCAACAGAAATACATAAATTGTGAAAATTTCAACTGTCTAGCTATCGCGGTTCTTGAGATACAGCCTGGTGACAGACAGACGGACAGACGGACAGACGGCCAGACAGCGAAGTCTTAGTAATAGGGTTCCGTTTTTACCCTTTGGGTACGGAACCCTAAAAATGGTACCATTATAAAGGTTAAACTGTTAACTTTAAATTGATACCAAATTCATTTAAATCACACCAGGATTTAAGGAGCTATCACGGATTGAGTGAAGGAGTTAGGAAAACATAAGGATAATGGAAAAATAATAAATGAAGAAAACAACAAAAATTAATTAATAAAAATTTTATTGGCCTTAAAATCAAGTTACAATATTTTGTGTTGCCTCCCCTCGCCCTAATTACTGCCCGAAGACGGTTCTTTATTAACCTAATCAGCTTCTGAATCGATTCTTGCGGGATACCTTCCCACTCCTTTATCAAAGCCGATTTCAGCTCATTCACACTTGAAGGAGAAGGATTTCTGGAACGAACCCTCCTCTTCAGTTCAACCCACACGTGCTCAATGGGATTCAAGTCCGGGCTGAGCGCTGGCCAGTCCGATGTGGCGATACCGACTTTTTCGAGGTATTCAGTTGTGGCACGGGAAGTGTGACAACGAGCGTTATCGTGCATAAGGAGGAAGTCATCACCGATATATCCCGCATAAGGAACGACATGTGTCAGACGTCTAAAAAGTCTGACAACCTGTCTTACCAAGCGGTACCTATCATGTGATCCAGTAACTGAGTTGTGGAGGTCAGATATGCAGTCGCTCCATGTAAAATACTGGTATTTAGCGGCATCCATCATACTGGAAGCCGAACCCGACATAGTTTCGAAAAGGCAACTAAATTATAAATGTTTTTTTAAACATGCTGTTAATGAACTAAAAAAAAAATTAATTTAATAAATAAAAAAACCCGACTGCGAAACTGAAAAGCTACAAACAAGCCCATTTTAAATTAAATAAAAGTTGGAAGCAGGCGGGACCCATTTGAATTTGAAAATATGATAAAAATGGTATGGGTCCCGCCTGCTTCCAACTTTTATTTAATTTAAAATGGGCTTGTTTGTAGCTTTTCAGTTTCGCAGTCGGGTTTTTTTATTTATTAAATTAATTTTTTTATTTCCAGCTTTTTAGTTTACAAATGTGAAAGATTTCGCAAACGATTTAGTTCTTGGTAATTACTTGTTTTTTACGTTTTGTCACTTCGAATTACATTTAACCATATAAGTTATATATATTTTTGTAATCACCTTTTAAAACCCTTTATTTTGATACCCCACTCGATAGGTTTCGAGAAAAAAATTTTTTTTTTGAAGACATATTGCGCCATAAATCGGCCATTTTAATTTTTTTTCAATTTTGATATACCCAGTGTCACTCTCACAATTAAGACGAATCTAACGGCACCTCTCAAGCTGAAATTGATCAAGCCGTTTAGGCTACAGAGCGTGCCAAAGAAATATACATACATACATACATACATACACTCGAAAAACATAACCCTCCTTCTGACGCAGTCGGGTAATTACTAAATATAAAACTTTCGTAAACCTAGAACTTTAATATTTGTATAAGAACATTTACGCCGTACGGCATTTCAAACAAACTTTCAAGCCCTTGTTTTTCGAAATGAATGAACGGATTTTAATGAAACTTCATACGCATTAGCAGAATATAAAGGTCTAAAAGTTAGTAGAGAACATTTTCGAAAAAGAGTGTTACCGCTAAATAAGATCGATTTTAAATTTTCCATACAAACAGAGATTTTCAGTTATCTTTTTTAAATAAGACATTTCGAAAATGTCCTCTACTAACTTTTTAGACCTTTGTATCCTGCTTATGCGTATGAAGTTTCATTTCGAAAAATAAGGGCTTGAAAGTTTGTATGAAACGCTCTTAAAAACTTGAGGCTTATCTTAAAGTGTAAGAAGGACCTTCACGCCTACGTCACGCCGTGTATAACCTATATAGGTACCTTTTATTACCTATATTGTCATTGGTTTCAAACATATTTCGTATACAATACACCAATACCTACAAACAGCCTATTTCCATTTATGACCGAATACCATCCCAATCTCATGCCGTTTCCTACTCGATTCGACTACTAACAACATCGAACGAATTCATATCACATTGCAAATCGATTATTATGATCCAAGTACTGGTACAATCGACGGCAGCGATCGTTGGCACGCCCGGTGGCCTAACAAAAACTCTTCGCGCGAATAATCATTCACTATGGTAAGAGCACGTGCCAAAATACTTTACAACACGAGTGTACTTGCCAATGACTGATTCACAACCTTTAAAGCTTCACTTAGAAGGTTGAATTTCGAATGGCATTTGCTTCAGTTTCTACAGTGTGTTCGTTGGACTACCTATTTACAAATTGTACGTATGATTTTTATTTCATTGGATTAACTGGCACGTTGTTTATTTTAGCTGTTAACTACAATCGCGTATAAAACTAGGATTGCTTTTTGTGTAAAACGTTACACTGTTAATTAAAATCTACTGCGCTATGTAGGATTTAAAAGGATTTGCAACAACTATTCCTGAAAGGTTACCAAACCTTAAAAATGGCATTAACATCATTCCGCATGTAAAATATGGCGATTTCAGTTTTATTTTAACTACCTAAAAGTCCAGGTTTCCTCACAATGTTTTTCCTTCACCGCTGTCAGTAATGTCCAAGGTGCAGAGACATCAACAATGTTTTACCAAGCATTCTGTACGAGATTGTGAACTAGGGTTGATGAGGATTCCTCTTCCCTGTCCTCATAATGCAGTAGTTCCTCATTTTTTGCGATTCCTCATCCTCTTCCATGTCCCAAAACTTAGGCATAAAATATTGCTCTTCCTCATTCATGCGTAATACCAAAATAATTTGTACCTAAATCAAACATATTCTTAAGGTAGTGTGTATATAATCCGATTGGATTACAGAATATCTCGATTCCCAAATATATATTTTGAATGGACCCTAAAGATTTAAAGACGAGCAATGAGAAAAATAAGTTTTCTGTAGAAATTTGAAATTGCTCATATCTCGTTTTTATATCAGTGTCCTTTGACGTATTAAATTAAATTAAAAGTAATCTCCGTCTTTTGCTCGCTGCATACTAGTTTTCAGTCCTAAGCCTGAAAAAAAAGTCTTAACAGGCTTGGGTAACCCCCATGATGAAAATGAAGATGTTATGTATACCAGCGAGTTAATCGAATTTGTAAACTATTAATTGTTGGCAATAATGTGTTTTTTGGTACTTTTAAACTCAAATGGCAGCCAGGGGGTTAATTGTAAGATCTATGTTGTAATAATCAAAACATGTTTGGGATGTTTTATTTAATTAAAAGTTGGTATTTTTTAATGTAGGTCATGCAGTTAGTACTATTACTTATTCTGTGGTAATGCTTAAAACATTTAAAGTAAAAATATGATTTCTGTAATTTTCAACCTCAAATAGCAGCCAGCCAGGTTAATTGTAGACGTAAGATGAAAGACCTTGGTAATAGTAAAAAATGCTCAAAATGTTATTTCCTTTAAGAAAACATTGCTTTTTTTCTGGCACTTTGAGATTTGGGTACAAAATTTTCGACGCTTGAATGATGTCCTTTGTTTTGTTTTTGAGTGGTCGTACTCGTAATTAGGTTTATTTTTTGTTTACGATTAACTTAAAAGTTAAAAAAGTTTTTAAGATGAAGCCTAAATGTAGTGCTTTTTGGACGAACTTCAGTAAAATGGATGTACATTTTTTTTTTTATTTGAAATGGGTTTGCTCTTGACTCTAGTCTAGGTCAGAGGTGACAGAGACAAAGTCGACGATGGAATGAGCTTACCCAGAAGAAGCCTGTTCACTCTTACTTTGAAGAGATTCGAGTTGTATGCGGTCGGAAACACAGACCCAGGTAGATAGTTCCTCCACTCTTTTGCTGTGCGCATTATAAAGGACATTTGAAAACGCTTAGTGCGAATTGGTGGAATATCAACTACCTCATCCGCACCCTCATCCTCCTCATCGTATCCTCATCCACTTCCTCAAAACGTGTTTCTGATACTTCCACATCCGCATTCTCTTCATCATAATCAAATGAACCCCTCATCAACCCTATTCTAAGCCTAGGGGGTTGACATTTTTCGTCAGTTATTAAAAAAATATTAGCAGTTCCATACATTTTGATGCCGTAGGTACCTATAGCACGTTTCAATGAAACAGCAGTTTTTTCTTTTTTATAACCGACGAATTTTTTTTTTCTTTTTTAACCGACGAAATTTTTTTTCTTTTGTAATTATAACAGACGAATTTTTTTTTCTTTTTTAACCGACGAAATTTATTTTCTTTTTTAACCGACGAAATTTTTTTTTCTTTTTTTAACCGATGAAATTTTTTTTCGCTAAGGGGACTAGAATCATATAAGTATTATGCTGAATTCATTGTTTCAGTTTGCACGTCAATGTTCCTGCCACCCTGTTATAATTGCGTAACACACTATCAGCAGCAATGGGTTTAATTTTGACAGTTCAACAACGTTCGTTGCGTTATTCACGTTGTTGAGCAGACACATTTTTGAACATATGAAGCAATGGATTAGCAATATCTTTCAAAATGATTCAGTTTGAGATTGATAGTGTGTTACGCAATTAGGGTGCTGCGGTGCTATTCTGTAAAAATCTCACCGTGAAAACTTAGGTGAAGTGAGCGTGGAGTGAGCTGTCAATATTGTCAATTCCTAGCAAAAACAAACTGACTTCACCTAAGTTTTCACGGTGAAATTTTTACAGAATCGACCGGCTGGTGTGGTGATCAATGCTCGTGCCTTCTCTTTACGAGAAGAGGAATTTGCCCGCCAGCAGGACAATAACAGGCTGGTATTATCATGTAAAATTTAAGTTATCGCTCAGTAGGTATGTTATTTGCATTAAAATACCTAAAAGATACAGACATAATATTGTCAACACAGGCTTTTAGGGTTCCGTACCAACATGGTAAATAGGAACCCTTATGGTGCGACTCAGTCTGTCTGTCTGTTTGTCCGTCTGTCACAGCTGGTTATCTCAAGAACTACTAATGCTATCAACTTGAAATTTAGAATAGTTTTAAATGACGTTTGCCCAACTATTTTGCAAAATATTTCTTTTTTTTTTGCAATAGGGACTGAAACGGGGTCTGAAAAATTCGAAGTGGAGCTACTAGGGCACGTGGGGTATCATATGAAATAGCGCATTTTGCACATTCTCAAACACATTTTCTTTTTTTCAGGTCGCATAGTTTTCGACTTTTGATGAAAAATGTAAAAAGATACCGTCCCCTCCACCCCCTTATCTCCGAAGTTTACATAGAGAAAAATCTGAAATTATTCTATGTAATAGAAGTTTATGTAAAGATTACAGGAAAAATAAAACGATTTCTCTAAATAGCACTCTTTTTCAGATATCATCAACAAAAGTTACATTATTTCCAATATCGGTCAAGAGATGGCACTGACCTAAAACTGCAATATTCTACAGCGTAGCGTGCAGTGTTAAAATTCTCTGATTAATATAGGCCTCGCCGATGAAAACTTAAAAACATATGATGGTACGGAACCCTCGGTGCGCGAGTACGACTCGCTCTTGCCCGGTTTATTATAATGACTGAATAAACAACACTCGGTACCTATGTAATGTCAGGTAACTAGGTATGCCTACCTATTATACTTTCAAAGTAAAGATATGCGACTTACCGCTTAGTGCTAGACAAACGTTTTACAAAAGAAAATAAACTAGGTCAAACATAGAGACAATTTACGAGTATACTAATGTGCTGAAGCACGACACCTAACTACTACAGCCAACAATTTATAGGTGCCTGCAGGCTGCAGAGTAGGTACACTGTAGGTGTATACAGGAGCGTCGGATATAGTTGAAGTTTACTAAGAAACCGATGGATGTTCTGGACTGAAATTTAATTAAATAAATGAGCTGTTTGTTTTCTATTAATAAAACTAAATTTTGTTCGAGAACATTCATCGGTTTCTTAGTAAACTTCATCTATATCCGACGCTCCTGTATACTTATCTCCTTTGTTGACTGTATATATCTTGTATTGCGTAGTCATGCATTAAATAATTACTGTCTAAACGTTATAATTATATTATAATATAAAGGGTGCTTGTAGCTAAGTAATACCAGCCGCACAGGTCAATCGATTAGGTTAAGCTACGCTTGCCGCGGTTGGTCCGTGGATGGGTGACCATCCTTACATACCAAGACTCCTCCGTGCCTCGGAACGTTGGTCCCGGCTGTCATTCGTGGATCTTTGACAGTCGTTGCGGGGCGTCAGAAGTCTGACAACCAGTCTTACCAAAGGGTTTCGTATTAAATAACTGGGTTGTGGAGGTCAGATAGGCAGTCGCTCCCTGTAAAATACTGGTACTCAGCTGCATCCGGTTAGACTGGAAGCCGATCCCAACTTAGTTGGGAAAAGGCTAGGCAGACAGATGACATATAATTATAATATCATAAGTACCTAAATGAAAACTTTCCTTATGTTCTAGCAATCAGTATTAAAGTCCTGCGAAATGTGGATAGAATTTACCAGTTATATTTAAGTCCCATGTAATAAGGGGCGAGCCTATTGCCATCAACCGGGCACAAATCTAGACTCCGGGCTGCTACTGATAGAAAAACCCAATAACACTTTGCTCGATCCGAGAATCGAACCCAGGACCTCAAGCCAGCAGCTGCGCTTGCGAGCACTAGACCAACGAGGCAGTCGAGTCAATAGCGCGTTGTTATTATGTTATGATTATTATACCATAATCATACCATAATCAGCCTATAACGTTCCCACTGCTGGGACACAGGCCTCCTCTCGGTGAGAGGGAGTGGGCCGTAATCAACCACGCGGGCCCAGTGCGGATTGGCAGATGTCACATGTCTTCGAATTTTTGGTTCTAGGACATACCGGTTTCCTCACGATGTTTTCCTTCACCGTTTTGAGAGCAGCATGATTATTATGAACTATCTCAATTATCAATATTTCGAGCAAATACAGCCCAAAGTTATTGAAGTTCAAAGAAATTAATATAAATAACTTCAAACCGAATGAAATTGCCATTTGCCTATGGCATTAAGTCCGCCTCTGTACATTTATGTGCTTGAAGTGTTAAATAAATAAATAATAAATTCGCAAATAACAAAACATAGGTAGGTAAGTAAAGCCTTAGAGGGTGTTCTACCTCTGGACAAAACAATTTTTGGAACCGAAACATAGGTAGGGAAAGCCCTAGAGGGTGCTCTACCTCTGGACGAAACAATTTTTGGAACAGCCTGTATATGAAGTAATACGCTGAAATTCGAGACAGAATTTTTTACCTACACTTTCATATGAATAATATGTAACACGAGTTACGTATTTATAAGCACGAATGTCTTCTCGCTTTGATTACTGTGACGCAACAGACAATGGAGAGCAATCAATTTCATGTTTTTACAAAGAAGGTAAAAACAAGAAACAACATGATAATGAAAATAATGATAATAATAATCTATGTAACAACCAGACTCTTTATGGCTAAGTAATAACAGCCGCATGAGTCGATTGATCAGGTTAATCTACACTTGGTCCGTGGATGGGTGACCGTTGGTCCCGGCGGTCATTCCCACGATCTTTGACAGTCGTTATGGGTCGTCAGAAGCCCGAAAGTCGACAACCAGTCTACCAAGGAGTATCGTATTACCTAGTAACTGGGTTGTGGAGGTCAGATAGGCAGTCGCTCCATGTAAAATACTGGTATTCAGCTGCATACGGTTAGACTGGAAGCCGACCCCAACATAGTTGGGAAAAGGCTAGGCATATGATGACTCTTTACTCATAGTCTTCCTCTATGCTTTTTATGATCAAAATCAGTATGGAGTTTTCTCCTGTAACAAGGTTTAAACCATCCAGGTTTTTCAGAAACCTACCATACTAACGAATAGCAAATCGGCGTCGATAGACGTTATAATAAACTACGAAAATAAAAATACTGGCAAGTGAGAGTCGGGCTCAGGCAAAAAACGCCGAAAAATACACGTATCTTGTACGACGACAACCGCCCCCCCCCCCCCCCCTCACCTGTAATTATTAACTTTACTTTATTTTAACCGACTTCAAAAAATAGGAGGTTATTTATTATTTGTTATAGAGGCAATAGAAATACACACTATGTGAAAATTTCAACTGTCTGTCTGGTTCATGAGATACAGCCCGCTCACAGACAGACGGACGGAGGGCCGGACGGAGGGACGGATAGCGGCGACTTAGTAATAGGGTGTCGTTGGCATTCTTTGTGTACGGTACCCTAAAAAGAACAGGTTTTGCACCTCCGCTATACAGTATGAATTTTATTCAAATGAGCAGAATGCAAGCCATAATTTCCAAGAAAGCCCCGCTATAGTTTTGTATTCGATAAGGATAACATGGAAGAAGGATTGTTGGCTCGTGGAGACCACGTGTCCTACTCAGTATGCGAACCGTATTGAAAACAATAGCCAAATATGTGATTTACCGAAATGCCAGGGCAATTTGAATAAACGGCTGTGTTAAATTTTAATACACGGGGTGGTGATAAGAATTTGTGATTACTTGAAGTGTGTGTTAAATGTCTAATTCTTTCATTGTGAATCATTAGATTTGGCAACCGTAGGCAAGTTTAATTCATCGATGAATAAGCAATGACGCAGTCCAAAGCAATAGAATTCAATAGACTTCTATTGCCACTAATAGGTACGTCCATATTCTGAGGAGATGTTTAGGTATAGACTTATATAAGAATATGAGACATTACTCCTTGTTGCTACCCTAATACGCTCCAATGACAATACTATTTCGAAAATACAGGACAGTCATGAGCATGAATTCTTTACATTACAATTACGCAAGATTCAAAACCGATTGTCTCCTTTATGAAGTAAGATATATAAGTAAGTTGTTAAGGGCCAATTTCACCAAACTTTTACACCTAGAATAAGTCTTATCCTGAGAACAAATTTTAAATTTTTGACAGTTTTTCCATACAACAACAGTCAGACGTAAAACAAAAGTTATGGCTTTTGATAAAACCAGCCACAAGGGCTGATTTCTCAATAGTCAATTAAATTTTATTAGAGAAATAAATGTGGCTGTTTGACAGTTGTCATATTTGTTCTTGGGATAAAAGTTATCGGACTGTTAAAAAATCAGCCCTCAGTAAGACAAATATTGTATGGTGTTCGATAGTATTTCCGAAACCATACTATTGTAAAATAGACACTTTCTCAAAGTTATAATTTTTATGTTACGAGAAAAACGGTTTTAAATTTTGCATAACCTTAAGGTATTTATTCTCTAGTCTAGTGTATTATTACAATTGCATTGATGTTCCTACCAAATACACAATCCTGGTAATCCGGCAGCAACGCGACAATGTCACTAGTGAGAAAGCACCAGTGACGTCACCACATCGCTGCGTCACGTCATCGGTGGTATTGCCACAGGTCACAGGTACTGCGGTCCACAACGTGCCCGCGCAGTGGCTACGAGACTGCTACGGTTGCTACGCCAAATATCTGTTTCATAGATTTTTGAATAGCAGTAGTTATAGAACAATTGTTTTGATGGCGTAGCAAAATTATCTAGGTGTATATTTTGTGCAGTCTTCATTTCACAGTGACCATCGAGCATCGTCATTGCAGTCCATAAAAGTAGATTAAGACAAGACATAACCTAAGCGCCATCTTTGTCGGACTCCATAGAAAAGAAAGAGAAGCGCGATGACACAACGCTGGTAATTTATTGCAAAATATGAATCAATTATCTATTTACAAAAATCTATTGTTTGGACTAAAATAATAAAACACCAGTGCTTTAGTATGTTGCTTGTAGAATAATCTGCAAAAAAATCACAATGATTGTATGTATATTAGTATGGTTTTTATTGTAAAAAGAAAGTTTTTAGAGCTATCTTCATGATTTTTTTTTTCTGTTGTATCAAATTTGTTGTATTATGTTTTCAACACAATATGTACCTAGCATACTCGTATATCCTGAAGAATATCATATATTTTTCTGATTTTGTTTACTGTAGTGGATCGAACACTTTTATTGTTTCTAAAACCAGCGTTTTTTTAGGTCCTGTAAGCCCCTTAAGGATATTCTTTATTAAATTGGGTAATAATAATACTTTATTTCTTTTTTAGTTTTATTGTTTTAAGCAACATGCACTATAGTTAATTATTAAAATATCATCAGTATTATGACTGCAAGAATAAAAAAAAATTAGTACTTATCTAACTAAAAATTCAGTCTATACAATATAAAGTGAATTTATTCCCGTTCACAAGCGCAGTCTTATCATTTCTGACTTCTGAGCGATAGTGAACAATAGCTTCCTCAGAACTAACTTACCGATTGCAAATACCTTACAACAAGTTAATAACCTCACGAAGCGTATCAGTTGCAAGTACTTGCAAGGCCTGATTATACAGTCAGTAATTGGGAGAGCAAGGACCACAATTAATAGTAACTCAAGATATTTTTACTGTGATGAAGTTTAGATATAGACGCCATGAGTTATAATACCTACTAATAGATCAATTAAGTAATTATTGCTTATTTGATCGAATGCACTAAACCTAGTCGCAATCACGATTAAGTATCTAATTAAAAGAATTAGGACTAGAAATCATCAAGCATCATCTGCCCTAGCCTTTTCCCAACTATGTTGGGGTCGGATTCCAGTCTAACCGGATGCAGCTGAATACCAGTATTTTACATGGATTGACTACCTATCTGACCTCCACAACCCAGTTAATGGGTAATGCGAATCCTTTTATTAACTTAGATAATTAAGTCGAGTTTTCTTTGTAACATGGTGCGACAGAAGTACACGATGGCCCAACGTAGGCCATTGTGTAAAGAGACCTACAAGCAATATGTGAGGGCGGCCGTGTGTAACAGGAAGAAACGTGGAAATGAAAAGAAATGACCGATGACATTTCCGAGTTCCTTTGTTCCTTGTTCAGCGGCTGTAAACGAGATTTTTCTATTATATTACTAGCGCCCTATGGTTTCACCCGCGTAAATTTCAATCCCGTGGGAATATCGGGATAAAAAGTATCCTATGTGTTAATCCAGGAAATGTTCTATCTATGTGCTAATTTTCATCCAAATCTGTTCAACGGTTTACGCGTGATTGAATAACAAACATCCAAACATCTTCACAAACTTTCATCATCATCATCATTTCAGCCGAAAGACGTCCACTGCTGGACATAGGCCTCCCCCAAGCTTGTCATTTTTGGGGGGGTTTGCCATAATCGCCACGCTTGGCAGGCGGGTTGGCGATCGCAGTATAGTATGGTGGTGGTATGCATAGAGAACGCTGCTGCCCATTCTCCGGTACGCCCCTTAGTCGCCTTTTACGACACCCGCGGGAAGTATGGGGTGGTGCTATTCTTTAAGTCCGGCACCACACAGACTAGTCCGGCACCACACAGACTGACACAAACTTTCACATTTATAATATCTTTGTTCCTTATAAACAAAGTCATTTACTTACAAATTCAAGCAAGACAAGAATTTGACTTTAATATTTTCACATAAAAAGGATAATCTCACAAAAAATTTCATATTTTTTTTGTTGACTGAAAACATGCCTCTAAAAAACTCTTTGTTTCTTACGCTGGCCGTATATCTACGACGAGAACTTAAATAATATTTTCTCTAACCGACAACACGTGTCATAAAAATATTATTCATCTATGGCTCCATACCTTCTTTCATCCCCTTTAGTGATCGTAAAAACAGAAACACACCCCACTGCTTTACTACGCATTACATATCTATACATATAATAAATCTGTAGAAGGGTCAATTCTGTACATTGAAAATATTGAAAAAATAAATAGCGGGGGGTGTTGCTGGATCGATACCAAACCCAAATATGTGATTAAAAAATTTTTTGTCTGTCTGTCTGTCTGTCTGTCTGTCTGTATATGCAGGCATCACGTGAAAACTAACGGTTCGATTTCGATGAAACTTGGTATAATTATACCTTATTATCCTGGGCATAAAATAGGATACTTTTTATCCTGGAAAAATACGTAGAAAAAAAAATCTTATTTTTCGGTTTTATTCATAGACGTTGTTATGTAGAACAGCGAACACACGTTGCATTACCCGTAGTGGATAATTTTCCATTTCAATTTAAGAGAATACAGTTTCCTGTAGCTTTGTGTTACGCCATGACAATAAATAAGGCTCAAGGTCAGACCCTAGGAGTTGCTGGCGTAGATCTTACCGCGAGTTGTTTTTCACACGGGCAACTTTACGTAGCTCTTTCCCATGTGAGCAGTCCAAGAAATCTTCATGTTCATATTCCGGACGAGCTCACTAACAATGTTGTGTATGCTGAAGCTCTCAATTAACTTTCTGTCGCATTGTCACGATCACTTTTTTATTATTGCAAACTTTTCGTCATTGTCAGTAATTTACTGCTACATGCTACTTATCAAGGTCGGAATTACTATGAAAAAAATACTTACTACAGAACGCGAGCTCAACAGCAGTAGCTCAATAGAGGAATCTCCTTAATTATTATAGGCTTAGCCGTATTTGGGTCCAATAGATATTTATAAGATGTCATTGTCAGAGTTACTCAAAATGGAGAAATAAACCATCCACGCGAAGACCGACATCCGCGCGGACGGAGTCGCGGGCGGAAGCTAGTGGCTAATAAAAAGCATATATAGCTAGTTGTTCTAATGTATATTTATCGTTTATTCCCCTGTCCTTACTACTGTGACAATAAAGTTACTTTTCAACTGGTGCGTAGTTGCGTACACAAAGGAACACCCGCGGCGCTATAACGTAACGTAACTAGTTTAGTTAAGTTAACACAATAAAACGTAACTCTAAATTAGCTGCTCGTTTTACAAGCAATAAATTTAATAGACCCCTGCGAGGGGGTAAGTCATGCTTAAAATTTCAACTCGGCGACAATTCGTTTATAGACTCGCGAAGTTGACGTGAGATTGAAAGTTACATCAAGTTATGTTTTGTAATCGACTTCGACTTTTACTGTTGAAGCACTTAATAAAGTGGAAGAAATTCAACGTGTAACTGAATTAACGCACATTATGAAAGTAGTTTATTCAGAATCGTTAACGAAATCGATTTTTGTAATTTTTTAAATGTGTAGTTATGTTTTTTCATCCCAAACAATGTAAACTACGTAAATTACAATCGTGTTTCCGCTGTACAGCTTTATGTGCTATAACAAACTAAAATGGATGAAGTACAGACGCCAGCACATCAACCTACCCGAAACTGTCAAATTTTCCCAATCAACTTTGAACCTTATAATTTAGCGATAAAGTTGAAAATCTATTAAAGAAATTTGACGGATTGTAGTAGGTTGATGTGCTGGCGTTTGTACCCTACTACGCTAAGCCCATAAACGTGTGTGACTGTGTGCGTGCGCAGATTTGTATTGTGACCACAATTTTTTCCCGCAATCAGTATAACTAATTTCATAATGATGAATAATATAAAATGATCTGGCAATTTGAGTAGCCTACCCAAATGGCTTTTCTTTGGTATTGTTCGTCGAATTGTTGAGCTCCTCAAGTTCTGAGTTGAGCTGCACGATTTTTGACAAATGCGTGCACTGATTGGACATCATCATCATCACTGCAGCCGAAAGACGTCCACTGCTGGACATAGGCCTCCCCCAATTTTGGGGGGGGGTTTGCCATAATCGCCACGCTTGGCAGGCGGGTTTGCGATCGCAGTATGGTATGATGGTGTAATGCATAGAGAACGCTGCTGCCCATTCTCCGGTCTCCCTTAGTCGCCTTTTACGACACCCACGGGAAATATGGTGATTGGACAGGTCCGCTCAATCTGTGTGATTCTTTTCTCAAAAGACCATTTGAGATACTAATCTACATGGTCTTCACACGATCTGACCAAGATTTTGTCTGGACTTTAAAAGAGACTGTGACCTCTGAGTTTGCTTCTGCCTTTCTTCTCAGAATAGTCAGTTAGGAAACGCCGACCTCATCTAGTTTAAAAAAATATAATTGACGTGTAAAAGTGTTTGTACCAAACCTACTTACAGAAAATAAATCATTTATCAAAAATAAACAATGTTTTTTATACATAATAGTAAGAATTCAGTACAGTATCACACTAATATTATAAAGGCGAAAGTTTGTGAGTGTGTGAGGGGGTGTGTGTATGTGTGTGTGATTATATGTTTGTTACTTCGTCACGCTCAAACAGCTAAACCAATTTTGATAAAATTTTCTATGGAGGTAGTTAACACCCTGGATTAACATATAGGCTACTTTTTATACCGAAATTCCCACGGGATCGACATTTACGCGGGTGAAACCGCGGGGCGCAGCTAGTGTATTATAATGATAACAATATTCTAATTGGAGTGTTTAATGGTGTGCATTAATTCCGGGACATGTTGTTCATTATTATTGTTGCTTAAATGTGAACAACAACCTAATTGCGTAACACACATACAATCACAATCTAAATCATTTTGCTTATCCATTGCTTCATACGTTCGAAAAATTTGCCTACTCAACAACAATGAATGTTGCATACTCTAAAAAAAAAAGCAATTATCCCGCAGCTTGGTAGGAACATTCAATGTAGATACTGCTAAACATTAATTTTTTATCAAAGAAAACAAAAAAAATTCCAGAGCAATACTCTGGTTACCTTGCAATCTTTGTAGTTTCTTACAATATTTTTAATACGCTATGAAATACACCTTTAAAAAACAGATTGTTTTTGATTGAACTTTGAAATTTGAACAGATTGCATTGCACCTGTGCGCCACGCTTCGGTGGACGCCTTCATTTAAATATATTCTGAATGGGATATTTCGCACATCTGACGTCACCGCACGCGCCGCTCATTAGCAATGCTTGATGCATAGTACGGTTCGTCTGTCACCCAGACGTCTAACGGATTGAAAGCTAAAGCACTTTGTATGCACACGAACCGAGCCTGTTATGTCATTCGGCTAGTCTTTTGATTGTGCAGTTGGAAGACCTCTAACAATCGGAATCAATATGCGATACTATTTTTATATTTTTTACCTGACTGTCTGCTACCTGAAAAAGTGTATTTGTGCCACAGAATGTTTTTCAGTAACTTTTTAGGAAAAAATCATAATCAATATAAGGTACTATTTTTATGATTTTTACCTGTGATAGTGTATATTTAGGTGCCAAATAATGTTTTTCAGTAACTTTAGGATAAATGACTTTTTGGATGAAAATCGAAATCAATATGCGGTAAGTACCATGTTTATGATGTTTACCTGTCGGTCTGATTCCAGAAAGAATGTATATTTAGGTGCCAGTTACTTTAGGACGATTGACTTTTTAGGTAAAAACAGCACCAAAGTATCAAGAACTTTCGTACTTATAAATCTTAACTAAAACCGCTTTTGTTTGTTCCGGAAACTGCATAAACATAAAGTATTTCATCATAAAAATATTATATTTGCTGATGTAATTTCTTGAACGCATAGGGGTTAGACAAAAATCATGTCGCTTAATCAACTTTTACTGCATATATTGGTTTATAGCTCGAGGGATAAGGGATAAACATCGCAGGGGGCCACTTGGCTACCAGTGGCTCAATTTGGATTGATGAATGAAGATTAAAGTGTAGACTTCCCTTCCCTAGTAAACATAACTGTGTCAACACAAGGATGTCATATTCATCGACGGACGATTGTCAGCATGTGTTTGAACGGTGATGTGTTTATATAGGTTGGTGTTTATGCAATAGATGTGGATACGCTTCTGTCTTCAGTCTTCAGTGTCCGTTAACAAATGTTAGATAATTCTTTACTTACTTACCGTTTGGCCTTTTATTTTAGCTTCATCATCTGAATTTCAACTGAAACCGACATTGCAGTTCAGTGCCGATAATATCTAAGTCTCCCCCTGAAATTCGCCTAAGTATTTAGTATTGTCGCTTCAGCAAATTTATTGGTGATCCACTAGGTTTAAGATACACCTCAATTCGACAACTTTTAGCTTGGTAAGTAGTTAATGTACCTGCACAACGGTTAAACAGATCATCATCGTAGTCTTGCGTCTATTGAGTTGAACGAGGCAGATAGGTTACCTACTATTTGATCTTCAGAAACGGCATAATGTCACATTATTAGTTGCCATATGGAAGTGGGACGGCATGTCGTAATTAGAATTACCAAGGTTTGACGTGACTCTTGCGGAGCGCGTATCATCTATCTACCACTTTTTACTTATAATATCGTACTACCTTATTGGTCGATAGCCGGCACAGGAAGGTTTGACAAATTACGAAACTAAATGTTAAGTCCTTCTTACTCGAATTCCTGGAAATTATCGTCTGCCATTTTTTATAGAAACTTTTTCAAAAGCGGCAAAACAGTACAAGATTGTTAGGTACACAGACAGTATCCTACATAGATTGCTAGTCCGTACATGTTCTACGGCTGTAATTACTATTAATTCTATGGAATTCTAGCGCGATGCCATAAAAACTTTTAATAGCTTTTCTATTGGCATGAACGTAATGAATAGATCAATAAGGAAAACATATTTTCTTGGAAAGGTTGTAAATATTGGATACGTGTTATTACTACGTAATTATGAATCAAAGTGCCGACAGGGTCTAGTGTTTTACTGAGTATGTTGTCCGTCTACTTAGTTTCAAGTTTATGGTAACTTATTTTTCTACAGGCACTGGAAGCGTTTTTCTACTTTGATAAAATTATAACTTTCCATGTTTTTTGTAAGATCTTAGTCGCGTATTCTCGGTATTCTTGTGAGAAGAGATGAAAAGCCAAATTTTAATTGAAATTGGTGATAAATCTGACAATCTGAAATCGTCATTGAAAATAGAAAAATCGATTCGAAATCTTGAAAATTATTTTTAGGATACCCCGTTCTTTATATTCTAAATCCTTCCTATGTCATATTCGTGTAAAAAGGATTATTTTACTGATTGATTTAAAATTATTTAAAAAATAACACAGGTTTACCGACCCCAAGTTCCTTAACCTTAATTTTAGAGCTCGTCTATAAACCTAATTTATCCTTCTTATTACCCATTCCTGAACCCTCTCCATAATATTTCCAATAAGTGCCTCTACCGGATTCCTCTCAACCGTTTCCTTTCAAGCGGCCTTCATCCCAACGCTTCAAGTACTTACCTTCATCTTGACAATAACTATCGGAAAGACATTGTTGTTCAAAGGTTTTCTAATAACGTTACCCAAAAGTTTACCGTGCACGTAGTCTCCGTGCAAACGGTGGGATATAAACAAAATAAACTTGCGCATGTAGGTATCGAGCTGAACTATCAAATTAAGAAGAAGAGTAGGTGAAGTAGTGATGATGTGGCTAGAAAGGGGTGACTACTACGGATTTCAGTCTCGATGCATCACCGTGTCCCGGGAAAAAAAAACGAGATCGTTGTGGTCTCGAAATTCCCGGGGAAAACGAGACTTTTGAGACTATAGTAAAACTAGGTTTCTTACTTATAGCCTAGGCTATGCAATTAGGCGGACAAAACAAGGTATTTTAATCTAGTACTTTATTAAACAAACGTAAATTAAAAATCTATCTGTGTGGTGCCGGACTTGTCAGTGTGGTGCCGGGCTTAAAGAATAGCACCACCCCTTACTTCCCGTGGGTGTCGTAAAAGGCGACTACGGGTCTTACCGAAGAATGGGCTGCAGCGTTCTCTATGCATTCCACCATCATACCATACTGCGATCGCCAACCCGCCTGCCAAGCGTGGCGATTATGGCAAACCCCCCTCCCAAAATTGGGGGAGGCCTATGTCCAGCAGTGGACGTCTTTCGGCTGAAATGATGATGATGATGATGAAATTAAAAATTATAAAAATATTTGTTAAGTTTTTTTCATTTTTGTAGTGGGCACGTAAGAAACAAAGGGCGTTTTTTTAATGTGGTTTCAGACAGACAGGACCTAATTTTATTACAAAAGTAAACCCGCGTCACAAGTCTCAAAAGTCTCGTTATTCCCGTGACCGAAAATGTTAGTGTCGAGTCTCGAAAATACCAAAAAATCGTCGAGACACTCGAAATTTATGAGACTGAGATTTCCGGGCTGACAGCCTTAGTGACTACTGATATGACGACTACTGATATGAAGACATGTTGCGCCAACCCCAAATAAATTGAGACAAGGGCAGGAGAACGATGAAAGTAAGTAGAAAATACAGCAATTTTTCCGAAGCAGCCCGGAGGCTCTCTTATAACAAAGGACTTAAACTCAACTGGCTAATGAGACAAACTAGCCGCCAAGTCATGAACGAAAAGTGACTACAGACAGACATTAACTTAAATTCAAAGAAACTTTGTATAACTAACATAGTTTCATGTGTGAACGTACAAAGAATGAATGAAATTGTTGAACGTACCATCTGTTTTCCTTTGTTTTAAGTTGTAAACGTCAACTTGAAGCAACAAGTTTACGTTATTTTTGTGTTCATTCACAAAAGTTAACTTTTTGTTACTATTTTTAACTGTAACAAGGCGAATTCTTAGGATTTTCTCACAATACAATTTCAACAAGCAATGAATGGTTTCTGAAAAATCACTTGATCGGTGCTCAAGATTCAAACAATGCATTGCTTTCATTGCTTTCCCTTACTCATACTTTTTCGCAAAACTTTCATCATCGTATACCCACATGGTGTACTTAATACATCGTAGGTACTCAATCCATCGTAGCAGGTGGCGTTCTGTAATTTCTGCCTACCCGCATGGGAGAAAAGAGTGAATTAATGTACTGACGCCAGCAAATCAAGCTACTACAATCTGTCAAATTTCTTTAATAGATTTTCAACTTTATCGCTGAAATATAAGGTTCAATGTTGATTGGGAAAATTTGACAGTTTCGGGTAGCTTGATGTGCTGGCGTCTGTACGCATGAACCTATGGTTTAGGTTTTAGTTAAGATCTCCCTTACACCATGAAAAATAAAGACTAAAAAAAAAAAGTTATTTAAAAAAATCAAAAAACCCGACTGCGGTAAAAAACTTAGGTAAGTTAAAAGAAACTGAAAAGCTAAAAACAAGCCCATTTTAAATTAAATAAAAGTTGGAAGCAGGCGGGACCCACATCATTTTTATTGTATTTTCAAATTCAAATGGGTCCCGCCTGCTTCCAACTTTTATTTAATTTAAAATGGGCTTGTTTTTAGCTTTTCAGTTTCTTTTAACTTACCTAAGTTTTTTACCGCAGTCGGGTTTTTTGATTTTTTTAAATAACTTTTTTTTATTTCCAGCTTTTTAGTTTACAAATTTGAAAGATTTCGCAGACGATTTAGTTCTTGGTAGGTGTTTTTTGCGATCTGTCACTTCGAATTGCTTTTAAGTATATATGTTGTTTATATTTTTGTAATCACCTTTTAAAGCCCTTTATTTTGATACCCCACACGATAGGTTTTGAAAAAAAAAATTATAAAAATATATTTTATATGGCGTCCAGTAGTCGCCATATTGAATTTTCACTAACGTCATGTCTTTAGTGACACTCGCCGGACTAAGAGGAATCGATTAACGTGTGAATCATAAAAATCGGCCCCGGCGTTTAGTCTGTATAGTGCTTCAAAGGAACATATAAACATACATACATACATACATACATACATACATACATACATAGGCTGATGAACACATTACCACTCCTTTGCGTCGCGCAGTCGGGTAATTATCCACGCACAATGGTCCATTTGAAGCACTAAGTGCGGAAACCAAACCAAACCTACAATATAGAAGCCTAAATTATTAACAAAGCAACGAAGAAGATTAATTAGTGTCCAAACACACTATGCCGAAAGTACGCGGCCGAAGTTCCGCGGCTGATTTTATATCAGGCTATAACGCAACGTAATTTCGGCATAATGTGTCGTCAATAATTCAAATAGCATTGAGTGCCGAACTTCGGTCGCGTACCTTCGGCCTAGTGTGTTTAGACACTAAGACCACAATTTATTCGAACACCGCACTACATTGTAACAAATCCTCTATCATAGATACTTAACAACCTAACAAGATAACCTGAACAACTACCTTGACGCAATAATAACCAAACATTTATTGCTATAAGTACAATGTTTTCACTCAGAACTTGACGATGAGTCGCGAGTTCGTCCATAATGGAGATGTAATTTAGGGAAACGGCCCCAACATCCGGGCTGTTTAATTCAATATAAGTACATATAAATAAAAAAAACGAGTATTTGTAGTAATGGACTATAATGGATCGCCAGCGGACCATGAATAGAATTGTAATGTGGTTGGAAATCGTTGAGTTTGAGGACATGGGAAATGCTGTGTCAACTGTGTAAATGTTGCTGACGTGTGGTCGAGTAGTTGCTAAGTTAATCTTAGATCAATGACTTAAGCGTCGGTTTCCTAAGCGGTGAACGGTCAATGTGAGTTTAGACCAAACGAACATAGAACCAGAACAAGGCCTGCATTCTTTTGTATATTCTTGACATTTTAGTAGGACCAACGAAGGAACATTCATGGAACATTCTGTCCCTTTTGACACAAAGAGAATTTGGTGGAGTGAGGATAGAATGTACATTCTCTCGTTTGGACTAAATCAACCGTATCACAATAACGGCTGTCCATCATACAGAGCGTTTTTTGACACCTTAATGTCAAATACTTGGGAAAATGACTGCTTCTCGTGACGACCGTTATATTATTATATAATAGATGGAACCGCTTTTCTAGGAAACCAAAGCTTTAGCTTGGAGGAAAATTTCGTGAGGAAGCCCGAATTTATTATTGATCTGAAATCGCCAAAACGTAAACCGTTTCGGGACGCGTTTACGTTCCATTAACGTGATGTGCAATACCTACCTACACGTTTGTTGCCGGAATAAAAAGAACTTACGTGACGAGAATAAAGAAGTATCTACCTATAGTAAATATCGACAATTGAATAAGGTGGTGGTTCGTGGTAGGCCATCGAACGCTATACGTATATGTACTTATAAAAGTTATGGGTCATTAATAACTTTTCGAAGAATTCAAAGCTTTACAGCAAGAAAACCATTACAGTAACCAAACTTGTAAGGTAATGTATGTAAACTTTAAGGTTTAAAAAGTTGTATAGGCGTTAAGCTTTCACATTTCTTTGACCTTCGACCCGTCTGTACCCAGAAACCCACCAAGATGTGAAATTCCGATAATACTGTCAACATTTCAATTCCGTTATTCAACATTGAAGTGAATTGCACACCTCATCACAATATCACGATTCACGCTATTGTCCCTAAAGGGTCGTGTAGATATGTATAGGCAGTAGGTATAGACACACTATTGTGTACCAGCTTATTTAGTCTATGAACACACTAGCATTTTTTCTTAAAAGAATAGATAAAAGAGGACTCATTCGGGCCCCTGTTTCTAAATTCAAAGAATTTTGTAGTAGAAATTCCGAAATTTAAAACGTTGGGCATTTATTTTTGTGCCTTCAATTTCACGGTCTAATCAAAGAGGCCGTTTATATTCTTTCCATAGCCAAAACATTAACATAAATGTACGACACATAGCTAGGATGCCTTAAAATATCACGTTTTGGACACTAACGACATGACCTAACAAGTCAATCAGGTCAGGTTTAATTACTTACCGTTATTCTGGCTATGCCAACATCCTTTTACAGCTAGAGATACCTATTACTTGTCGTAGATCTGCAAACGTCAATGAAAATATAACTGCCTGAGGTGTAAAATTAGCTTGGAAGTTACCGGTAACAGACATATGCTATTAAATTATAGGAACGAAGATGTAAGATGTTCTGTAGCAAAGAGAATATTATAGTCTTTGGAGTGAAAAACGTCATCAGAAACTTGTTAGGTGAAGTAAATACTTTACGAATGAATGATTCCTATGAATGACTAGCTTCTGCCCGCGACTTCGTCCGCGTGAAATTTCTTGTTCCCCGACCTACCCCGTCGCAACGCATCACCTGCCCGCACTATTACTTCATTTTCACTTAGCGTTCTTTCATACTTTTTAATTTTTGCTCAGATCCTAAGAGTCCTAGTGTACCTAATGTTAATAGCCTATTGCTTCCCCAAGTAATATTATAAAGGCGAAAGTTTTGGGTTGGGTCTTATATCGAGTCGCCTGAATCTGAGTTAAGTGTAGATATGGGAGGGTTTAGGGGGTTCGTACTAAGCGATAAAATGTATTTTTTGCTGCCGGAGACGCGCCAAAATATTTTAATTATTATTTTAAAAAACGTGGGAAATCTTACAAATGCTTAAGAAGGAACGTAATTTTGATACATTTCGTAGCGATTTCGATACTGCGTTTATCGAAATGCGTGAAAAGGAACCATTTTCCCCGCGTTCCGAATTGAGTCAAAAGCGATTATATCGCGAATCCAACCAAATTTAATAGTCACAAAATATAAGGACTATTGAGTACTATTGTGACGTTGCGCGTTGGTCGGATTCGCGATATAATCGCTTTTGACGCAATTCGGAAAGCGGGGTTTGTTTACATTGACAAATACTTTTGTTTCGTTTTGTCATTCCGTTGCTCTCGAGTTTACGTGAATTTTATATTTTGCTATGATTATTAGCTCCCCGCACCCTAATGAGTGACAGATCGTAACCAAAGCACACAGACTTGTGTTGGTTAGGTTAAGTTAGATAGCGCGAACCGTCTGGCCCGCCTTAAGGGCCAGGTGAAGGAGGCGATGGAGGCGGGGGACGGATTGTTGGCGGTGTCATTCGACATAGCCAACGCCTTCAATTCTGTTCCCCACAGCACCATCCTAGAGGCGCTCCGATTCCACGGGGTGCCTCAATACATGCGGCGTCTACTGGCCAGCTACCTGGAGGATCGGGCGATCGTCCTCGTGAACAGGGCTGGCCAAGTCCGGCGGTACGCAGTCGAGGCCGGCGTTCCGCAGGGGTCAGTCGTGGGACCTCTCCTCTGGAACGTCGGCTACGACTGGCTCTTGCGGGGAACTCTCCTCCGAGGCACGAGTGTCGTCTGCTACGCGGATGACACTCTCCTCACCGCCCGGGGCGAGAGTTTCAGGGAGGCGGCCAACTTGGCCTCGGCGGGCGGATCCTTGGTCGCAGGGAGGATCCGCCGCCTAGGATTGACGGTGGCGCTGCACAAGACCGAGGCCGTGTTCTTCCACGGGCCTCGGCAGCGCCAACCACCAGACGCCTACATTTTTGTGGAGGGCGTCCGAATTGGGGTGAAGGCCCAGATGAAATATCTGGGCCTTGTTCTCGACAGCAGGTGGCGTTTCGGCCCGCATTTTAGCGGGTTGTCGACGCGCCTGCTGAAGACTGCGGGCGCCCTCTCGTGGCTGCTCCCCAACTTGGGGGGGCCCAGCGCGCGATGCCGGCAACTTTACGCCGGCATCTTGAGGAGTATGGCCCTTTACGGGGCCCCTATTTGGGAGGACTCCCTCAACAGGAGGGAGAACGCCGCCGCGTTGCGGGCCCCCCAAAGGGCCATAGCCCAGCGGGTGGCGAGGGCCTACCGCACGGTCGGCTTCTCCGCGGCATGTGCTCTGGCCAGCACCCCGCCTTGGGAGCTCGAGGCGTGGGTGCTCGCCAGAGTATATGAATGGACGGCGGGGCGGAGGGCAAGTGGAGAACGCCCAGCCCCGGAAGAGCGGGAGGCCGTCCGGCGGGAGGCGAAGGACGTCATTGTCGTCCACTGGACGCGGGACCTCGCCGCCGCAGCCTTTGGCCGCCGAACCCTCGACGCGATTGGGCCGGTCCTGCGAGACTGGCTCGAGCGGTCGCACGGGTTCCTTTCCTTCCGTCTGGTGCAGGTGCTGTCCGGACACGGTTGCTTCGGATCGTACCTGCACCGTATCGGGCGGGAGGAGACGCCGTCGTGTCACGACTGTGGCGCGGCGGAGGACACGGCGCAGCACACTCTCGAGGTGTGCCCGTCGTGGTTCGGGCCGCGCCGCAGTCTCACCGCGGCGATCGGAACGGACCTCTCGCTCTCCGGCTTGGTCAACGCCATGCTGGGGGATGAGGGGTCCTGGGCGGCAGTCGCCTCCTTCTGCGAACACGTCATGTCCCAGAAGGAGGAGGCAGAGCGCGCGCGGGAGGAAGACCCTCTCGCGGCGCCGCTCCGAAGGCGGAGGAGGGGTCGAAGAAGACGTCAGTATGACAGTCATCTCCGACTCCTCCCAGGTGGAAGCCAGCAGGCGACGGGTGCGGGGGCACCCTCGCCTGTATTGCACAGGCTTCCACCAGTGCCGGACGGGAATGGCCAGGTGTTCCCGGCCATTCTCGTAGCCCCCCAGCCGGGGGGACATGCGGGGCCCGCCAGATAGGCGGGCATGCGCCGGGGGGTTGTGGACGCAAAGGCTGAGCCGGATTCCCATGACCCCCCATCAAGGCGATGAGGGAACACCGCTGAGTTTTAGTGGGTATACTGCCACTCTGGCAGGGAGTCCCACATACTCCGTCTCGTCCCCCGACGAGCGGAGATGCGTAATGTCATTTCTCAGCGACAAAAAAAAAAAAAAAAAAAAAAAGATAGCGCGAACCGAGCGAGCGAAGCGAGTTGTGTAGGTTAGGTTAGGTTAGAACGGTGACCACTTAGCGCGAGCCGAGCGAGCGCAGCGAGCGTGCCGCGGCAGCGGCCGGCGAAGCGCCAGAAAGTAACTACCTCCCCGTACCCTAATGAGTGACAGATCCTACCCACAGCACACAGACTTGTGTTGGTTAGGTTAGAAGGTTTTTTTAGGTTTGAAGGGAAGGTTCAAAGTGGAATAATAGAAAAACTACGCAAACAGGGCGCCCCCCCCAACCCCCCTCCACCCCTCCCATCTTCGTACGGAGGCGACTTGATATAAGACTTTAACCAAAGTTTTGTGTGTGTGTGTGTGTGTGTGTGTGTGTGTGTGGGTGTGCGGGGGTGTGTGTGTGTTTATATGTTTGTTACTTCTTCACGCTCAAACGGCTGGACCAATTTTGATAAAATTTTGTATGGAGGTAGCTGACCCCCTGAATTTTTATCCCGATGTTCCCACGAGATTGAAACTTATGCGGCTAAAACCGCGGGGCGCAGCTAGTTGGACTATCAAATGTAAAAAGAATTTCTCAAATCCGGCTGGTAGTTCCAGAGATTAGCGCGTTCAAACAAAATATTTAGCTTATAGAAGACTAGCAATGCCACGCGGTTTCACCCGCATATGTTTCGATCCCATGGGAATATCGGGATAAAAAGTATTCTATGTGTTAATCCTGGTTATAAACTATCTGTGTGCCCAATTTCATCCAAATCCGTTCAGTAGTTTTGCGTGAAAGAGTAACAAACATCCGTCCATCCATCCTCACAAACTTTCGCGTTTATAATATTAGTAGGAAGTAGGATATTAGTAGGAAGTAGGATGGTAGGATTAGTAGGAAGTAGGATAGTAGAATACATAGAGATGAAACTTAAAACAGAATGCACCCTTATTCTGAATATTACCAACTTCGAACGTCATAATCACGAATATTTAGTTTAAAGTGAAAAAGAAGCATTCGGAATGTTTCTAAAAGACTTTTACAACTAAAAATGTTAAAATCCCTAATTGCGTAAACACACTATCAATCATAATCTGAACGATTTTCAAGAATATTGCTAATCCATTGCTTCATAAGTTCGAAAAATGTGTCTGCTCAACAACGTTAATAACGCAATGAATGTTGTTGAACTGTCAAAATGAAAGTCATTGCTACTGATAGTGTGCTACCTTGCTGTTCAGTGTTATTATTGCAATTCTTCCATGCATACTTAATATTATAAATTCGAAAGTAACTCTGTCTGTCTGTCTGTAAGTTACCTCTTTACGCCTAAACCACTGAACGGATTTCGATAAAATTTGGCAGAGAGATAGATTGCATCCCGGGGAAGGACATAGGATAGTTTTTATTGATATACCTTGCGGGCGAAGCCGCGGGCGGCAACTAGTAATCAATATTTTAGTCTACTACAGAGCTAATTTTCATTATAACATTTACCAATATTGGCAAATTAATGAAATATTAGAAATACTGACATCTATTTGCCACATTGCCAACCTTCAAAATACACCCTCTTAAACACAAAAATCAATTTGCTTCCAGTCTTACCCGATGCAGCTGCATTCCAGTATTTTCTTTAAAACATCGATCTTAATTGGTGGCACGCTAAATTGCATGTTCTTCTTCTACCTTCTGAAATTCAGCAGAATCTGATAACTGACTTGGAGCCATCTACAATTAAAGCTAGACTAGACTGATGAATGACATCATGGATTTTAACTGATCAAATTTAATTTAGGTCACCAGTGTGGCGATGGTGCCATTGGCGCTAACGATAACACTGAATTCAAGATTTCATTATTTTTATTCATCATCCCGTGGGATGGGTCGGCACAAGCTTATGAGCTGTTTAAGAAGAAACCACCCTTTTCCTGCTAATACTTTTTAATCACACAACTGTACTCTTTCACAATCCAACAACGACTAGCTTTGTTGCATTACATTTTACCATTCAAAAACGACATTTGCCCCACCCAGAAATAACGATAATATCACTACCGTTATTTCCAAGTGTTGCCAAAGTAGATTAATACATTTAGTTGCCATAGTTGAAATACAGTTTAAACATTTGTTACAATATTTGTGCTTTGACAGTGTTGCCACAGTAGGTAAGTATTAAAATAATGTTTTTTAAATTAAATCAATGAAATCACGACATAGTATGTACGCCGCGTTAAAGGCAAAACCAACTATCTGCGATTTTTTTCAGTTTTTCTCTTTAATATACCATTCGAATTGGCATTTGATTCTTTATCTAATGTAAAACCAACTAAACCGCAGGACTTACCGTTCCCGAGTTACCGAATGTAAAAAACGATTAAATATTTAGTAGACTGAATTAAGAAAGAAATAAATCGAGAAAGTGTATCTTTAGAAAATTAAAAACCAAGTGAAAAACTGAATAAAATCGCAGATAGTCGGTTTTGCCCTTAACCCGGCGGTATAGCCTATGAAACTGTGAGCTGTAAAAAGTTAAGCCAGTCAGCAGCACCCTAATTGCACTATCGAGCACAATCTAAATCATTTTGAAGGATATAGCTAATCCATTGCTTCAAATGTTCGAAGATTTTATCTGCTCAACAGCGAAATAACCCCCGCTGGTACTGGCCATCATCTGCCTGACCTTTTCCCAACTATGTAGCTGACATGCCCATTGGACGAAGACCATATCGAACGCACTATCTGGGGGCACGGGAGTGCCCCCGCCAAGACGAGCCAAGCGAAGCGCAAGGGCACTACCTACCTTTTCTCGAAGCACTTCGTCGTATTTTTGAACCCTCTTAACTTGGGTTTGGATTATACCAGATAAACAAAATTTTCGGGATATGACGTTAGTGGTTGACTTATTAAACCTAATAAGTTTCAATTGCATAGCTCTTATACTTTAGATTTTATTGATATCTAAAATACCCCGATTTCGTCACTGATTCACTGACTCACTGACTGATGATCATCAATATTCTTAAGGTTCTTCCTGAAGTCCTAGAAAGCTGAAATTTGGTATGTAAGCTAGTAATAGTACACAAACAACAAAAAAATCTTAAAACTTGAAACTTTTACCCCCCCCCCCCCAACCCCTTAAACTAGGGGGTGAAAGTTTGTATGAGACTTCCGTAAATTTTGATGCTAGAGGTCTGAAAATTCATATAGGACCCCCTATATAAATTGTAAGTATATAAGTTGTTATAAATAAACCCCAAAAAAATAAAGAAAAAATAAACAACAGAAAAAATACTCGTATAAATATCATAAGCAACTTACAAAAAGAAATGAAATCCCACAAAAACATTTCATGTTAAATGTTGCCAAGACGAGACCATGTAGCTCGAACTGTCAAAAAGTAATCAGATCTCATGTAGAGCCAAGCTTCTAACTCTACACGCCCTAACTCTACAAGGCCTAACATCGTAAACAAAATAGTCAAAATATATGGCTTGGCCATTTCGCTACATTCACATGAGCATAAGGTGAAAAACTCTCATACTGTTAATGGTTCTTATAGTAACGATACGGCCAAGCCATATATTTTGACTAAGGTGTAGAGTTTGCGAAGTTAGGCCTTGTAGAGTTAGAAGCTTGGCTCTAGGTACATGAGATCTGATTACTTTTTGACAGTGCGAGCTACATGGTCTCGTCTTGGCAACATTTAACATGAAATGTTTTTGTGGGATCAAACTGACACTAAAGTACCTATCAATAGCACAGGTTTAACGTAATTAGCGGCTACTAATGGAAGTACCTAATACATTATCAACACACAGCGACACAATGATTAGTGATCTAACAGGCCCGACACGTGTCGAATTATATCGGGCTCTATCAAATTATAAATTTGTACCCACTAGCAGTTTTAGATTGACAAATTTATTGACCACAAATTAGGTCACGTTCAGATAAAATCGCTATGAATTCGTTTTGTTAACACGCTTTCAAATACATGTGTCCGTATGCCCGGTGCCCGGGCTGGAAAAGGAGTATGTAAGAATCGTAGTAGATGGCGTTCTGTAGTTTCTGACTACCCTCGTGTGAAGAAGGCGTGGGTGTATCTACGTATAAGCCCGTTTTCAGTAGCACTAGGCGATGCCTGTGCCTAAATAAAAGCGCGCTGTTGGATTCTGAACTTTCGGTGCTGAACCGAGCGGTCAACAGCCGTTGGTGTGGTGGAGTTACTTGAAATAACAAGCTTACATTTTTGTTTTACCGTCATAGATACTGATACCCATCACATCTGCGGAATTTCGCTAGTTAATTTAATTTGACCCTGTACAGGCTTTTCCGGATCACCTTACCATTTTCTGACACTAAGTAGCATTGCTGGAATCCAGCAATGAAGTTTTTAAACTTTTTCCTGAGGTGCGCCTCGTGGTCGTCTTCAGTGTCGTCACTTTTATCTTGGTAGGCACAAGACCTATGTTCCAATGACATTACCCTTTTTTTTTTTTAGCAGATGGGAATTCATCAAATGACTCCTCCCGCTCTGGGTGGAGTGGAAGGGAGTGTCAGACTCTTACTGACTAAAACCCACCCGTGTTCCTTCCTTAGCCCTTTATGTTCCGGGCCAGCGGTAACCCTTTCGGACAATCCCGCTGACCCAGCAGGCTTCGGCCCTAAGGGGCCCCTCCTCGATGCTGACATCTCTTTGAGGCGCGCGTGGAACACGTACGCGCCGTCCGGCACGGGCCTGGTCCTGATCGGGCGGTGAGCTAGTACCCATTACTCTCCGCCCGCATGACATGACCCTTGGATGACCATATAATTATTGCAGTTAGACACGACCACATCACCACAGTTAAACTGACTACCTAACCAAAAAAAGTTGTTCCGCTACGCAACAACCAGAAACATTCCCAGATTTTCCTAATTCCAAACAACAATATTGACAATAGCAATTTGTCTATCAAAGCGCCCAACCTAAACCTTGATTCACAAAAACCCGTAGTAAAGTCAACAAACGCTTTTAGTACAATCACTTCCCAACCTTTGGGTGAAACAATAGCCCGCGACCGAACGAAGCATCATGGCTCAGTAAGCGAACAGAATAAAATCAACTCCTGTCTATTTTCGTGCGGTCGGCAAAATAGATAGGTACTCACACAACTTTCGTATTTCCCTGTTGGCGTAGGAGGAAAGATGAATGGAACCAATCACTGGAAATATTGATAAAAAATCAGGATTAATATGTTCTTGGAAAACAGGAAAAGCTTTTTAAGTATTTTTGACAGGGCTTTGATCATTCAGGCCGTTAAAAATAAGAATTACCGAAAGATGCTAACTTTACCTATTATTGTAATAAATCAATTTCTTGTTTCTTTTGCAGTTTCCTGAAGTATTTTTAAAAGTGTTTCTTTAAAGTACCTACACGAACAATTAATTTGGTGCGACGGAAAACTAATGAATAACTAAGTACCTATTTTTTTTTTATAATTTTGTCTATTACACTGTATATAACAGCATACCTACCTACCACGGCGGAATGTATCTTTGCACAGAAATTTTATGTAACATCTTTTGTACCTACCTACCACATTTTATGCAAATAAACAATTTTGATTCGGACACACTCTAATTGCTCCAGTTTCAAGTTAGCATTAAATACTAATCTCTTTTGCAAAGCATATCGGATTTCTTCATAACCTTCTTCGACGACACTCCTAAGTTTTACATGCTTCTATGGAGCCTTGATCCGTGAACATACACCCACGGAGATTAGCACCCACCCACAAATAAATCTTTCTTGACCTACGCAAAGAGAGTATCTACTAGAGAAAACACTCAGGTAAATCATAAATTAAAAACAACCCACGTTTGAGCAATCTAAAAAGCACGCTGATTTTGTTTATCGAAATCCTCCATTATTTGCTAAATTCTTAAGCAGTTTTTGTAGTAGGTTTTTTTTGTATTTAAATAATATATAAGCTAACAGACTTAGGGCTGATTTTTCCAACGCCACGCAAGATAATTTTATCCGAGGAATAATTTTGATTTTTTTGACAGTTCTTCTATACAAAATCTGTCAGACATCAATTTTTATTCCACGAATAAAAATATTTGTCGATTGATAAATCAGCCCTAAGAATAATAATATGTACAGTCAACAAAAGAAATAAGTATGCAGGATCGTCGGATACCTATAGTTGAAGTTAAGAAACCGATGGATGTTCTCGAATAAAATTTTATTTTATTAATAGAAAACAAACAGCTCATTCAGCAAATTAAATTTCAGTCGATAACATCCATCGGTTTTACTAAACTTCAACTATATATAGTTGAAGTTCTCTTTTGTTGACAACAAACAAAGGTAAAGAATCATAGAGCTTAAAAAATGGATAAACCGCTTGGCGATGTGTCGAAATACCAAAAGGGCACTCCATTTGCTAAATAAAATAATTTGTTGTTGTCAGCTTATCAATAAGACTATTATGTTATAAGTAATCTTATTGATAAAAAACAACCGACTTCCAAAAAAAAAAAACACTACAAATTGAAAAATAACTTTAATTTCGGAAGTCGGTGTCGATAAACGAAAATGCGAAACCAAAGACACCGACTTCCGAAATTAAAGTTATTTTTTAATTTGTAGTGTTTTTTTTTTGGAAGTCGGTTGTTTTTTTTTTTAATGTTTTCATTTTTCACTTTTTGGTTGGTCAGTTTATAATTTATCTAAGTTGCAATAGCCTAATGTCAACTGTTCATCACCTTTTACAAAATATTGCTTTTCCCGATGCTGGGACGTTAATTGTTGAGGAGTTCTCCCGCTAAGAACCAGGAGAACTCCTCAAATTGTTGAGGAGTTCTCCTGGTTCTTAGCACTCACCATACGCATTGTGACGAGCATAAATTGCTTAGCAACCATATTAAAGTAATCGAATCGCAACCCGTGAAATATTTGTCATTGAGTAGTTCCGATGGCCATCTGTGGTCTTCATCATCAGCTCCACTTTACCAAATGATGATTTCCGAGAGCAAATGCTCAAGTTACTTTAAAAAATACCCAAATCGCTTTAGGTTTGCCTATAAAATTTGAGGGTTACCCTCGATTTCCATGGGATCCTCTCATCAAATTCCAACTTGATGATAATGGGATCACCTCGAGAGTATACCCTTTCAAATAAAAGAATAACTTTTGGAATCGGTCCAGCCGTCTTCGAGTAATCGGTGAACATAGCTACTGTAAACTGTTGAGGAGTTCCCTTAACTGTCCTTCGTCTTCATCATTAGACCCCTAATGACAGTCACAACCCATCTAGGTGTAAAGTTCACATCTTTACAAATGAATCAAGCCCAAACACAAGGTAACTGCTGTAAATCGTTGAGGAGTCCCCTCGACTGTCTTTCGGCTCCATCATCAGATCGACTCCAGGCCTTCACTAAATTGTAGTGCTTTAAAATACTTATTGAAAAAGTTAACAAACGCACTAGTCGCCCCTACGATTTTCGAATGTTCCCCTCGATTTCACTGGGATACCATCATCAGATCCTGGTTTCCTTATCATGGGACCACCCTTGGCATATATACTTTCCAACAAAATAAAAATTAAAACTCGGTTCATAAACGACGAAGTTATCCGCGAACACACATTAAAAAATATATATATACGGTCGAATTGAGAAACCTCCTCCTTTTTTGAAGTCGGTTAAAAACGAGAAGGGACGATATGTATTATATAGGTATTATACCTAATAATGCAAATCTAGATAGGCTTATCTGTTATCTCTGTAGAGGTCCCATTGAAGAATATTGACAGTTATGTTGTGTGTGGGTGTTGAACTTGTAACCTTACAATGTTGAATAACTTGGTCTTGTTTCTGGAGTTGTTTCTTTTCTATTGTTATTATTACGAGTATGTACCTAAAGCGTAGCGTCTAGGACGAAAAGCGTTGTACCTATTTCTTAATACCTGTTGATTTTAATAGGCAACGTTTTTTCCGTCTATAACAGCATAATGAGCATCCATTTCTTTTTACAGCCCGATTCAAACTTTATGGCGGTTTGGAACATGTTGCGAGTCACTTAGGGGGTGAGGGGTGAGGGACTACGCAGCGAGTACCGTACTTCACAGCCGCCATAAAGTTTGCATCGGACTGTACTACTTCTTAATGCATATCAATCTACACAAAGATAAAAAGACAAAGCTCAAAAATGGTTACAAATCACCCATTCTTAAATACTATCTTGCCCCTCCCAGGAACATTGCAACCTCTCTTTTCACGTTGAAGTCAGCGATAAATATTCCTTATGTATAATCCTCTTCTAAACTGCAACGGACGACAAACATTCTGCCCCACAGACATAATTTTAAAAAGCTCGAAAGCACTTTGACCTCATATTCCAGTCATTAAGTTAACGCCCTTCCTGATTAACGTTAATGAACGGTTTTAAAACTCGTTTCTAGCCCTCCTTGTACATCCTTTGCAACACATTTGTGTGCCTCTACCGCAAATAAACAACATTGTAAAAAAAGAAATCTATTAACTGGACACAGACAAGTCTTATTATCTCATTGTAGCTGCCGAAGTGAGCCAAATTCAATCATGTAACAGGTTACATGATTGAATTTGGCTTGAATGACGCAGGCGTCATCCTACACTTTGTACTCTACTCACGACGCTTCGTAGAATACATAAAAATGTTACGTAACTGTATACAAACTGTACGAACCGTTGGTGACTGCAAAAAATATAAAAATCGATATAGTTTTTGCTGTCAATGTCTCATCGAGATGTGCTGTTATTTATTAACCGCCAGATTACGCACATTATATAGCGCGGTTTTCCTGCCATGTTCAGCATATTTCCAAAGTTTATTTATTGTCTGCCTTTTTTGCGGTTGATGTATTCTCGAATATTGTGTGTTTTGCTTTTTAACCGACTTCAAAAAAGGAGGAGGTTCTCAATTCGACGGTATGTTTTTTTTTTTGTGTGTTTGTTACGCGATTACTCCGCCAATTGTGGACCGATTTTCAAAATTATTTTTTTGTTTGAAAGGGTATACTCTCGAGGTGGTCCCATTATCATGAAGTTGGAATCTGATGAGAGGATCCCATGGAAATCGAGGGAAACCCTCAAATTTTATAGGCAAAGCTATAACGATTTGGGTATTTTTTTAAATAACTTGAGCATTTGCTCTTGGAAATCATCAATTGGTAAAGTGGAGCTGATGAAGAAGACCACAGATAGCCATTGGAACTACTCAATGACAAATATTTCACGGGTTGCGATTCGATTACTTTAATATGGTTGCTAAGCAATTTATGCTCGTCACAATGCGTATGGTGAGTGGTTGTTGAGGAGTTCTCCTGGTTCTTACCAGGAGAACTCTTCAACAATTAACGTCCCAACATCGGGAAAAGCAATATTTTGTAACAAGTGATGAGCAGTTGACATTTGGCTATTGTAACTTAGATATATTACAAACGGACCCACTAAAAAGTTAAAAATAAAAAAACTTTTTACAAAAAAAAAAACAACCGACTTCCAAAAATAATACTAAAAATTGAAAAATAACTTTAATTTCGGAAGTCGGTGTCAATAAACGAAAATGCGGAACCAAAGACACCGACTTCCGAAATTAAAGTTATTTTTCAATTTTTAGTATTATTTTTGGAAGTCGGTTGTTTTTTTTTTTGTAAAAAGTTTTTTTTAACAGTTATATTTTATAGCATGCAATCTAGGACAATACACATTTTTAGGAATCGATACCGACGACCTCTAAAGACTTAAAATGACAAGTATTCAAATTGAGACAAATTGTGGCACGTCGCCTACAGATTTTCCATTGTTCACATTTATGACAGGCGCGAAGTGAAAAGCTGCTTCAACACAATGTTATTCAGGTTAATTTAAAGAATAAAGTGATAATGGGAGCTGTAACAATAGTTTTAAAAAGTCATCGTTTTAATGCTCAAAAAGTCGTGATTACGAAAAACTGCTTTCTTTTTAACAGTGTCGTTTTGCGCTTAATCGTTACAATCGCCAGTTACATTTCCGTGTTCACCTCGCACACCGGCAGAGAAAATTGAGAAAAACTTTTAATGGATATGAACATTTCAAAGCGAATGCTAGCAAGTGGGGCTTATTATATGTGCCTATTGAAGGCATAAATGTCGGCCATGTTTGCCTCTCATTTTTATTCTGTTTACTTGGACCAGCTGCTCCATTTCTGGCTCGGCTCGTAAAAACTGAATTGGAAACAGAATAAAACATGTATTTTTAATGTCGCAATTTTACTACATCTTCATTAATGGCAACATTGTGAAAGTTAAGGAGTGCATTAAAATCATCAAGTTCGTTTATAAACTTCTTTAATTACATATCTATACAAACATCAGCCAATTGAATTACAACTACACAATAATTTACAGTCTTTCCGAATAATACTTAAAACATTTTTTCATTTAAAAAAGTAATAAATACGAAGAAGCAAACCTTTTCAAATGCGAAAATTTGGTATCGTTATTGTACAAAAGTTACACATATGCTATTAAGAATACTCGTAGATTATTATAAAGTTCTATAAATATTTACAACTTGGGACGATTTTCGTCTATAACAAAACAAGTTCTTTAGCGTTCGCCTAAGGCTAAGACTAAGGCCTACAGATCAATTATTTAAGAGATCGTTTGGGTTAACGTTTACTGAGGTCCTTCATACCAGGTACGTTTGAACAGTGTGCTGAAATACCACGGACTGCGGTTGATTGTGGCGACCTTGGAAGTCGTTGGAGGAGTAATCTGAATCTATCGTGGAGTAGATGTGCTCGGACAGCGGCCGGTCGCACGGCGAGCGTTCCGCTGAGTTGGCAGACTTGCCACAAAGCGTCTGGCAGGTACTGTTCAACACAGACGCGTCCATAGTATAAGTATTAGAATTTCTTCCATAATTTAGTCTTTTTAATTTCTGTCCGTGTCGCTTAGATGACGGCATGGCATAACGTAACCTCTCCCAAAACCGTTTCTCTTTCCACGTTATCTCCAAACCCGTTTTGAAATATGACTTCAACTCCGGATCTCGTGGGATGAGCCCTACGCTCACTATTATTAATTTATGTGGATTCTTTTGTAGCGCTTTCTGTAAAGCTTGTCGGAACTCTATCTGTGACCACTCGGTTAAGATAAAATTCTTTGTTAAAACTACTATGATACGCCTCGACGCCTCGGTGGCCTCGACCACCAAGTCGGGGAACTGCGCGTACGTCGCTTCAAACTGCGGAACGTCTCGGTAGTGTAGGCAGAGATGGTACGACGGATAACCGGTCTCTAATTCACGAGCAAGCGACTCTACGACAAACTCCTCGTCTTTAGGGCTATAACAAATATATGCGTCGTAAAGCTTATCAGCATCCTTAAAAGCGCCCGCTAGAGGGGAGAGCTTAATTCCGCAATTCGAATACAACCACATCCTACAAGCGTATCTAAATGTGAATACTAAAGCTAATATTAATAAAATAAGCATGAACCCAGTCAAAGCCGAGGCCAATAATGGCAAATTGTGGGAGACGAAGAACGCGCTTATCATGGAGCTATCGCTGATTTCACTGCAAACTGTCACATTTAAATTCAATGGCTTCTTTGCCGGGTTCATGTTCTCATTCACACACCACAGATTGGGAATGTCAATAATTTTCTCGACGTTCTGAGATACATAAGTTAAAAAACCTTGCAAATATTTACAATCACAGGACCAGTTGTTACTGCCAATGTACAATGTTTGTAACTTCTTGTTATTGTCTAAATGCCACAGACCGTAATTCACGAGTCTGTTTCCATCCAGGCGCAAAACTTCTAGAGCTCCCAAAAGGGAAAAAGTTTCATTAGAAATGTACTCAATTAAATTACTTTGAAGATACAGTTCTTTTAAGTTGCTTAGCTTTGAGAACTCGAGACCCAGTAATTGTTTCAGTTTGTTGTTGTCCAAGTGTAGGATTCTTAGATCTCTTAGTTGGCTGAATGTATTGTTGTGTATGTTTATTATATTACTTGAATTAAGATATACAACCACGGCCTTACGCATAGAATCGAAAACAGATTCGTTAAGTTCGCTATAAATATTACCATCTAAATATATATGAGTTGCATCTACAGGAAAATTCTGAGGTATTGCTTTCAATTGTTTAACAGAACAATCAACAACGCTAGTGCTCTTCGCCGAATCGTGATAACACGAACAATTAATTGGGCACAGTGTTTTGCAGCTACAGTTATTGAAATCGCAACAATGACAGCCATCAGGGCAGTAACTATCATATTTACACAAAAAGTCTTTGATATGGAGAGAACTGACCGGGAGATATTTCACGCCGCGTACGTAGGATTCCTTGCAGATTACATTCTCCAAGTCCATTACGCGCGGGTATTCGCGAGACGTAATGGAATTGATGAGTAAAAGCCATTTCATTGTGCAATCGCATCGAAAGGGATTGCCACTAATGTAAAACTCAGGTAGCACTCGTTCATCTGCCACTCTCGAAACACGTAAACTATTTATGTCCAAACTTTCAATCTCATTGGCATACATATCAACTCGGGTTAAATTTCTCTTCTCAAGGAATGTATCCGTCTCTATACTTGTAACGAAATTGTTGTTGATAAATAAAAGCTCTACGCTGTTTGGTATTGACATCGGTGACATGGTCACTAAACGGTTATGACTGGCGTCTAATGTTTTGACGTGAAGCTCGTTCTGGATTTTATAGTAATTACCAAGAATCTCAATGAAATTCGCGTGGATGTCTAGCCATTTCAAGCTTCCCGGAATGAAAGCGTAATCAAACCACACCAAATGATTCTCGGATAAATTAAGCCATAACAGTTTAGTCAGCGCCACAAACACCCCGTTAATGTCAGAAATGAAGTTACCGTCCAAACGCACGGCTTCCAACTGGGTATTCTTTTGAAAGGTTTCAGTCTCGATTGACTGTATTTTATTTTTGGCCAAATTCAGTACTTGCAGGCTTGGCAAGCCCCAGAACATGCCCGCGGTAAGGTTTCCAATTTGATTGTCGATTAAACGTAACCCGGTCAGTTGAGATAGGTTCTGGAACGAACTATTTGCAATCTCTGTTAATGTATTTTCACCTAAGTCTAGCGATTTCAAAAACGGTAATTGCATAATTGCATCAGGGACTTTCACAATCTTATTAGAACTTAGATCTAATTCTTTCAAATCTGAACAATTTCCAAATGCATTCTCACTGATATAAGATAGCATATTATTATTTAAGTTTAGTTTATTTAATATAAATAATCCATTAAATATATGGTCTTCAATAGCTTGTAACTTGTTCTGACCCAAGTTCAAAGTGTGTAGATTAAAAAGCGGTGAAAATGCATTATCCTCTATGAACGCTATAGTGTTGTTGTACAGATTCAAAATTTGTAAAAAGAACAAGTCTTTGAACATGTTGCGTGTGACCCGGGCCACCGTGTTATGAGACAGGTCGAGCACGATTAATCTTATTAGACCACCGAACGTTTCATCTTCTATTTGGTCGCTCCTCAATTTATTCGCCGAAAGATCTAAAACGAGCAATTGTTCCAACCGATTGAATATTCTCTTAGGCAAAGTTTCCAGTTCATTATTTTGTATATAAATTTCACGAATTTCTCTAGTATTATAAAATAAACCGTCTGGTAAATAACTAATAGCGTTATCCGAAAGGTTAACAACTTTTAACGACAGTAAGTCACTAAAAACTTCGCCTGGGAGCTCGTTAATTTTATTATTTTGAAGGAATAACTGTGTCAACCGGCGCAAATGTAAAATTTCGGAGTCAGCTGGCAGCGACATGATGTCGTTATGACTTAAATCTATAGTCTGCAATGTGGACCCGCATTTATGACCAAAACCCAGTTCATCGACAAACTTGATTTTGTTGTGCGTTAAATTAAGTGAAATTATGTTTTCCAGCGCGCAAAACAGGTCCGAAGGTATCTTTCTTATGTTGTTGTGACCCAGGTCTAACGTGTGCAGCTCCCTCAGTCCGTTGAAAGCTCCTAAAGATAGTTCCAATTCTTTATTGTTGCTCCACTCGTTGTTCATAGAGCGAATCTTCAATGTCTTCAGCCCTCGCAGCCCCTCGAACACATTGCCAGGCAGTCGTAGTATTTTGCAGTTATCTATGGTTATCTCTGCCAAACCTTGCATTCTTCCGAAGTGATGGTCTCGCAGAGAGCTCTCCAGTAGCAGCGGGCTGCACCGGATCGCGAGCCGCTCCGCGCCATCCGAGTGCATCGAACCGGCGACGTCCCTGTCCGACGACAGTGTCCGTACGTTGCACTCCACCACACCATTCTCACCGGACACACGGAAACAAACATCTGCATCGTCAGGCGCTTCCGTAAGCGCCGCGCCCATCACTAAACAAAAGAATATCGCGTTAATTATCATTTTAAACGGCACTGTGTCCATATCATTTTCGTCACTTGTCAGAATAGAGTTTTGATGAATGAAAGTTGAGTTCGTAAGTCGCGCACGGTCATGTTCAGCTGTTGTCTACGCATGTACTACACGGAAACACTTCGATAACGACTATTATGAGCGGTGTAGT
This sequence comes from Mesoligia furuncula, assembly GCA_916614155.1. Classification (NCBI taxonomy): domain Eukaryota; kingdom Metazoa; phylum Arthropoda; class Insecta; order Lepidoptera; family Noctuidae; genus Mesoligia; species Mesoligia furuncula. The sequence goes on from OU744807.1 coordinate 10,205,081, forward strand.
AAATAGAGCAGTGTGCGTGCGGCACAGCATGGCAACGCAACAACGCAAGCACGCGATCCCCCCGCGGTGGCGAGGCCGCGACTGCCGCGTACAATGAAATGCCATGAATGCGCGGCGGCTTGGAGGGAACGGACCGCACCAACATTTCTATTGCCGCATAATAAGTAACCCTCGTAGTTTTGAGTTTTGTACGAAACGGAAACCGTTACGTGACGTCGTTTCCATAAAATTTGGGAATAACCCTTTTAAAATTCAAATTTTAATGAACAAAAACCATTGCTCTAGCTCTACTAGGAGTAGAGCTTATCAAAATTTAAAAATAACTTTAATTATTTTTGAGTTTACAATAATTTTATAAATTACACAATTTTGTTGCTTTGCGATTGTACCAGAATCTGTGAACGTCATAATTAGGTATTCAATTTACCGAACGATCATTATGGTTTTGAAACTTTATCCTTTTTAGCAAAAAGATAACTTTCAAAACCATAGTGATCGTTTGAGGATCTAAAAGTTTTTACATTACTAGTAGCTACAGTAATGATGATGAATGATGATGATGAACTATGCGGATGCGAGTCGTCAGTCCTAGGTTCGATCACATATTTGTCGGAAAGAGTGGAAGATAACATTATTTAAACGATTACAATATTAAATTCAATTCAATTCATTTATTTTAGTCAGACAAAAAAATATCCATAAAGTCACAAGTATACAAATTCAACAAAAAAATAAATAAAAAATAAAAATATTAATTAACATAAAATTTATACAAAGTTAAAATACATACTTTAGCAATAAAAAAAAAAGTAATATAGTTATATTATATTATTATTTTAGTGAGTAGTTAATTTAAACAGACATACCTAAGCTTTGTGAGACGTTTATGTTTGTATGTAACCGTTGTTGACGTGATCCAGTTATATAAATGGTTTTCAGTTACAGATTTTTTTATAGGTTTTATTCAGACCTCAATAGGCTAACACGCCCATCTCTAAGACTTTCTATTTTTTCAAACATGTCATAAATGATATGCAGGGAGTTAAAGTGCAAATATTTCGCAAAATATTTACATACATTATTTTCAGAGCCGTCGACTGTTTATTATACCGATATAAATCATACAGAAAGCAGGGCCTGCGGTTGCCTTCTGGTTCTCCTTTATCAAAACATCCCGTAGAGGTACGTACAGGTAGCCGCCGGGCACGGGACACATTGTGTTGAGATTGCAGCTGGTGTGCCGGTGGCCGGTTGTTGACAAAACTGGCGTAGAAACAACTTAAGGCAGGGATAAATCTTCGAGGCACAGCACAGGCCCAGTTTCTGCAACGAAAATGTATAGACGCGTCAAAATTAAACGCAAGTCAAGTCACACGATTGGCTGTTGATAATTAATTCAACAAATCACAGCAGTTTTGATGCGCTTGACAATTTGTTAGCAAATTTTTGAATTTAGTGTTGTTTTTCGTTTCGTTCAGAAAGGTAATATGCACCAAATGTTCATTGTGGCGATTCTTGGGAAGGCTTTTGTTGTCCAGCATATTACAGCTGAATGATGATGATTACTTACTTAAGTTTTTTGATAAAAAGCAATTACGTTTTGTTATGTAGGACACTAGGATTTCTTTCTAAATGTCTGGTAGGAGTGCTAGGTTACTGAAGTTACGTTTACAAACACTTACATAAGTTCCTACAAGCAGATCCGGAACATTGATTAATTACCGGTACATACGGTCGAATTTTGTTGATAGTCTGGTGGTCGCAAGCTCTATTGCCGAGCATGAGGTCCTGGGTTCGATTCCCAGGCCGGGCAAAGTATATTAACAGCTCGGAGTCTGATTTGCACCCGGTGATGACAATAGGCTCGCCCCCTATTACATGGCACTTAAACAAAACTGTGAAATGTGGGTGTACCAGTGGTGAAGATTCCATACAACTCGGATCCTACCGGCTTCCCTTTTAAAGATGGCGCAGTCAGTATCTTTTTTTTCTGCCTAGCTTTTTCCCAACTGGTATATTGGGGTCGGCTTCCAGTCTAACCGGATACAACTGAATACAGGTATTTTACATGGAGCGACTGCCTGACCTCCACAACCCAGTTACTGGGTAATAAGATACTCCTTGGTAAGACTGGTTGTCAGACTTTCGGGCTTCTGACAACCCGTAACGACTGTCAAAGATCCACGAATGACAGTCGGGACCAACGGCTTAACGTGCTTTCCGAGGCACGGAGGGTCACGGTATGTAAAGATGGTATCTATAGACAAATAATATAACGTTTTAAAGATATCTACTCCGGCTTATACCTCTTACAAAAATTGACCCTTCGCTACTAGAGTGGACTATAGGTGCATTTCTGCCTGACCCTTAGGAATAGGCGTGATGTTATGTAGGTATTAAGACACAGACTGTCCAGTCTGGTAAACATGAGGTCGCGAGTTTGATCCCGGTTCCTGACCCGCCGCGCTGCTATAAGTGTGATATTGACGTAGAGTCTATTTCGATTGTTTGACTTTGTTAAACGTTGGATGTTGGGTAAACCAGAAATAGTTGTGGCTATTGCGGAATCCAGAGAGCTAGGGCCTAGGGATTTAAAAAAATATTGTTTTTAGTGGCGGGGAGTAATAGGTACCTAATAATTATTTATGTATAAACCATTGTCACGTCTTCTCTTTAGACATAAAATTCAAAGTCCTGTCTGAATAAAATATCAACGCACAGCCTAAACCGCTGGTCCTAGAGACATGAAATTCGGAGGGTGTGTTCCTTGTGAAGAGTAAGTATCCAGTAAGAAAGGGTTTTTCGAAATTTCACCCCTAAGAGGGTGAATGGGGGGTGCAATTTCACGCGGACGAAGTCGCGGGCAGAATTAAGTTAGTTATTTATAAGACCCGGAATCTAAGTACTGCCAACCGCATGTCCATGGTATTGATGTATTAATTGACATGGACAGCGTCTTTCAGGGCCGTCTTTACCGAGTGTGCAGGGTGTGCGTGGCACACGGGCGCAGCGGTCCTAGGGGGCGCCGAGCGCTGCTCGCTACGGAGCCTCAATCAGCGCGCGCGTTGGCCAGCCGCGCTTTCAATGACCAACGTAAAAAGAGCTCCGCTTTGCATACATTTTGTATAGCATCTGGAGCTCTTCTTATATTTGTCGAATTATACCAAAGTAAGCCGCCCCACGAGATCCCGATCCCGATGGTGGCGAGTTCCGGGGCCCATGAAACGACATGATAATGATGGCTCTTGCCCAACCTGAGGGGGCCAAACGCCTCCTGCCGGAGGATTTACGCGGGGGCCGTACGGTCCATGGCCCTATACGGGGCCCCGGTGTGGGCGCGTTCACTGCGGCGGCGAGCCGCCCCCTACCTGAACGTGCCCCAGAAGGTGCAATGGTAGCTGTAAGGCTTATCCGGAGCCACCGCACGATCTCGGGCGAGGCGGCAAGGCTCCTTGCCGGACTGCCACCATGGGATCTGGAGGCGATAGTCCTCACGCGCCTGTATGTGGGGCGCGCGAGGCACTACGTCGGGGGAAAACTCCGCTTCCGCGGCAAATCGCAGCAGAGCGGACGGACCTCTGGCTCGATCTCATGGCAGCATAGAAAGAGACGACTCCCGCCGGCCACCGTAGGCACGGGCTGCGGACGGAGAGTAATGGGTAGCTCACCGTCCGATCAGGACCAGGCCCATGCCGGACGGCGCGTACGTGTTCCACGCGCGCCTCAAAGAGATGTCAGCACCATCTGTAGGGGCCCGTTAGGGCCGAAGCCTGTCCGAAAGGGTTACCGCTGGCCCGGAACATAAAGGGCTAAGGAACCTTATTACACATTATTAAAGATTATATTTGGTGTAGTAGTGAGTGTCGCATCGCTCGGCGGCACCTGTTTCAATGATTCGTTTGAAAACACGCAGACAATCATATTGCGAATAATGCGAATTCAACTGTTTGGGATAGAAAATAAAGTTCCACTCTTTCCTTCCTAAAAATACATTTTACCCGTGTACAGTGGGCCTCGTGAGCTTCCCAAATCTGTCAAAAGTTCCCAATTGATATTGAACTTTGTTTGATATGTGATCATAAATAGAATGAAGAAATTTCAAAATTTGGTCATTGATATGGACATAACATCTATATAGACATGTTAACATGGGTACGTTTTGACTTGTTAGGGTAAACACCAGAACACCCTGTATAATGCTAAAAACCGACGAATTTCTTCTTCATCTCCAAACAATACAGATTTTTATCCATTGGGGAAATTTGACAGTTTGTGCTGCAACTTCATGTGCTGTTACTTGTACTTTGTACCCATTCCATTTTGAGCGCGCGCTTACTATCCCGGGCGCTTGCGGCTTGGGTAATGTTTGCACACGGGTGCTACATGGCCTAGAGACGCCTCTGGCGTCTTTGTCGCATTTTTCTTAGTTCTTAAAATGGTGAACGTCTTTTATTAAGTAAAATGCGTTATACAGGGCGTCTCACTAAAATCCAACTGAATACCAAATGTACCTAGGTAAATATGTATATGTAGTGTCAAGCGGAAGTTCAGAGGTGAAGCATCCTTGGAGGCATGCCGGTATCCCCCTTTGTAATCCCGCGTTTTTAAGTTAATTTTTTTCTAATTTCTAAGGACATGGAAACAAAGGATTTTCGTAAGTAGTATTAATCTAACCGCAACAAGTTAAGTTCGGCCAGCATGCTATGAGAATTATTAAGGCACCAACATTCTGGTTTTTTAAAACATAATAAGGCAAACTACTAATCGGTATAGTGTGCATGAATCATTAATATTTCATTTGATTAACTTTTTGTCTCGCGGAACTAAGTATATTTAATGCTAAGCCAGCATTTCCGATCCGAACCACGCCATCTATTGACGTCTAGCGTAACTTATTCGTTTAGCGTCGCGCACCGTTGTTTGCCGATAGGGCCGGTGTAGACCTGACGAAACTCAGTTTTCACTGGCCAGTAAACAAAATTCAACCATACGTTAGTTGGAAATAAATAACTTACATTAGTCCGTGCGTGCATCAAAGCGGAAAGGTTATGTGTATTTTCGTCTTTATTTTAAGAAGCGCAAAGTTGATTTTGGTTTGCCGGAAAACGATGCTGCGCTGCGGATGTAAACACCAACATAAGGAATCCGGGCACCATAAGATCATTATAAAAATTATTCAAGTACTTACTATTGTTTTATAACTGAGGTACTTCTAGTGGTCTCTTGAAGCAGCTCCTTGATAGATCCGCTGGTTATGGTTGAGTACTTAGTTAGATCTCTATGATGACAGTGCTGATCGACATAATCATCGTCTTTTTTGCTAAACATGACATGCTGGAAATAATGAAGAAACAGCGAGTAAGGGACGGCTTATAGGGACGAGTGAGGTGTTACACAAAAGGATAGACTAAGAATCTAGTAAGTATTATAGGTATAAGAGGAAGTCTGAAAATTGAAATAACAGAAGTTGTGTGGAATTTCCACACGACCCATGGCTGCCACGGTATGGGCATTTAATGCGGACGAATGAGGAAAATGTCGTGAGGAAAGTTTTTAGTATGAATGTGGATGGCTACCCCGGTGGGTCCCCGCATTGTCGAGGCGGGGGGGCTCAGTAGCCGTGGCATGGTCACCCACGGTGAAGCGAAGAGGAACCCGAGGAGGGGCCGCTCGTCAGGGTTTTTGCCGGTAAGCCGACGACGTAGCGGCCAACAAGTAGGTTGCGGTGCCGCTTGGGCGTCATCTCAACTGAGGCGGGCCGCGAAATCGTATGGGAGGCATCGCGGCTGATGATTGGAGGCCGCGGCGGGAGAGGAGTGCCGTTATTGCGGTGCGCCGCTCTCCCTACCTTCTGCGGCCTTGACGGGGTCGCCACCCAGTGATGGCGGACGCGGTGGGGCCGCAGGGGAGAAGTGTTGGCATGACGTTGGCCGCTCTCCCTATCCTCTGCGGCCGAAAATTGGCAGGCGGCGGGGCCAATGACCTGACCCGTCCCAGGGGGACCAAGGGTGCCCAGACACGGGGTCATCAGGCGCCCATGTGCTGGTTTGGTCCCTGGGATAGTCACGGCGTGCTAGGTGTTCTCAGAGGAGGGTCCGGTGACGGACAGCCGCGGCGGATTCACGGATGAGTGCTAACGCGTGCCCGTGTTCCCGTCGTAAGCGGTAGAGGAGGACACCGTGGAGTTTTAGTGGGTTAGTCCCCCATAACTGCACTATCTCCCCGTGGTAGTGCAGAATGCATGAGCATTCTCCACGTTAAAAAAAAACAACCTTACGCTAAAAACGTGTCAGCTCTGGAAGTCTCTAATGCGGGCCTGGGACCCGCCACGTGCGCCCACTCCATGCACCCGCGCGGGTTTTAGCGTAAGCACGGATAGTAAAATTTAGATTTTTTTTTATTTGCAAAAATTAGCAAATTATCTCTAAGGCTGGTTTTAGAGTCGCGCTGACCGCACGCTGACCGTCGGCGCTGACAGCTTGAAACGTATGAACTTCTAGGAAGCGTTTTAGAATAACGCGTAGCTATCAGCGCGTGCCTTTCATACGTTTCGGCTGTCAGCGCCGACGGTCAGCGTGCGGTCAGCGCGACTCTAAAATCAGCCTAATGGTAGTCTTACCATTAAAAATAATTTGCTAATTTATTATTTCGCAAAAAAATCTTCGGCGTCTGCTGATTTGCATGTTCATGACATTAGGTCACGTAGTGGAGAATTCGAATCTTTGTGCGTTGCTGTACCTGACGCGTGTGGCCCGCGGCACAATGCGGCGCTCAACAGATTTGGAGAAACTAGTCCGATCCGGGCGCCTTCCGCCCACCGCGCGTGTAAATACTTGTCGCATCGCACGGGCCCGCGCCGTTTAGCGCTGCTCATACTATTTTGGAATACAGGCACGCGAGCGTGCACTCGCGCGAGTTTAGCGTAAGTCCTAAGAGTAGAGGAAGATGATTGATGGGCTGTGTAAAAGGTGATATGGCTAGAAAGGTGAGAATGTGTATAACAGACTCGTAGGAGAGTAACTCCAGGTGATTTATTGCAGATTAATCGGAGATTGACTGCTGCGAATCTCGCAAAGTCCACCCGAGACTGTCCTTTCGGAGACTTTATTGTCTCTCGATGGTCGAGGAACTTTCCATTTTACCAGCAACGCAATCGCCGAGTATGATAGGGTAGCATATTTAAGGGTATTTCTTGCAAAAAAATATGCGTAAACTTCTGGCCTAAAGTAGCTTTTAAAACAAATTCAGTTTTACACTTTTACGAAAAACGAGTTCCTTTGACGACTTTCGTTGCATTGCTGGTTTTCGCCCTGCAGTCATCTCAAATATTAATATTTATTTATATTCTATTATTTATTATTATTATTAGAGAATATTTCGGTCGTAGTCGAATGACTGAATACGTTTTTCTGAGTCTTAATATCTATATTTCGTCCAAGTTGATTCAAATTAGTAACAGATTCCAGAAATAACGGGAACGAAAAAGAAAAATAAAACCACAATATATTTTTCTTTTTATTCCGTAATAGTCTAGGCTTAATTACTATTTACAACAATTCAGCAGACAATGACAAAACAATTGGATAAGTCACATTTATAACCATAAAATCTTACACTACTGTATGCTCATTTATTGCGAGAAGACAATATTATAGCCTGTTTATTTAGCGAAAAATTTCATGAGCAATAAATAAATAGCTGAGTTTATACCAACCGCACTATAATGCTCCCTCTCTCTCTCTCTAACTTTTCCAATTACTTTAAACATTACGATTAATTAGTACAATTTTGAAGGCTAAAACACCTTAAGTAGAATCAGAAACTACTTCATATTATTGGAATAGTAATAATTATAAATAGCAACTTGAATAAATGTAGTTCAAAAACAACAATTCAACACAAAATACATTTTATAAACTCATCATGCAAAATTAAAAGTCATAATACAAAAAAATATATATAAATTCCAAAATAACGAAAAATAAAATTATTCTCAAAAAAGGACTTTTATTGAAATTATAGATGCATCCATTGAAAATCTTCGTCTTTTGATGGGCTGGTTGGAATAACCACCGACAGCCGCCATGGCCCACGCACAATGGTTCACTTGAAGGACTAAGCCCGGAAACCAAACCTCATAACATAGAACATAGAAATCTGCGTCTAAAGTATTACAATCGCTGGGTAAAAGTTGTCTAAAACTATATTCGTCAAGCATGGCCGTTTTATAATAGTAATGTTGGTATCACAAATGATTACTTAGAATAACACGAGTCTCTTATAACACTATAAACGAGTCGCCAACGGCTTGCAGCGACAATAACTATAATTGAACTAATTTATTAACTGTCTGCACTGTTAGTGTTCCGGAAATTCAGTCTTACGTAGGCTCCGGTCTTATTACATATGGCTACATGTTTGGTATAACACAGAGACATAATGTTCCATTCTTCACAGTACAGTTTAAATAACAATTAATTATTACTCATAACTTTGGCAAATGCAATACAAACACAATGGTTATAAGGCCTCATTAAAAACGACTCTATGTTACGTCAACATCTCTATCTCCCTATCCGCTCCGATGTCTTAGAAATCTCCTAAACATCGGTAGCAACAGAAAAAGTAATTGTGTCTCATTAGTGACAGTTCAGCTACTATCTAGTTTAGGATGTAGCACATTCTAGTATATTTATTGATATGAATCGATTTAAGTTTGAAGAACTTCATTAAATAAAACGGTTAGAGGTAATTCAGGATTCAAATTGACTAAACAACTAGTTATTTATAACATTGAACTTGAATACAAGCCATGCAACAACTTCTGCAAAACAACTATAAGCAACATAATTATATTTAACTTACACCAATTACCTGTAACATATTACACAACTCTGTAATATTTTACAGTTACAAAGGGCACTTTCTCTACTAGTCTTTACATAATATTATTGCTCAATATTTATTTTTCGTTTTCACACAGTTCAGCTTGAACTCAACCAGAATTGCGTTAGTAGGATTATAGCTAGGAACCCTTTAGCGCACAACTACAGACCAGGAAGATATTGAGATACACGAATACTAGCAAGCATACATTTCATGTTTTTACATCCGAGAGCCTGTTTGTATAGTAACTTACCGTAAGTTAAACGTTGCCAGGTCATGGTCAACTATATCACTGATACATCCATCACCCTAGGAAATTGTCGTATCAAATCCACAAAGGATGCTTGGGATATCGACTTTTAATACCAACCAAATTATATAACATACAGAATTTGATCGGTCACCTAACGGGCGATGAAGGACAGATCAATGTCTATAAAGTACAATTTCATTAACGTACGACTACATTGATCAGGTTGATCGACACCGGCTGACAATCGGAACTAAACAGAGCTTCCGGCTCATACAATAATTAATATCACACGCAGTCCGCACTCGGCTTGATCGTCGGCACTCACTAATTAAGACGATATTTTGAAACCGTTCTAACTTTCACTTCTTGGTTCACACTATCACTTAGCACCATCGGCGTTTCTTAGATGTCCCGTCATTGTTTTTGCCGGTGCGAACCGCAGTCTATTTATCCGCCTTTATGTGATCTGGACGGTCACCGCGTGCGTACCTCTGCCACATCTTATTGTATAACATTTCTAAGCCGGTGGCGTACGCTTTGCAGTCGAAGAGCGGACTCTCGGAGCGCGCTGCCCAAACCTTAGCGCGGATGCCTTTTAAACTGTAAAGAAAGATGGAAAAACATTATTTGACCACCCAAAATTATGTCTACTTTTCGTCGTTCTTCCAATATATGGCAGAAACTATATATTTTCCGGGCCTGAATGTTCCAGACCTGTACCAATAATAAGAATAGGATAGACTCTGACAATTTGTTACTTTATTTATTATTATTTATTTAACATTGTCTTAGCTGCCATAAAGAATAAGGGAATTTTATCTTAAGGACCAGAATATAATGCCTAACAACACTCTTTAGAAGTGGTTGACAGATTTATTGTCCTGATAGTGTTGTCTGTTTGTGATATTATAAAATACTTACTATTCCCTATCGGTTCCTAGTCTTACAGCTATGTCTTGATATTCTATCCTCGTTCTCGCGATCAACTCGGGACAGCCGAGCGTGTTCAACTGAGATGCTGCCACTCTGTAACAATAATATAAACGAGTTGAATATGATGTAGGCACCACAAAGTACTCATTCTGTATGAAACTCCTAAAATGGCCTCCTCCTTAGTGGTATGGTAAATTTAATGTCTTGCCTCTTAACATGTGATGTTGTAGAGTTACAGCAGAAACACATAGGTTCAACATAAATATAAACTGCTTCATATAAGTTGTAACTGAAGACAATTTTAGTACACCTTTGCCAAATATCAAATCAGCATCAAGCATCGTGGTGAAGTGCTACTCTATACGCTATTCTCTTCAACAAAAAAATATTAATTCTGTTAAATAATATGACTTTCCAGGTATTTTTTGTTTTTGACTATTCTAATTCATTCCTGGAAAAAGATCTCTTTACATCCGCTACTTGCGGTCCACGTTCCAAAAAAAAAAAGGCTTAAAATAAGTTTACCTGGAAGCCAGCGTCTCCCCAGGCAGTGTAACGACCGGCGTGCCAGTCCACAAGATGTCCATGCTGGTTGTGTGTCCGTTACACAATGGCGTGTCCAGACAAACGTCCGCCAACTGTCCACGACGCACATGCTCCTCTTTAGCGGCCACGTTCGAGAAGATTATGCGGCCGGGTGGCAGACCTGGGTAAGAAAATGAAATGTTGATAAATAATAAGGTTATAAAAATTTTGGCAAACAACTAGCGAAATGTAGGTGTACTATTAGGTACACATCTACCTAATCCTTCAGGGATTACAGGCTGAAGGCTTGATGTTACGTTATGTAAAGAGTTAGACTGCTTCGTTGGTCCCAAGCGCTACTGCTAACCGGTTGCAAACGCTACTGCTGACGAGTTGTTCATTTATTACGAAGACGATTTGAGGGGGGAGGGGGTCCAAAAACGTCTTATTTTTTCTTACACGGGGTTGGGAGGGGTCTAGATTGTTCTTACCTAAGATCACAAATATAAGCAAAAATTATACCGTTTTAATTTTTTACTACTTTTTCTTTGTAATTTTGGTAGATACTGATCTTACGTAAGATTGAAAGGGTTGGGGGGGTGTTTCCAAGTCTTATTTGTTTTTACGTCGGGGAACCCCTTCCCTTCCTTTCCTTAGGGTCAGGGTCAGAAAGTGGTCAAAATTATCTTACGTAATGTAACGAGTATTTTAAGCCTGTTACATGATATCGCGTTCTTTGCTTTAATTTGTAGGCGGCGTGGTGGTGTTGCCATGTAAAAATTCATTTTTTTGAATCGGAATCGTGTAGTGGTCACACTGATTTTTTCTTTTGATGCTGTCAGTTGATTTTGACAGGTCACTTTCCGACCCAAGCTTTGCATAGAATGGAGTAATTTGAGAGCTCCTAATTAAATCGTAAAGAATAACCTTCAGAAGGACGATATCTAGTCCTAAATATGTGGTAGCTGATTTGCCCTTGTCGGCATCATAATGGGATTGCCCATATTTTTTAAAAGGTTGGTAAAATTCTTCGTGGTTTCATACCTATTCACGTGTCGCGTGGCTATTTGGATGGCAGACGTTAATAGTTTCCGATATTTGTTTCAGGATCTTTTAAACCTTATATTTTTTTGGATTAATTCATCTACTGATGTAAAAGCTTTTTTTGGAAAAGAAACGGTGAGTCAATTTTGTGTTTGGTCGTAGCCATTTCGATCGCCATTTTTATCCACGCTGGACATCAGCTAACAATTATTCATGTTTGATTTCAGCCGCGAGGCGTTTCTTCAGTTTCTTCAATTTCTTATTTATTTTTATTTCAAGACTTAAATTTTTAACGCTAGCCCCTACCGACATATATCATGGACCGCCTTGACGTCCCCGCGAAGATCAAAATCACCAAAATGAGCGTGGTTTGTTAGTTTATTCGCCGGAATGTGGTATGGTTTATAATACTTAACTTAAATTGACAAAAGTGCAATAATGACAGGACAAAAATTAATTTCTATTCCATCTTAGTTTTACACCAACTGTTAATATTAGAAAGGAATTTTCTTGTATATTGAGACCAGCAGCCTTCGGGTAATAAAATCGTTCAATAACTTTTGTGTCGATTTTTATTGATACTCCCCGCTTGAAGATTAAAAGTTTCCAGTTCCCGCAGGTTAGTCTATCCTTGGCATAGTTTGGTGTGTGCTCCTGGCGCCCGAATTTTCACTTCTACTTATTGTTTATTTATTTGGAGTACAACACACACATTTAATAATCACATTTCATAACACACATTTTTAATAACATCCATTCATTACATTTTTTTTTTTTATTATTACAGTAATAAATGAACAGCCCCTGAGCACGAGGTCCTGGGTTCGATTCTCAGCTCGGGCAAAGTGTTATTGGGTTTTCCCATCAGGAATTTCTCAATAACAGCTCGGAGTCTGGATTTGTGTCCATTTGATGGCAATAGTCTCGCCCGTATTACATGAGACTTAAACATAACAGGGGGCCTAATAAAGCCACTTTGGCAGAATCATAAAAGGATAACATAATGGACAGTTAACTGTTAAGTTAATCGTATCAAATCCGATTGGTGAAGGATTTTTCAGTTATTTTTTCTTGTCTGTGCTTAAATACCAATCAATCCAATCCAAATCTAATCCCAATCTCTTTGATTATACCTACGTAGTGCAGCGATAAAAGAAAAACAGAGACTGTCTTCGCCATATTATGATTCATAATTATATTCTTTTATGATTCTGCCAAGGTGGCCTTTTAGACCCCCAGATGAAATATGATTGTACTATTAGTGTACTATAGGTACAACTATATTTCTCTGCCTAATCTTTAGCGGACTAAGTGCGTGATGTTATGATATCACCTTATATGTAAATAAAGTAATCTCGCCATCTTGTTTTCCTTTATCAACGGGTAATCAGCTAATCTACGTGACTCATTGTTTGTAATTATTGTTTCAATTCTTTCTGTAGATGGAAGCCTTGTTTATTTTGAGACAAACAATGCTTTTTAGCAGCTTGTTTTAATATCAGTTAGATTAACTGACTGACTGAACAGTCATGAAAGTGAGACGGTTTTATTTCATATCGTTTTGTACTGAAGCAAGAGTATGAATAAAATACCAGCCTATTATTCAAAAGCATCTTCTCAAAAAGAGAAGGCATGAGCTAAATCATACCTTCTCTGTTGCACCTTGAGATGCTCAATGCGATTTGGCGAGAATTATAGCACAAATAATAATGGTGGTCAGCTTTTTTTCTTACCTAGTTGCTGCGCTGTATTCTGTAGATTAGGCTCCCCAACGGCGGGGAACCTAAGCAGCCATAAAACACTGTTCGGAACATTCTTCAATATGTACACCCACATGTGCAAAGTCAGAGGGTCAATTTTGTACAGTTGGTTGAAATTACAGTACACCACTGCGTCGTCTGGTAGTCCGTATTGTTGACGAGTTGTTATTACAATAGACTGTGGCACTTCTTCGCCCGTCGCGGCTTTGTTGTTTGTCTGTGTCGTTGCTAGTCCATTTTGAAGAATCACTCCATTTACTGATGTCTGAAAACGAACGAACAATATGTTAGCATACCGTTGTTTCTGAGAAAATAACGCAGTAATAATTTATATAATAAATATTGTATTTTTACCTGTACTTGTCCTGATGCAATCATGGTCTCAATAGGCGTGGTGGTCGGTAATTCAGCTACTTTCAAAGAAATCTCTAAAGGTCGAGCGGCTCTTACAATTTCCTTAATCTCTTTAATGTCTGTGGTCTCCACAAGAGGCGACAAGTCCGTAGCATTGATGACGGCCACATTGTCGGCCACACTTCCTAAGTTATTATGAGTTTTTAGTTTGTCACTGAGGATTAGTCGTTCTTGCAAATGCGGGAACATTTGCTTGTGATCGCCCACAAAGTATGTGTGCGGCATGTAAGCCATTTTCTCGCTGTACTGACTCGCCAGTTCGATTGGCGACGTAACTCCATCCGTCACTAAATAGTCCATGTAGCTGGCCCCGCTCGTTCCCGGATATCCGAGCCACATAACTTGCACGGGGGCCGGTCGCAACGCAAATATCTCGTTGCGCGCTCCTTTTGTATAACCGTTCATATTGACGAGAATGTGAATACCGTCGCCGTAGATTTTATCGGCCGCTTTGCCGTTACATTGGACCTGTGATAAGTCAATAAAGTGTTCCGCCTCTCGGGCGATCTTAGAACGGAATGTGGTGCCATCATCTGGGCTCAGAGCGTAGCAGAAGATTTCTACTTTTACTCTGTCGTGCAAGCCTGGTACGGATTGCATCAAATGAGAGGTTGGGTGGTTTCCAAAGTCGCTGCTCACGTAACCGATACGAAGACGACCTTGCAACTCTCGGGGGAACTTGAACGGAGGCTTGTGTAGAACTTGCACTTTTTCGAGACAAAGGTTAGCATGTCGCGCGGCAATAGCCTTTCTGTAATCATGTGTTAGTGGGTATAACATGGAATGATGAGGATGAACTGACGGCAGTCTGTTCTTATCAAGTTGCTCGGCCACAATGCTTACAAGCTTCTTCATTCGGGACTCATAATCGGTCCAGTCGCATACAATTTGCAAGCAATGAGCCAAATTGCAGTACGCATCAGGGAAGTCGGGTTTCAATTTCAAAGCCGTTCTATACGACTGAATAGCTTCAGGAATGTTTCCAGAATCTTTGTGGATGCTAGCAAGATTGCTGTGAGCATCAGCGAACGCAGGGTTTATCTGTATAGCTCTAGTGTAGCATTGCAACGCGCCCGCTACATCCTGCATCTCTTTGAGCGTGTTGCCCATATTACTGTACGCATCAGCGAAAGTTGGCTGAATGCGTATCGCCTCTTTGTAATGCATGAGGGCTTCGGTTAGTTTGCCTTGTTGTTGCAGTACTGAAGCTAAATTGCTGTGAGCGGCGGCAAATTCAGGGAACACTTCCAAAGCTTTCAAGTACAAACGAGTTGCCTCCTCGATGTAGCCCTGTTCACGCTTGATGTTCGCCAAATTGTTGAGTGAGTCAGCGTGTGATGGACACAGTCTTAAAGCTGTGTTGTAACATTCTTCAGCATCAGCGACTTGTCCTTTCTCTTTTAATGCATTTGCTAAATTACAATATGCGTCGGGGAAGTTTGGTTGTAACTCAATGGCTCGTCGGTACGTGTCAATTGCCAAGTCAATCAATCCTTGTTCATAGTAAACACACGCCAAATTGCCGTGAACCACGGCATTGTTTGGCGACAGATTCAGCGCGCGAAGATACGCGGCCACAGCCCTATTGAACATGGAAAATAATTAATTAACGTGCCGTCCCATATTAATGTGAGTTTACGATATTGAAATGGTAATGACAAAACATATAATTTGCATACTCATACATGTGTAAAATGTGCTA
Source organism: Mesoligia furuncula (assembly GCA_916614155.1). NCBI lineage: Eukaryota > Metazoa > Arthropoda > Insecta > Lepidoptera > Noctuidae > Mesoligia > Mesoligia furuncula. The sequence goes on from OU744807.1 coordinate 10,220,598, forward strand.
TGAATATTAAAAGTTCTGATCTATTGTCGTGTTCAAAAGGTCCAATGAAAGAAATTAATCTCACCTGTCGAAAATTCTTGCTTCTTTGAGAACATTCCCCAAATTAATGTAGGCGTCCAAGAAATTCGGATCTAGTGCAACGGCCTTTTCAAAGTGATGAATGGCCAGCCAGATTTCACTCTGTGCGTTAAACACGCATCCCAAGTTACTCCATGCCACAGCAAAGTCTGGCCTCGTTTCTATTGCCTTCAAGTAACAAGCCTACACACACGAAAAAATTACATGTTAATAACTATAAAGAAACTATGTTTTCATGTAATGATGTTCTGAAATGTATGTTACGCCAATGTCAGTAATTACACGTTCGCCACGAGTGATGCTGGGTGATCGACGTGTACACCAGAAAGCTGCGATCACCAAACATCAATCGCATACATAAAACTTTACGCAAATAGCACCCTAGAGAAACGAGACTACGCCGACTGCCACACACATCAGTAGGAAATGCAAACGAAAAACCAGTGCAAACCAAGTGCAGCCGCACATCCATACGTTTTGTATAAACATAAAAATAATAAATAAATCATATAACGTCACGAAACAAACGAGCCAACCACAAGTGAAACGCTTCCACTTCCTACCCGATGAGAGAGGATGGTCACGACAATGGATAAGTCAAGAGCACGAGTTGTATCCGATTCCTGTTCTTACTTTAGTTCTGGCAAACCTTTTCCACTTTACCTGCGGCAGACACGGCGGCATCGCGGCGGGATAGCGAGTGTCGTACGAACCATAACCCAGCTAGATACAGCAGCGGGCACACCTACACTTGCCTTACCAGACAACACCTTGTGAAAATATAATAGAAAATTAGTTGATTTTGAGTCAATTTGTTCCACCCGATCGTCTTCATAAACAAATTATATTGCAAATCAAATATTTATGATTTGAGAGGATCATTGTCCAGCTCACGCTGTCTTCGAGCAGAGTGTTGCGACAGGCATGATGTGGATGACCAAATCATACAATACAAATAAACTCACTACGTCATACCACTAATGAGATAAACACTACAGACTCCTTTGATCCTCCATTGTAATAAGAAATCACTACAAGCACAAGGATTATAACGTTAACTAGGTTTTGAAGAAAACAGGATTGAATGTTGTCTCAAACGTTTAGTATAGCGACGTGAATTAGTTTACTCTCCTTCACTGTTCAATACTCCACACAACATTGTTAAGAACAAGAAGCGGTATGAATCTTAGCATATAACATGACAAATAATTAGTAATATAATATACGATTCCTTAGACAAATGTTGTGTAGACTACTGTTAAAAGAACGCAAAAACGCTGTCACAAAATATTACGCTCCCGTCTTTCCCCCGGAAAGGTTTCTGTCATAATTATATGAAATTATTATGTACTTTATTGTGTACATTATTTAAGTTTAATATAAGACCCCATGTGTACGGCAAGCTTCAATAAAAAATGTACGTGTAAAAATATGCTACGCAGAAACGCCCTTGTACTCGGTCAATGTCAATCATTGATATACCAGTGGATCAAACTTATCAAACGTAATTTTATTATCAGATAACGATACACATAAGATGTTTAATATTTTGTGACTGTACATATTGTGGTGCACCAAGATTGGAAACGGAAGTTGTGTGGCCAAACAAAGCATTCGATTTCCCATCCCGTTTCACAGATTTAATAATGGTTTCAATCAACTAGAACTCTTCAATAACGCATTTTGAGGGTATATCTTGAAATAACAATTAGTTCTAATAGTCAAAACCATTATAAGGAAAAGCTGACGCAAGTTGCAAATTATTCTGATGTATATACGCAATGGCAGTGTACGCTTACAGAGCAGAGAGTACGCTAATTTGATATTGTACAAAGGAAACTTTTAGAGAACCCTGTTAACTTCGGAGCAAACCAGAAAGTCGAGGAGGAAATTATATTTACCTTTGCCTCGTCCAAACGACCAAGAGCTTTGAGCAAATTGCCCAAGTCACTCCTAACGCAGTAAAGGTCCTGTAAACAAAATAAATAGAGTAAAAATGGATTTATGAATTTTGTGCGAGGCTTAGCAATGGCATAAGAAGTCGGGCTCAGTGGGAGAGGATCAAAATTTATCAGATTGGTTATCGCTAAAGTCGATCTCAGGAAAGTCCTTTAATTGACGGACGGGATGTAGATAAGTCCACCCAACAGTGACGCAAACGAAGCGTGTAGACGCGGAAACCACATAATAGGCGTGACGACAGTATCAAATAATCAAAAATTTAATGATGTTAGGGGAAAATACATATTAAAAGGATTTAAAACAGAGATTTAGTTTAAATTAAAAACTTGAGATTAATCGGATTTTCACTAAAATAAAAGATTAAAATACTGCAGTCGGCCATTTTGACTGAAACACCAATCACAGCGCATGACGTCACGCCTATGTAAAAATCACTGTGGTTCACAGAGTACACTATAGATAGTATACTGACAACATTTGATGTTTACCTAGGCGTGACGTCGGATCCGACGCCATGACACTGTGAGCTGTTTTCGCGCCCTATTGAAAAAATATTAGAAAAATGGCTTCAAACTTCGTTAAACTTTAGTTTATTAGCGAAATATAGGTGTTTTCGTAAATAGTAAATGTGTACGTACATTACGGAAGAGGATTTGAAAATCATTCATCATGCCTATTATTATCATAGCATATCCAGCCGAAAACTACCTCTACTTATGAAAATGGTCACTGAGCAAACCTTTTTGCTTCATCCATACTAATCCATACTAATATTATAAATGCGAAAGTGTGTCTTGCCTGTTACCTCATCACGCTTAGGCCGCTGAACCTAGATAGTTTGAGTCCCGGGAAAGGACATACGATACATTTTATCCCGATATTACCCCGGGATCGCAACTTATGCGGGTGAAACCGCGGGGTGCAACTAGTAGATAATAAATTATATTATGTCGTAGGTACTGTAGTACTTAATTAAAAAGCTTTGACTTGTATAATATACAGGGTTATTGGTAAAATATTAACAACTTCTTAAGAGGTCATCATTATGAACAACTTTTAGTATGGGAGCAAACATGAAATCGCGATAAAAAAATCAGCTGTTCCCTACAATTTATGTTCGTATAACTCTTCAAAATGTAGGTGACAACTGATTTTTTTTTCGCGACTTCGGGTTTGGTCCCATAGTAAAAGTTGTACATAATGATGAGTACAAAGACCTCTATAATAATATGAGGTTGTTAATGTTTTATCAATAACCCTGTATATTATCGACTTTACAGTTTCATCTTATTTTTAGCACTGCTTCTACTAAACCAAAAATACCTTATTAAAATGATAAATGATAAATGATTTTATTTTTGTAAGTAGGTTTGTACAAACACTTTTACACGTCAATCATGGTTTTTTAAAACTAGATGAGGTCGGCGTTTCCTATCTGACTACTCTGAGAAGAAAGGCCGAAACAAACTCAGAGGTCACAGTCTCTTTTAAAGTCCAGACATAATCTTGGTCAGGTTATATGAAGACCATGTAGATCGATGTCTGAGACGGTCTTTTGAAGAAAGAACCACACAGATTGAGAGGACCTGTCTAGTCAGTGCACGCATTTGTCAGAAATCGTGCAGCTCAACTCAAGACTTAAGGAGCTCAACGATTCGACGAACAATACCAAAGAAAGGACATTTGGCAAAATATTTGACACTTGCTTAAACTTTCGAATGGAACACCCCGGCAATTATTACCAGCCTGTATTACTAAAGGTAGGGATACATGGATAGCATCTATAGTACTATCATCGTCATCATCATTTCAGCCGAAAGACGTCCACTGCTGGACATAGGCCTCTCCCAAGAGGGGGGTTTGCCATAATCGCCACGCTTGGCAGGCGGGTTGGCGATCGCAGTATAGTATGGTGGTGGAATGCATAGAGAACGCTACTGCCCATTCGCCGGTACGGCCCTTAGTCGCCTTTTACGACACCCACGGGAAGTATGGGGTACTACAGTACTATACTATGTTTAAAAGAGCATAGAGCAATGCAACTACACATCCTATAAACACGATTCTCTAGTTGCCATCTATAATGGCATAAACGCGAAGTCTCACAGCCTTGCCATTACCGGAAACGAAGTTTATAAACATAAGATTGTTTCTCGATAATCACCAAGGAATATTACCGATAGAGTCGTGTCATGGCTGCGTTGGCATTGTTCTTGCACTTAAATTAAGTCACAATTGTTTGCTGGAGTATCAATCAATATAGATGTGATAGTTATTATGATTATGACTGCTGGTGAATAGGGTGTGTGTAGGTTAATAGATGATCTATAGTTCTGTAGCAGAGGAACGGGGTTTATTAGCCCGACTAAAACCATATTATAGCCTACACATGACGTGGATATAATAATAGCGCCAAGTAAGTAATATTTATTCCAGGAATTTCATACCTGTTAATCAGTCCCAACGAGTAACGAGTTTCACAATACAAAAGGAAAAAGAACATAAAAAACGGGCCAAGTACGAGTCGGACTCGCACACGAAGGGTTCCGTACCAGAAGGCAAAAACGCCGAAAAAAACATGTTTGTTGTATGGGAGCCCCCCTTAAATATTTATTTTATTTTATTATTTATTATTAAAGTTAAAATACAACTGAGTATTTTGTGAATATTTCAAGTGCCTACCTGTTGCCATTTTTGATATCGAGCAAAAAAGGGCAAAAAAATCGTGTTTGTTATATGGGAGCCCCCCTTAAATATTTATTTTATTTTGTTTTTAGTATTTGTTGTTATAGCGGCAACAGAAATACATCATCTGTGAAAATTTCAACTGTCTAGCTATTGCGGTTCTTGAGATACAGCCTGGTGACAGACAGACGGACAGACGGACAGACGGACAGACGGACAGACGGCCAGACGGACAGACGGACAGACAGCGAAGTCTTAGTAATAGGGTCCCGTTTTTACCCTTTGGGTACGGAACCCTAAAATCCAAGGAGTTTCCTCTTGAAGTAATCATCGAAACGAAAGTGAATTAACATAAACCAGCAAAACCATTCGAGACTTGTATTTAATCCTTACTAATATTATAAATTCGTAAGTAACTCTGCCTGTCTGTCTGTATGTTACCTTTTCACGCCTGAACCACTGAACGGATTTCGATAAAATTTGGCAGAAAGATAGATTGCATTCCGGGGAAGGATATAGGATAGTTTTTATCCCGATATTCCCACGGGATCGACACTGATGCGGGTAAAACCGCGGGGCGCTGCTAGTTTAATATATTTCCTCTGAAAATACTACTGAGTATGCTACCTGTTTGCTTTCTTACTATACCTAGAGTACTAGTTATTATAATATCCCGATACATGGATTATTGAAAACTAGCAGCGTCCCGCGGTTTCACCCGTGTAAGTTTCGATCCCGTGGGAACATCCACTGTGTCAATCCAGGAAATGGTCTATCTATGTGCCAATTTTCATCCAAATCTGTACAACGGTTTAAGCATGATTGAGTAACAAACATACAAACATCCGAACATCTTCACAAATTTTCACATTTATAATATTAGTAGTATAATTGTCAATATTGTTATTTTATTTACCTTATGCATTAGCTTTGATTTATCATGTACGTTTATTTATGTCTATTGCGCAATTTCTATTTAAAAGGAAAACAATCAGCTATAATGAATTTATGTAAGCTAATTGCTTACATAAATAAAAATAACATTATTCTGAGGTAATTGGCCACAGTTACACTTTGTACAGCAATAATAACGAACATTTTAATTCTGGGATCTGGGTTTTAATCTCCTTCGTAATAAATTTGATTTACGACTTCAAACACCGTTCGCTTACTAACACGATTACATTATACAGGGTAACGTGGCAAATATTGCAAGATCAACAAGGAACATTTTTAAAGGAAGCAAACCACATAAAAATAATGTTTTTATCACATCTATTCAAAAAGAGATAGTGTATTCTTCGTAAACAGGGACTAAAATAGCTCTTTAATCCCTAGGGACTAAAAAGTGATTTGAATTTGGAATGTGGATATTGTTAGTAAATGTTCCAATCACCAAAGAAATCAATCACGAACATTGTATGAACAAGTAACAGGCTGTATGATAAAGTAAACGCGCGAGCCAAAAAAAAGAAGTTTGTGAAAAAATAAAAAAACGCGCGAAAAGCATCGGCCTTCGTTCGGAATAGTTTACTCAAATTAGGATTTTACTTAGTTTTATAAAAAATGAGTATGTCTTCCTCAATAATTGCACGTAAATAAATAAACGTACTATTCTTATTTATAAGTCGCACTTACTTACTTTTTCATAAGGGATGATAGAAAGGAGTGTCCACCTCGGAAGCAACACTATTTTACGCTCAAGTGATGTACTCTAAATCCCTCGCTCCGCTTTGGATTCAAAGAAACACTCTCGCCTTCAAAATAGTTGTTTGCTCCCCTTGGCAAACAATCTACTATTTTCTAATCACCTTCTAATATAATAAAGTGGGTAACACGATCAGTATGAGGTAGTGAAGGAAAACATCGTGGAATATTACAAAGTTTAGTTGAGTTCTACCACATAAGCGTAACAATAGCTAATTTCTAAGAACAAGAATATTCCAGTCCATATCATAGTTGACTTTGAAGGTCATAGTACTGATATTAAAGTTTATCAATAGGTAATCTAGCTCTTAGTGGATAAAAAAAGTTTATTTTAAGTTGTTTTTTTTTAAACTCTTGTAATAACTGATAAGTTTATTGTTTACAAACTCTGAATTTCCTTCATACACACCTTGACAGGATCAAAAATTAAGTGTTTTAAGTATTACTATTTAGCACCTTACACGATAATTATAATATGTAGACTGCGGCAGTAAATAAACATTGTCCGGGTACGTCATCATCATCTGCTAGCCTGTTCCCAACTATGTTGGGGTCGGCTTCCAGTCTATAACCGGATGCCGCTGAATACCAATGGAGCGACTGCCTATCTGAACTCTACAACCCAGTTACTGGGTAATACGATACCCCTTGGTAAGACTGGTTGTCAGACTTTCGAGCTCCGGACTACCCATTAAACATTGTTCGAGTAAGTGTTGTAGCAAAAAAATATTAATGTATTATGATGAACTTTTTGTTTCATTATTCTATTTAATTTTTTGAAGTGAAAACTTCTTTATAGTTGGGCATTTTTTGAGACGGAAAAAAACCATTGAACTCCCGACACTGTTATCGACACCGCGCTTCATTCGGATGTTTTCATCTGTCCTCGGGATGTACTCTGTTTTAAATCCGATATGTCAGTGAGTGATGGCAAAGTATTTTGTTTTCACTTTTGTCGGCACTCCCAGAGTGCCACTGTTTTTTTTATACATGGGACTTAAAAATAAGCTACAAAATGTGCTTGTATTATAGGTACGCCTCTGCCTAACCTTTCGGCGAACACAGGCGTGATGTTATGATATTCTATTTATAATGAGACATTTTATTATCTTTGTGTAATTTGCATTTAGAGAATAAACATGATTTAGTCTAACCACCTTACTAATAAACGTATTATGTCAGATGAATAGTTACACACCGATTTCTCTCTTTCAGTCAGTAATTTGACTTTCGAAAGAAGAAGACAAAGCGTCGTGTAATTATACAGACGCTATACAACGTTTATCAGTAAGGGGGTTTATCTTTAGTTTATTTTCATGTCATTGCTCTCTTATCCTAATATATCTAGATAAAAATCATTTTATAGTGCCTGAAAATAACGGAAACCTAAAGCATTTGATATCGTTCTAATCTGTCAAGATTAGACATTAGCTTATTAAATTAAATGCGATATGATGTGATGTGACTCATGCATGTCTGTAGTAGTGAGTGCGGTTGGAACCGCGAGTAAACTATGTCACGGAGCGACGATAAAATCAATTGCCTTTAATAACATGTCGTGATTAGAGGAGCCCGTGGCTAAATTATAACAGCCGCACAGGTCGATCGATCAGGTTAAGCTACGCTTGCCGCGGTTGGTCTGTGGATGGGTGACCATCTTTACATGCCGAGACCCCTCCGTGCCTCGGAAAGCACGTTAAGCCGTTGGTCCCGGCTGTCATTCGTGGATCTTTGACAGTCGTTACGGGTAGTCAGAAGCCCGAAAGTCTGAAAACCAGTCTTACCAAGGGGTATCATATTACCCAGTAGCTGGGTTGTGGAGGTCAGATAGGCAGTCGCTCCATGTAAAATACTGGTATTCAGCTGCATCCGGTTAGACTGGAAGCCGACCCCAACATAGTTGGGAAAAGGCTAGGCAGATGATGAACATGTCGTGATTAAAAGCTTTCAAAGTATTTGTTAACTAGGGAAGTTAGCCTTCACTATGTATATTTTATAGTGGTTTCTGTCCGCGTCTGTGTGGTCTTCAGAATTGTTAACAGTCATTCACCGGGATAAAAAGTATCCATGTGTTAATCCAGGTTACAAATCAGTGTGCCTTTTATCCAAATCCGTTCAGCCGTTTTTGCATGTTTGAGTAACAAACATACAAACTTTCACATTTATTAGTAGGATTATAATATAAGTAGGATAGTAGGATTATGTAGATAAACCAATGGCCGGTTTAGTTATGCATAATATTTCCTTGTCTAAAAATTATACAGTCAAATTCATTATTATCATTGGCATGACAAACAAGTTATTAGTAGTACAAGATATTAATCAGCTCTAGTCTTCCGTATAACCTCTAGGTAATACACACGGCGACATATGAAGATATAACCATTCCAGTTTTAGCTGACCTCGCATTGTATATTATGTTTTTTATACAATGAGAAGTCAGCTTATACTGGAAATGTATAGATTGATACGTCGTCGTGCGGACATTTAAATATAGCTTCAAATCAAATCATCACCTGCCTAGCCTTTTCCCAACTATGTTGGGGTCGGTTTCCAGTCTAACCGGATGCAGCTGAATACCAGTATTTTACATGGAGCGACTGCCTATCAGACCTCCACAACCCAGATACTGGGTAATACGATACCCCTTGGTAAGACTGGTTGTCAGACTTTCGGGCTTCTGACGACCCGTAACGACTGGGAAAGATCCACGAATGACAGCCGGGACCAACGGCTTAACGTGCTTTCCGAGGCAGATAGACGGCTTAACCTGATAGATCGACCCGTGCGACTGTTATTACTTAGCCACAACAATCAAATAGAAACTAATTAAAGTTGTTTACACGTATCGTGCGTGACAACGCAAGATTGAATACTATACTTACTGGTCCATCACAATATTCATAATGCTTGTTCAGACTTACACTTTTTGACTCATCAACTTTTTACAGAGATCTGCATCGATGCAAACGCGTGATTTAGCAACCTTTTGTTTTTGCGTCCCGTTAGCCTCTGTTCGCAATGAACAATGAAGGTAAAGGTACCTTATGTACAAGCCCTTGCATTTGATACCTATATTGAAGGAGTTGTGGAAAAAAAAATGTAATTCGCCATTTTGTGGTGGCGGCCATCTTGGGTTTGAAATTTGTAATAGTGTATTCTACTAGTCAAGTCAAACATAGCTAAGAACACTCCGACTAATTCACCTTTCAAACAAAAAAAAACAAAATCAAAATCGGTTCATCCGTTCGTGAGCTAAGATGCCACAGACAGATACACACACACAGACACGTCAAACTTATAACACCCCGTCGTTTTTGCGTCGGGGGTTAAAAATGCAGGTTGGAATATTTCCCAGAGACTTCAGTAACATAACATTTATATAAAACGATCCAAACCGAATATGTGTCCAAAGTCCTAACATATTATGTTCCCTACATTAAACCTTTAAGAATAGTGAATAAGGCTATGCAGCCTTGTTTAGAGAGAGCGATTCTATTACAGGGGCAGAATCTGGTTTATCTCTATATAGTCTGTGAAAGTCTAGACAGTAGACACGCTTCTGAACCCCTCGTATAGAGAATGTGTATTGACGCGTTAATATCGATGCCCTATTCTAGTATACGTGTGCAAAGGTAAAGGTTAACTGCATCGCGAACAGCGACCACTTCACCCGCATTGCGGCATTATCACTGTCTGCAAAAATACGACTTTTTGCACAGCCTAGAACTTTTTTTACTTTAAAGTTAACATATGCTGTCCCACTGCTGGGCAAAGACCTCCCCATATTTTTCTAGTTTTATTTGTGCGACGTAGGTTTGGAAGGCCTCCCACAAGGTGTTCCGACTACTTTTGTGAAGGCCGCAGGAACCCGTTGGATGCGAGAAGCACAGAACCGGTCGAAGTGGAGGTGCTTGGGGGAGGCCTTTGTCCAGCAGTGGACGTCTTTCGACTGAAATGATGATTTGTGCTGTGCCTTATCCGTCCAATAGGTTAGGAACAATTCAAAATCGTCACGCCAGCGTTTCTTAGGCCTGTCTCGGTGACGACGAAAGTCTTCAGACGCTCACTGATGTGACGATTCTGGCCCAACTGTCTGGATGCATGCACAGCAACATAGGCGATACCTGTCTTGGAGCGTATGGTGTTGCGAATTTGGTCGAGAATTTTTAAGATGCTAGGGTCCACCACTCTTTGGCAAATCTTGAGTTTGGACTTCTCGAGGCTCGGTCAAAGACCAAGAACTATTAACTTCTTTACGACATGACACGACGAATAGGTCTAGGTATACTACTCTCTCTGAATGTAGTTTTCTCAAATATTGCCGAAATTAATAATCATAGAGGGATGTTAAATGTTGCCAATATAACCGTAATTGGCAAACGCATTGATGACCGCGCGGTCGCATCTCCTGCGTCTTGCTAATCTAAGCGGATTTTAGCCTCTTGTCTAAGTTGCCTTTTCCAATGCTTGTTTTGCCGTGAGCCACACGCCGCCACACGGCAATCTATGACTTGTAATACAGTATGACAAATGGCACAATTGCCCAACTTGTCAGTCCTAATTTTCTAGGCCGGGAAGGGCAGCGTCATTGGTGCGATCGCACCGACTATGTGGTTACCAAATACGATACCTAGCTTAGCAACTACGACAAATACCTGTTTTTCTGGCACACGTCCAACAATGTACTGAGATAGGCTGAATAGTATTACCGCATAATAATATAATAGCAGACTTTATTTATGTTACATATTAAGACAAAAGGTTCGAGTAACCTTAAATTGATTATGACGTAATTTAGCGTGTTTTTGTGATGTGTGCACACGTACATAATGTCTATTATGGCCTGAATTGCTTTGTTTTAGTCTTAGCTTATGCGGCAATATCATTTATCTTGTTACCGATAGCAACGAATACTTAGATGCGATGACTCAGAATCTACACGTTTTATAAAGCGCTTAATTAGCATAAAGGTGTGATAAGCCTGTAAATTAGATTTAATCATAGCAACATTTTGGATCCATGCTAATATTACAAATTCGAAAGGAACTCTGTCTGTCTGTCTGTTACCTTTTCAAGCCTAAACCACTGAACGGATTTCAATAAAATTTGGCAGAGAAATAGATTGCATCCAGAGGAAGGGCATAGGACAGTTTTTATCCCGATATTCCCACGGGGTCGACACTTATGCGGGTGAAACCGTGAGGCGCTGCTAGTAATGCATAACAATATTCAACTTCATACTCATTGTTAGGATAAACGAGTAAAATATAAAATAGCGATCGAAGGTGCCGTTTGCCACGATGGCAGTACTCGTCAAACTGCAGTCGCTTTCACCCTTCGCAAATTATAAATAGGGTGAGTGTATAGAATGTAAAGAGCGCTCCGTTCAGTCCCTTGGTCGTAAGTCGTAAAACGGGTGGAATTTTACCGGGTGTTTTATACTAAAATATTCATACGTTAACACCCGGAATAACTACCTGTATGTTACATTATTATTTGTTTCCGCGATGCGTAGCGTAGAAGGCTCTTCGCATGAGGCGCCCCAAGTACCTGGACTCGCACGTATTACGCGCGTAAAACGCGTGCTTATGACGGAATGTATTCTAGTAAATTAGGTACGCGTACGAGCATAAAACGCCTTATGTGGAAATTCACTAAGCCCTCATTCGTACCGATGCATTATCAACGCGCGTTAACAAAGCGCTTGATTGAAACAAGTGGAAAACAGTATTTTTTTTTCGTACAAAGGCTTTTTTTTAAGCCCCGTTTTAATTCTTTCTTTTTGAATGCCTTCGAAGTTTCACTAACTAGAGAACCGGGCTGTCTCCACAAACTAGAGAACCGCGGCGATAGACTCGCCGTGCCATCAAATTTTCGCGGCGATGATATCGCCGTGTGGCGACACGTTCTAAGAGAGTGTATAGAAATACGAGGCACGACGATAATATCGCCGCGATTTTCTCGCTCGTGGAGACGGCCCCTAAGGAGCGTTGAACATAATTCCCTTGCGTATGCCTTAGCCAGCCGTCGCGTTCTGAGTCGATAGAACTAAAGATTTTGAATACTTACAGGATTATACTGTAGGGCGGTGACATAAGCCTGTACCGCCTGCTCCATGTCTCCAGCGGCCACGAGAGCCGCCGCGAGGTTGATGTAGCCATCGATGAAGTCCGGCTTCAGTCTGACAGCATGCCTGTAGTTCTCCAACGCCTCTTGGAGCTGACCCCGCTCTTTGTACACGTTGCCTAGGTTGCTGGCGGAAATAAAGAAAGTTGGTGGGATTGTCTTTGGAAGAATACGTATAACTTCTGTCTGGACATGAAAGAAGTGTGTTACGAAGATCATGGGGTAGTGAGATTTCGATTTTAAGATGTGTTTAAGTGGTTAATTCGCAGCAATTTAATAGATTTCATTGGACAGACGCCAGCACATCAAGCTACTACAATCTGTCAAATTTCTTTAATAGATTTTCAACTTTATCGCTACAACTTAAGGTTCAAGGTGGGGAAAATGTTATAGTTTCGGGTAGCTTGATGTGCTGGCGTCTGTACTTAATCGACTTTGTACTTTTCTTACAATAGACGTTCATAACTAACTAAAGTGTGTGATTGATTAAAAAACTCGTGATTTTCATACGTTTGTCTTCTAAATAAGACATACTATGATGTAAGGAAAACACTGTACTGACGAGCGGAGCTGAGTTTTGCGGTGGGAATCAGACGACTAAACTCTTTCTTGGTGGAAACGCAAAATTATTTCATGAAAACGAAGTCCGCTCCGCTTAGCCATTTCCGGCTCATTACTCTTTCGCGGTGGAAACCGGGTTTTACAAATGAATCTGTAACGTTTCACCTGTAACCACAGTGCCAAAAGCAAACTAACAGCAATTGCTTAGGGCATCACGTCTTGAGGGGCACCGTATGGCAGAAACAGCACAGAAACAGTATTTGCTAGCCCATGAAAGGCAAGGCTGTTTATTAGCAAAATGTTACAAGACCCAAGTCACTCTAGCTAGAGATGACGTGCGCCAAGCTTTACAAATCGCTCGTCAATGTTTTGAAAAAATACGAGGTGACTAGTGGATAGGAGGGCCTACAGGCGTGAATTGCTTAGGGCATCAAGTAGTCTTAATCCGGCACTGCCTGTAACTTTATTAAACCGGATAAGCCTAATGTTACTGATACCTATAACGTTACTTATAATATTGTTCTACGAAAATGATATTCTATAACGTTTTTAGGGTTTTGTACCCAAAGGGTAAAAACGGGACCCTATTACTAAGACTCCACTGCCCATCTGTCCGTCAGTCACCAGGCTGTATCTCATGAACCGTGATAGCTATACAGTTGAAATTTTCACAGATGTATTTCTGTTGCCGCTATAACAACAAATAATAAAAACAGAATAAAATAAATATTTAAGGGGAGCTCATACAGATACATCAAACGCTTGCGGTCTGTTAGGACCGATTCCCATATTGTACTGATCTCATAATGAACAAATCTCAAAATCACCTTTTCCCAAAATGACTAATTTTCTAAATGTCGGAAACTCTTATTGTCTGACAGAATAGGTACACTCATGATAATAAATCATAACCAATGTTTAAAAAACTTACTTGTAATCTTTGTTTGTAATGTATCATTCGAGGTGAGTTTGATTACAAAACGGCGATACCCATACAAGACGCGGCGAACGTTCGCTTCGAGCAGAAGGCACAAGCGCGCTCCATTTTTATTAGGGTTCCGTTGCCAAATGGCAAAGAACGGAACCCTTATAGATTCGTCATGTCTGTCTGACCGTCTGTCTGTCTGTCTGTCTGTCTGTCTGTCCGTCTCTCTGTCTGTCCGTCCGTATGTCACAGCCACTTTTTCCGAAACTATAAGAACTATACTGTTGAAACTTGGTAAGTAGATGTATTCTGTGAACCGCATTATTATTATTAAGATTTTCATACAAAAATAGAAAAAAAACAATAAATTTTGGGGGTCCCCATACTTAGAACTGAAACTCAAAATTTTTTTTTTCATCAAACCCATACATACGTCTGGGGTATCTATGGATAGGTCTTCAAAAATTATATTGAAATTTTTAATATCATTTTTTTCTAAACTGAATAGCTTGCGCGAGAGACACTTCGAAAGTGGTAAAATGTGTGTGTAACCCTGTAACTTCTAAAATAAGAGAATGATAAAACTAAAAAAAATATATGATGTACATTACCATGTAAACTTCCACCGGAAATTGGTTTGAACGAGATCTAGTAAGTAGTTTTTTTTTAATACTTCATAAATCGTAAACCGCAATTTACTATTTATTCAATCAAGTCACATATAATATTAAAAAAAAAAATTTCATAAACATAAACCATGTTTTTTTCGGCGTTTTTGCCTTGTGGTACGGAACCCTCGGTGCGCGAGTCCGACTCGCTCATGCCCGGTTTTTCAAAATGGACGGACGTAGAAGTTGGTGTGCTTCGTTAATTTGATTAAGTTATTGTTATTGGAAGAAGAAAAAAATGAGTCAACTATTGCGTTGACTCATTTTTTTCTCGCTCGCATCTAGCGACTCGACTCGCTGCTCTGACTACTGTAACGTGTTTCAGGGCAATTCACAAAAAAGCCAACAGACATTATTGACATATTTTGTTTGTCGCCGAGATGAGACTACAACTAGATTTTGAATGTTTTAAATTACGAGAATTGGCCTCCAGGACACCTGAATTCAAAATAATTTGTTTAGCGGTGCTACTTTCCGGTTCTCTCGAAATGGTTTGCAGCTAATAATCTTTTACTTAATGCGAACAAAACTAAATGTCTTAAGTTTTCATTACCAAATGTACCTCAAGTGGGTCTGAATTTAGAACTTGATGGCAAAAGACTAGATGCTGTTACGGAAACTGTATTTCTAGGAATTACTTTAGATTCAAAATTACAATGGGGCGCACACATTAGAGCTCTCTCAAGTAGATTAAGTTCAGCTGCATATGCAGTAAGAAAAATAAGGCAGTTGACAGATATAGCCACAGCTAAGTTAGTATACTTTGCTTATTTCCACAGTATTATGTCTTATGGTGTTCTGCTGTGGGGATCGGCAGCTGACGTAGATTCAATTTTCATTTTACAGAAGAGGGCAATCCGCGCAATCTATAAAATGGGTCCTCGCGAGTCTCTTAGAAACAAATTCAAAGAAATTGATATACTAACTCTGCCTTCTCTTTATATTTTAGAAAGTATTTTGTATGTTCGCAAAAACTTAGGACTCTTCAAAATAAGAAGCGATTTCCATAATATAAATACACGTAGTAAAAATGAAATTGTGTTACCTAAATTTAGATTAACTAAAACTAGCAAGTCATTTCTTGTAAACAGCATCCGTTTTTATAACAAGTTGCCAAAGCCGGTTACAGAACTTAGCGATGGAAAGTTCAAAACCCTCATCAAACGTGTCCTTATCAAAAAAGCATATTATAAGATTAAAGACTACGTTGAAGACAAGCTAGTCTGGCAATAATTCCTTCTGCACATGTGGCTTCCCTGGCTTCTCATTAACGGCATAACTATGTAAATGTCTATTAACTGCTCTCAAATTACGATGTTTAATTTTTATTTAATTATTATTATTATTTTTACATACTTTTTGACATAATTTCTTTATTATTTGACATTATATACTTTTTGACATAATTTCTTTATTATTTGACATTATATACTTTTTGACATAATTTCTTTATTAATTGACATTGTATACAGACACTTGAAATTTTTCACCTCTTTATTAGTGGTTTTATTGAGAATCATAACACTTGGTTTTAGTAGGTTTTTATTATTATTTTTCTTTTTTTATTATCTATCCTTTTGATAGATTCTTATTTTGTAAATGTGAGGACTTTGTAGGCCTTATAGACTTTAGATCTGTAGACCATTTTCTATTTTATCAAGTACTTGGTACTTGTTGACAGGCCTGCGCTGTCCTTCCATACCTACTTACTGTAATCTGGAAACATTGTAAAAGCCAATTATTTTTAAAAAGAGTAACCATGGAGTTTCTTGCCGGTTCTTCTCCATAGGAAACGACCAATTGGAACCGTGCACCTAGCTTCTGACGTTTCATAAGTGCCCATGTAGGTTTATGTGAAATAAAACATTTTGATTTTGATTTTGATTTTTACTAGGCAAAGGCGTGACATTTTATTCAAAAACAGTTGAATATACACACATCAAAAGTGTCTAGGGATCAAGCATTTTTATGCGGATTTCTTGAGATTGAGATGTGGCTTTGTAATAAATTTATGATTTTATAAATTTATATGGATCCTTTTTGGTGCATTTCATAATTTGAATCAGGAACTGTGAATCAAATTCGAGTAAAAGATGAAAATCAGCTGTCAATATTTTCCCTATAAAAACATACAACGCATTGAAGACATTATTAGTGCTACTGTTTCCCTACTACTGATTAAAACCAACGTTATTATGGAGCGGCGACGTCATTTAAGCAGGGAAGAAATGCTCAGAGCCGTGGGAATGATAGAAGCTGGTTCCCGGCAACGTACTGTGGCTTTAGCTCTGAATACAAGTCAGAGTGTTATCAGTCGACTTTGGACACGTTACCGAAGCACTGGTACCGTGGCTGAGCGCCATGGAGGATGGTATCGCTGCACCACACGGAGACAAGACCGATACATTCAAATCTTAACTCGAAGAGCTCCAACAATAACCGCCATGATGTTAGCCGTGAGGCTTCATCACTCTTCAGAGAACTTAATTAGCGACCAAACAGTCAGAAACCGCTTGCATGAAGTGAACCTTCATTCCCGAAGACCGCTACGGGTACCACCTATAGCAATGCACAATCGTAGGATTCGATATCAATGGGCTCTTGAACACAGAAATTGGGCAGAAGAACAATGGCGTTTCGTGTGCTTTTCTGATGAGTCTCGTTTTGGTATGAGACCGGATACAAGACGTATACGACACTGGAGAACCCCTGGACGCCAACAGCGATTAAAATCCTGCCAGGAAGTCCATCCTTATAGTGGTGGAACCATCATGGTATGGGCGGGTATTTGGATCGGCGGAAGAACTGAGTTGATTTGGATCAGAGGCAACCTCAACGCTCAAATTTATGCTGAGACGATTGTATCAGACGTCATCGTTCCTCTACAAGTGCAAATCGGTCCCTTATTTCAGTTAATGCATGATAATGCACGACCGCACACCGCAAGAGTTGTAAGACAGACTCTCGCCGCAGCTAACAACAATGTCCTGCCCTGGCCTGCTCAGTCGCCAGACTTGAACCCGATGGAGCATGCATGGGATATGCTACAGAGAAGAGCTCTGCCGAATATGGAGGGTATCCAGTCGCAAGAAGACCTTTTTTTGTTGTTGCAACGAACATGGGCGGCCATTCCACAGCGTGATTTGGATGAACTCATTTTGAGTATGCCAAACCGATGTTCTTGTGTTGTTAGTGTTCGCGGTAGAAACACGGATTATTAATTGTTTAAGTTACCCAATAAAATTTTAAAGAAAACTGTTAATTCAGTCTTTTTTTCGAACTTTTGTGTTAGTGGTTCAAATGTCAAAAATACCTTTATTAGGAAAATGGCAAATTTCTTTATTAATGCAAAGGTGACTTGGTTTATCGTTACTGTGACAAACGAAAACACTTTATTTGATGAATCCTTAAAGAAAATTTTAATTAATATCAATCAGGAGAAAAGTTATTGCAAAAATATATGTTGATCCCTAGACACTTTTGATGTGTGTATTTAGTGAATTGAGTATATAATTTAATTAGTATTACTAAAATATTAGTCGTTGTTGTTCTTTCCAGTGATATAACAGAAATTCAGTTTCTAAAAAATATCACAACTATGAAAAACAGAATATAAGTTTCGTTATTTAATTTTTAAATTTTTAAATAAAGTGTTACTGACTGTACACCAATATGACAGTTTTATTTCCGACATTCAAAAACAAAGACTTTTAGAATATTAGACATTTTGGGAAAAGGTGATTTTGAGATTTGTTCATTATGAGATCAGTACAATATGGGAATCGGTCCTAACAGACCGCAAGCCATCAAACGTGTTTTTTTCGGCATTTTTGCCTAACGTACGGAACCCTTCGTGTGCGTGTCCGACTCGCACTTTGCCAGTTTTTTTTTTTTGTAACGATACTGATATTTTTAGGTTTTAGTATCGATACAAATTTTGGAACGTTATACGACAACATTAGTGGTAAAGAACGAAATTCATTTAGTTTTCAAGTCCCTGCTTCAAACTACAAGGCTCATACGATGCAAATTATGGGGTTCGTAAAACCAGCCACATACAATTTAATTTTAACATTCGCACGACTCAATGCGCTCCCCTATTTTCTAAACACCGCCCGTCAGCGAATGCTGGGTCAATGACTCACAATATTTCTCTACCTAAACTAATGCAGGTAGAGTATTATACACCCCTGCTTACCACCAACGGTCGCAGATTATAAGCGTGACGGTTTTACTGAGCATGGCATTAACGTCGTCTTCCGTAGTAAGCCTTCACAGAGACGAACAATAAACGGTTTCTTTTTTTTTGCAATATGGCATTGGCTCTGCCATATTTCGTCGAGACAATGGTATCTTGACGATCTCTGACCGTCAGAAGATTCGTTCTTCGATTCGTGTGATTGTAGGAATGAAACTTTATGGGGATTTAAAGTAGGACAGTCAATTGTACACACTGCATTGTTGTTGCGGGTTTAACTGGTTGGAAAGGAGAGCAGTGTCTTTTCTGTAAAAATCTCACTGTGAAAACTTAGGTGAAGTAACTCACTTCACCTAAGTTTCCACGGTGAGATTTTTGAGAACTCACCACAAGTGAGTTTGAAGAGAGTTGTCATTCCACCTGATACTATAGGAATTGAATGAAACTATTGACAGCTTACTTCACCTAAGTTCTCACAGTGAGATTTTTACAGAATCGCTCGGCTGGTGTTAGAAATTAGAATCAGTACAATAAAATAGGATTATGTTTAGAATCTTCGCATTTTAGAGCGCAATGATACAGTAGTGTGTTTAAGCCATACATCATAAATTGTAGATACACTAGGTACCCTTGGTACACAATCATTGCTAACATGACTGATATTCTACTAGTTGAACGCGTGAGTACAGTACGTGAACTTTCCGAATCCAATATGAGAATGGGTTTTACATTCGGTTATAAATTCGCGGCACGCTATAAAGAATCATAACTTTGATATGTAAAATGGTACTAGTGAGGAATTTCCACTGTGTGTCATCATCATATACCCACATATTATGTAGGTGTCATAAATAGACATAGATGGATGGGCAGACCCGTGCTTGTGGTATTTGCACACTGATAATGTAATAACGCAAAAAAACAATGTTTTTTTTACTGGATTGCTGTCATCAAGATAATGCCTTTGTAAAAAGAACTCGAAGGTACAGTCACCAAAAGACACAAGTAACAGTTTCGTCGGGTACAGTTGAAGTTTAGTAAGAAACCAATGGATGTTTTCGAACGAAATTGAATTTCGTAATTGAACTGTTTGTTTTCTAAATTTTATTTTAAAACATCCATCGTACCAGCGCAACGATCGATCGTACCTATATTATTACGCTTACAAAATGTGAGAATTAGGAGAGATCAGAAGATGGACAATTTTTTTAGATTGATTTACTCAAGTGCATTTGATTTCATGTGAAATGGCCGTACCTAATTATACTCATCAGTTTCAAATGAGTGCAATACACTTCAACAGCTTCTAAATGGCCTAATTTTTAATGGGCTGCTGGTGCCAAAATGTTCTGTCAGTGACACATCAAAATTATTTTAGCAGTGAGATCTTGTTATACAGATTGCTTATGCCTTTTAAACTGAATGAAATTACTATGTTTTGTCATAATATCATTGTTTTGTTTGTTGATTTTTTGTGTATTTTAATTTGACCCTCAACTCAATATTCATGAACAAGTTGCATATTAATTCTAGTTCTTTATTTTGTTTGTGCATCTAACTAAATGGTTTCCTTTGACTATGCTTTAATTCTATGTTAACAAATATACAGGCTGGCTGTGACATCAACAAGCAACCTGTATCATAAATTCAGTAGGTACATTATTCTGAACTCCCTTATGTTGAAATGTTTCATCAGTTATTAAAAAAAATTGCTGTTCTATGGATACATTTTGACCGCATAGGCATTGCACTTTTCTATAAAACAGCAGTTTTTAGGGTTCTGTACCCAAAGGGTAAAACCGGGACCCTATTACTAAGACTCCACTGTCCGTCTGTCACCAGGCTGTATCTCATGAACCGTGATAACTAGGCAGTTGAAATTATCACAGATGATGTATTTCTGTTGCCGCTATAACAACAAATACTAAAAACAGAATAAAACAAATATTTTAGGGGGCTCCCATACAACAAACGTGTTTTTTTCGGCGTTTTTGCCTTGTGGTACGGCCTTGGGGTCTTGGGCAGTTTTTTTTCATTGCTGACGAAAAAGTTCAACACTGAGGAATCTACAATCGTCTGCTGAATTCAAGGTTACCGTTAGCATGTTGATGCCACACTGTAGATTTACTATGATACCTAATACCAATAGTTTATATAGTAATCTGTACTTTTCAACATAATAACATGTTTACAATCTAGTTGTATTGATGTGAATGCAAAACCAAGGCCTGGAATTTGAACTATTCCTTTTGTTCAGAACAAGATATGTCATAGCATTGTTGTACTATGAAGCGCATGTTAATTGTCCATGTAGGTATTACATATTTTATAACAAGGTGAAGAATGACACAATCATATAACTGCCTGAGGATTTGATTCAACAATAGAAAATATATTTTATGGACAATTGTCCATTTTTACTTAAAAGTGACCATACAATAGCAGACTTAATGCCTGAGGCATTTTCTACCAGTCTACCTTAGGGTGATGCAGAGAACATATCTATAATCCTTGGAACTATAGAATACCATTAAATACAAAAGCATTATGTCCACAGCCCCTTAATGCACATTGCAAGTGTGAATTCAGAATATTATTATAATCTTGTTGGATTTACTTTTAGGTTTAACATAGCAAATAAATTATATAAAAGTGTCTAAAGTTACCTGTAAGCCTCAGCCAACAGTGGATTCTGTTTGATAGCTAAAGTGGAGAAGTGGGCCGATTTGTCCAGCCTTCGACACTGGAAGTGAATGGAAGACAATAGGAGGAGTACACCGGTGTTTGTTCCATCTTGTCTCCATAGCTGCATACAGTGTAGCTCAGCACTCTCATAATCTCCCGCTTGGTACTCTCGGTGGGCAAGTTCTAGTAGTCCTGACAACAACAAAGAAATGCTAGTTATAATTTAGTTTTGATTTGATGAATTAGCCCCTGTACAAACCAAACAAACCAAGAAAAATATGTTTTGTATGTTAGTAAACACCCAACAACAAACAGGAGACTCTTGATTGCTTTTATTTTATTCAGTAATGGAGCTTCCATTCCTGCTTATTCAGAGTCATTGTAAAAGAATAAACTTTAGAAATCACCTTTTAATATAAAAAGCATGAATGGACATAGTTTATTTCATTTCTTATCTATAAAATAAAAAATAGTCAGTGAAAAAAGGTTAGTCAACAACAACATTCATAGGCTGCATTGTTGTTCCATTATGCTACAGCTGCTGTTTCAAAAAAGACAGCTGCATAACCTAACAAAAATAACAAAATAGAAGTCTCCCAAGGATATTATTTTGAACACTTAAGACATCCACACGACAGTAACTAACTTTGGCTACTCAAAAAAGACAAAAGCTAATCTCATTTATTAATGTAATGCTAACGATGACACAAAGGTTCCCGAAGGCCTATTGATATTCTTAGGAAAATTCCCAAGTTCATGGAAAGTTTCAGGTTGCTTGTACAATATTCACGTTTATAATAAAAACACCACGTAACACATACCGACTGTTGAGATCTGCTGAATATCGGACATCTTCAATATCACCGCATTTGCTGAAACTCCTACTCCAACAATTTGCTGAGACTGTGGTTGCGTCGTGACAGATTGTGGCACGGCGACGTTCGCTTGTGATTGCATTTTGGTTATCATCGTTGACATTTAATCAAATACAAATCTTCGCACAACACAAAAACACAGAAATCCATAAAAAAAACAGTTGTATTTATTTTCTATTTGCCATGAGTAATTAATTAATAAACCACTGCAATGCTTCTCACGATCCGTAATTTCGCACACGACGCGACTGCTAACGGAAACAACTCAATTTTTTTAACAAAGTATCCTAATATTTATAATAGACATTACATTGACTATAATTATTGATGTGCTATTGTGGTCCTTATTGTAAGGCAACACTGGGTATAATAGCCTGATTGATTGTGACGGATATTCACAACAACGCTTGGTATTTTTTTTTGTCTATGGTAGTTAATTTAATTCACTGAAACATTCAATAATATACTTGAAATAAAATATTAGCAGCGATAGCGAATTGTATTATCTATTTGTATGATTAAATTATAGTTTCAGTCACTCCATTATTAATAAACTTCAATAAAAATTGTCAAATCTTCTGAAAAGCACATTTCCGGTTCATTTGGCGGAAAGTTTAAATACCAAAAGCGGAAAGTTCAAAATGCCAAAGGCGGAAAGTTCTACTTTTTTGTGTCAATGGAAAGTTCAGACTTTTCGCTTCGTACCTTAATATCTGACAGATATTAAGGTACGAAGCGAAAAGTGGACAAGGGCTTTATCGGTGGCTGAGAGTATAGTGAGTGTCAAGATTTCAAACATTCTGTTCTAAATTATAAGGATCGATTTAGCAAAATCTACTTAAAATAAAACAGGGTTTGGAATAAAAAATGTATATTGCATCATTCAATGTCACATAATTATTTTTCTTATAATAACATTACTAGGTATATTGGACGGAATACGTTTCTATAAATGCATAAAAATACAGTCTTGTAGGTACTTATTCTAAATAAGAGAGTAAATAAGCTACTTCGGTGAGATCTTGAGGTACGGATTCGTGATAGCATAAATATAATTCTCTTGGCTCTGGTTCACTGAACACTCGGCTGTAACAAAAATATATTTTACAGTCATAACTTATTTCTAGAGTACTCGGTACGCTGTGTCATAAAAGGTGACCACACTCTTTCGACTATAGACATTGATGAGAGGAAAGCGGAAGCAATGTCCTATATTTTCATTCCAACTAAGTTTTCACATCTAATTGGGCCTTTCTCTATGGTCAGGAATACAAAAAATATTGTTGCCGATTGATAGCCACCAATCGCCGCGTCTTGTACTTCTCTACTCGTTCTAACAAGTACAAAATATTTTGTAAAAATTTAATAAATAGAAATCCGCGTCACGGCGTTCACAAGAGTTGGCGGGATGAGTTGACCCCCCTAATAAAGATTGGTCCTTGGTAGCTCTGGACAGAGAGAGGTGGGAAGAGAGTAGGGAGGCCTTTGCCCAGCAGTGGGACATTATTGGCTATTAATAATAAAAAAAAAGTAGGAATATAATATTACCCGACAACCCAAAACAAGTATGGTTCAGAATTCTTCTTGCTGACGCCGCATTGACTCAAAATATCAAGAGGCGCCTGAAATAACATTCCATGCTCTTTGACAGCCACCAGAATTTTGTTCAGAGGATTCGAAGGCGCGTGGTTTTTCTTGAAACTGAAATACACACATAAAACCTCATTGGAGCCCTTAGATCAGAAACAGATATGGGACAAAATTACTTTATTTTTGTTTTAATCAGACTTGTATGGGGCTGGCTGTTCATTTATTTCGTAAGGCGATTTGAGGGGGGAGGGGGTCCAAACAAGTCTTATTTTTTCTTTCTTGGGGGTGGAAGGGGTGACTGTTCTTACGTAAGATCACAAAAGTAAACATAAATTATAAGTTTTTAATTTATTGCTACATATTTTTTTGCAATTTTGGTAGAATATCATACTGATCTTACGTAAGATTAAAAAGGGGGAGGGGGTTCATCCAAGTCTTATTTTTCTTACGTAGGGGGTCAGAAAGTAAGTAGTCAAAATTATCTTACGTAATAAATGAACGATTTAACCTTTTGAACGCCACGATCGGGTATAGACGACAAACGAAAACGTGCCCAACACGCCACAGTCGTCTACAGCCGACAAGAAAACGACATTTTTTACCTTTTGAACGCCACGGTCGGGTATAGACGACAAACGAAAACGAGCCCAACACGCCACCGTCGTCTACAGCCGACAAAAAAACGCACGTTGGGCACGTTTTCGTTTGTCGTCTATACCCGACCGTGGCGTTCAAAAGGATAAATGAATTAATGAAACGTAATAAATGAATTTGTTGCTTGTTTATATATTAGACAAGAAACGAATTCGAGAAAAGTACATATCCACGGAGGTGGCATCGACGCGCAACCTGATACCATGGATTCAGAACACCCATGCGTTGAAATATTTCGTCGATTATTTAAATAAAATGCTGTTTCATACATTTTGAACGCATAGGTGCACTTTTCTATGAAACAGCTGATTTTGTTTTTTTTTTAATCAACGCGAAATTCCTCTGTATCTGGAATCATGTGCTAAATTCATGGGGACAGTTCGCGTTTTTTTTTTCTTGATTTAAACAGTCCCTGATTAAATCAAGAAAATCCATGCAATGTTATTCTGTGTTTTTACCGTATACTATGCTGCAGCAGCTCATGTATTCGTTTACAAGCTGATCTGAATGTCTTGATTATGTATGAATAGAGAACATTGTTGGCTTGCATCTCTATATTCTTCACTGGGGCTATCAATAAGCCCTTTTCAGATTCCAGCTGAACAAAGTGGAATAAAACGTTTTCTTCCCCTGCTGTTATTCTGAAAAAAATCTAAAGACTGAAAACTACCAAAAAAATTGGCTTGTTAAAAAACAAAAATTCGATAGTAGATTTTAAGAATCTGTTAAAAGTACTACAACTGCTAAGGGCAGTTTTTCTTTAATCATTTTTGTTGGCCGTTGTTTTTGTTATTTGTCTTACCTTTGTGCAGTTACATGATTTATTTCATTCAACAAAGATTTCCTTATATCAGACATATCAATACTGCCACTTGCTCTGCTCCCATCCTGAAATCAATAATATAAAAGTCCGCCTTTGTACAGTTTTTACTTGTGCGTAAAGTTTTAATACATAAATAAATAAAACATTAAAATTAACTCCTTCAAGTCCAAAGAAGCATTTAAAGTTAGACACATTAGAGCATAGCGATTTATATCCTTAGATTCGCCCTACCGACTCTGTTAAAACCATGTTAGAAGTAGAACCGAGATTATTGAATACAATGTCGTTGTCGATCAGCAAAATCTTGAATAATTATATTATTTTTGCCTTTACAAAACTGAATGAAGGAGGTGGGAAATGGTGCAGAAAGAGAAAAAATACTTATCAAGAAAATCCATGCAATGTTATTCTGTGTTTTTACCGTATACTATGCTGCTTACTTTTCAAGAAATAAGGTTAAATCTCTCTTACCAGCCTGTCCCAATCGGAGTCTGATCCAGACGAGTCCCGACGATTTCTTTGTTCTCTATCCGCTCTTCTGCCTTGGACGCGTTCTTCACTTACTTCACTGAAAACAGATGAGCATGCCTCATTATTTAATATGTAAGGCATTTTGATAAAAGATCTCTCTACTGGATGCAACTTTACAAATTTCAGGTCATGTTTTAGAGCAGGGATCTGTTACACACTCTCTGCATACCCTTCTACATGGATCTTTGGCGCTCGAATCAAGTTGTCGAGGAGTATTGTTGGTTATCATTTGTGAATTTTTACAG
Organism: Mesoligia furuncula; assembly: GCA_916614155.1. Taxonomy (NCBI): domain Eukaryota; kingdom Metazoa; phylum Arthropoda; class Insecta; order Lepidoptera; family Noctuidae; genus Mesoligia; species Mesoligia furuncula. The sequence continues at coordinate 10,246,914 of OU744807.1, forward strand.
AAAATATATTGACAAAACAAGATGGTGGCGTTAATTCCGATTTTGGGCACACGCCAACAGAACCTTGTAGCGTTGTAACTGCTGCCATCGTCTCAGAACCCACCCTGTAGATATTATAATGGTATTCAAAGACAATGGGAACCTTACCTATTGCTTTTCAAGCTATTAGAATCCTCAGAATATCCACTGACATCTAAACTCGAGTGTCTATACTTCTGTGCAGTATTATAAGACTGGGCATACAAACTATGATGGCTCCCGTAGTTCGTGAGAGAGTTCATTGAGTTCATGTCACTGGTACTAGACCCCACGTTGATTTGTTCAGAGGAATTGTGGCGACGTTTGTCTATTTGTAGCTTTGAGAGCTTTAGGGTTGAGGTTTTGAGTGTCGAGTCTGGTTTTAGAGCTGGAAGGGTGAAAAGTTTATGTGATAAAAAGTGTTGTATGTTGTTATATTTTGTGCTCGAGAGTTTCTTGCGTCACTCCCTTCTTCACAGATAGAGCACTAGGGAGGGCGGGCGTTTCGGGAGACTGTTTTATGCAATTTTGATATTCAAAAAGTGATGATTCTCAGACTAATTTGAGTAAATGACTTTGATTTTTATTGTATATGCATTAATATCTATGGTCTGATTTTTTAAAGAAATCTTTTATGATGCCATTCATACAAAATATGTGAAAAAATACCATGTGATATTTTTTCTGAAGTAGTTGTTTAGCAACGATGATTTTTAGTGGATCAAATATTTAAGTAATTCAATACATAACTCACTATTAACATCCCTTATTTTTCTCCCATACTTTGTCAGATATTCCGGTGAAGTTTCGACCTGCGGTTGTGAGTTCGAGCAATACCAGGACGAAAGATATTTGTTCAGTCCAACATCATAAAGTAATTCCAAACAACTTTCACACTCTTCAACGTAAAATGGCGACGGTGGAATTACTCCTACAGCCTAGAAAGTGTGGAAAGTAATATTACAAACAATACTTAGAGAGACAAACAAAAAATGCTGGTTTGCTTAAGTATTTATAATTCAAATTTGCCCGACTAGTTCTGACTAGGACTGAGGTCTTCGTAATGAGCTCAGCACGCAGAAAGTCGCATATGAATAATCAGCCTAAAATGTTCCCGCTGCTGGGACAAGGCCACCTGGCTGCAGTGTGAGGTAGTGGGCCATAACCCACCACGCGGGCCCAGTGCGGTTTGGCGGATGCCACATGTCTTCTAATTCTTGGTTATAGGACATGTGGGAAACCACGACGTTTTCCTTCACCGTTTTGAGAGCAGTGGTGATGAAATAATTTACACAGAGTCAAGTGCCTGCTTGGTTTCGAACCCACAACCTATAACTCGTAAGTCGCGGCCGTTACCACTGGGCCACCACTGCTCTTAAGTCGAATACGGTTACATAATGAGACGAATCTAAGAATATAAATAAGATACATACGTCCTCTGTACAGCCACCTGCTTCCATTAAAGTTGTCAATATGAAGTGGCCTTTACCAACAGTTAGCACGAACCAACGTCCATCTGAAATTCTACAAACATGGGACTTCTGAAAACAATTATTTTCCACTACAGCTATGTGCTGCTACTAGCTTCTGCGCGCGACTTCGTCCGCGTGAATTTTCACCCTCCCCCCATTCACCCTCTTAGGGTTGGAATTTCGAAAAACCCTTTCTTAGTGGATACTTACTCTTCACAAAGAACACACACCCCAAATTTCATGTCTCTAGGACCAGTGGTTTAGGCTGTGCGTTGATATATCAGTCAGTCAGGACTTTGAATTTTATATGTACTTATAGATATGTAGCATAATGAAGACCTACTTCATATACTAGCTTCTTCCCGCGACTCGTCCACGTGAATTTTCTTTTTCCCCCGACCCACCCCGAATCGCATCGCCTACCCGCTATTACTTCGTTTTCGCTCAGCGTTCTTTCCGACTGTTTATGCTCGGCTCCTCATGACCCTAGCGTGATGATAAGGAGCATTTCTCGAGAATCGGGCTATCAAATGCAAAAATATTTTTTCAAATCCGACTGATAGTTGCAGAGATTAGCGTGTTCAAACACACACACACCCCCACCCTCACACACACCCCCACCCTCCCACACACGCACACACACACACCCACCCTCACACACACACACCCCCACACACACATACACACACACCCCCCCACACACCCACACACACACGCACACCCCCAGACACGCACACCCCCACGCACGCACACCCCCACACATGCACACCCCCACACACGCACACCCCCACACACGCACACCCCCCACACGCACCCCCCCACCCACACACACGCACACACACACACTTTATTATTAATATAGATTTTACCCCCTTACTAAAAAACGTTGTATAGCGTCTGTATAGTTACACAACGCTTTGTCTTCTTCTTTCGAAACTTCGAATGTCAAATTACTGAGGACTGAAAGAGAGAAATCGGTGTGTAACTATTCGTCTGATATAATACACTAATTTAGCGAAAACAGTGGGCGTATCATACGCCCCAATGGTACAGGAGTACAGCTTCTAGTCTACAGGCTATTTGCACAATTTTGAAGCGCGTTCGGAGCGGAAATTTCTCTTCGACACAAAGAAGTGTTAATTTTTTTTATTGTGAGTCATTACAAACGGCATGTAACTTTTAAAAGGACAAATAACCACAACCCGACTCCACCTGCTGGGCATAGACCTCTATTTCTTGTGCCAATCCCCACGCTCCTGTACCAGCCTCATCCAGATTTTGCCCGCAATGGCAACAATATCGTCTGCCTACTTGCCGTCAGACGACCGACATCTCGTTTTTTAGTCCTTGGACGCCATTCATCACTACGCCTTGCCAGGACAAAAGTAGGTACTGTTTATTTATAAAGTTCATGTTTACCTGTGTTCATTCCCATCGTTGTTATTCTGTTTCCGATGTTCATTAATAAACACTTCTCTCCACATCACAAGTTTCTCCAATTCTTTTTCTGTGCTGAGTTTTAAAATGCCATTTAAACGCAAATATGCGTTGATTTCTTTCAAGTCTTCATCTTGCAGGTGGGAACTTAATAAATGTCCAGAATAATATAAGCATGATCCAATTACTGTGTACAGTCTTTGGAAGTTTTCTACATCATCTGTCTGAAAGAGAAGGGAACAAAGTTATCACTAACTTGTGTTAAAATTTAGAATCTCGTCATCATCATTTTAGCCGAAAGACGTCCACTGCTGGACATAGGCCCTTCCCCAAACACCGCCACTTCGACCGGTTCTGTGCTTCCCGCATCTATTCACAAGGCCATCGGTGCATCTTGTGGAAGGCCTTCCAACGCTACGTCTTCCGTTACGTGGTTGCCAACTTAACGTGCTTACACAAAAGTGACACGCGTCGACGACAGAGCCAACTGCAACCGGCGACATGTGTCCGGCGACTGGCCGCCGACAACATGCGGCACGTGTTTTTTTTATTGTTTTTTGAAAAAAAGTTGCCCACACTAGGATTTTCTCCTGTATTGTGGGAGTGTTTACAAACATTTAAACTCACATACACAAACAGCCAGACCCAGAACAACTACTTGTACGTCATACAAATATTTGTTCCGTGCGGGAATCGAACCCGTGACACGCAGCGCAGCAGTCAATCGCTTAACCACTGCGCCAACGTGCCGTGGTTTGAGCGCCGTATTCAAATACACGAACAGCAGTTGCCTCTTATGTTTGTATCTATTTGTTACTATTCATAAAAGTATTTACCCATTCACGATAATCAGCCGCTTCCAACTCAGTTATAGCATCGTCAACTTGTACCTTCACTTCCAAAGGCAGTGTAACAGAATGAGCAGCCAACATATCTTCAATATACAAACCAACATTCCTTATACCATCATCTTTATTCCCCTTATTATTAATTATTAAAGTAACAAACATACGGGCAAATAAACTATCCAACTTATCAACATTATTAGGTTTAGTAAAGCTGGATTTAAGCGAGCCATACAAAAATTCTAACAGTCTAACTATATCAGCAATAATTTTTTTTGCTGCAAACAAATCTACTTCCTTATTTGGAAATGCTACCAACAGTAGATCATTGTAATGTGAAGTGTAAGTTACGTTAATGAGAGTATTATTATGTAGAACAGTTGAGTTTGTGGGTTCACTAGTCCCCAAAGACTTTGGAGCTAAATGATTCAAAGTTACATAAGCCCCTCTGGTGTTGTATAAAAAGTTCTGATTGAAAGGTCTTGGGTAGCAGTAGAGAACTCCTTTGTCGTCATTACTGTTATATTCTATGTCATTGCAGCATAAGTATAGAACTGAGCATAGTGACTCCTTCAATAAGTGAGTTAAAGAATTTTCTGGAGCATTTTTGGACCTCAGTAACTTTTCTAAATCTACATTGTGGCCATCACTTGGCACTTGGAATGTTAATTTTGGACTGTTGTGGTCTTCTACAACTCTTTGCAGGATATTGTTTATGTTATAAGAGTTCACATCAACTCCATTTATTTTTGATAAGTAATATCCCTTTTTAATTTTGGGAGTGTATATAGCTCTGGCTTCTGTTAGGAAATCTGCAACTGTTAATGTCTTGCCATCTGCATGTGTCTCGAGGCTTAAGCCAAAAAGTTTTTCTATCTGGCAATTTTTTTCACTGCTGAATATCATGCTTTTGCTAACCTGAAAAGATAGATAGATATTTTAGAAGAATAAACAGAATATGAATGTAGAAAGAAGAAATGCATGAATGTAAACAAGGCAAAAGGAGTATGTAAGAATTGTACCAGGTGGCGTTCTGCAGTTTCTGCCCTAATGGGAATGTGTGAGTTTGTGTATGTAAACAGAATAAACTTTTGTCATTTCATTTATTTGAATTAAGACTAAAACTCATAACAGATTTTCAATTTAACATGTCAAAACTTTAGTTAAAACTTGAAGACAAGACACAAATTATATTCTTGGTGAATTTGTAAGGTCCCAGGAGTTACGTTTGCAGTTTTAAATTAATTAAAAAATGCTTAGTAAATATAATTTCAAGTATCCTGTCACACATACCTGAATAATAATAAGTTTTTCATCTGTAGACACATTCCTATTGGCACTTGAGGCCAATACTCCATCAGTCTCTTTTCTAATGCCACTCTCTGAATTTTTTGACTTATGTGCTTTTAGAACTTTAAATATTCTACCTGGAATAAAAACAAATTATTAACTTGAAAAAGCTCACTATAATAAGACATTTTGGGTCATATCAGTATTTTTTTTAAAATAGGTATTAAGTTTATCAATAAGTAGATAGTGTGTTTAATATTTATTCAAAATCTGCTACCTTTCGTAGATCGCCTAGTGGAAGATCTTTTGAAGTTGTTTCTGAGTTTAAATGTTTCACAGTTTTCTAAAAGAGGCGTTTTGATATCTGTAGTCTCGTTATTGGTTTTTGTTTTTATGAACACCAATTCTCCATCCTCACCAACATCAGAATCCCACTCTGGCACAGAGCTAAAATTATAAGATCAAATAAGTTTAAGACAAAAGTTTTATCAAACTTTATTTATATAAATAAACGTTACCTTTCTGAATCTGAATACTTCGACTCATCTGAAGAGTTTGTCCAATCATTATCTGAATCGCAGGGACTGTCATAGCTCATTTTATTTTTATAATTATTCATAATTTGTTGAGAAAGTTGAACAAAGGTATTTTGCTAAACTGCGTTAGCTGTGTTGTTTAGTATTCCATTACAACATGCTGCTTACAACCAATGCAAAACAAATAACAAAGAGTAAAGTAACTATGACAAATAATGACAAATTGACAAGCAAAGTAAGCAAAGCAATGACAACTGAAATGACACTATACAGTTTGACAATATTTTGACAATGACTTTTCTTGAACTTTACGTTTGTTAGTTATAATGGCAATATTACTAATAATGCTCTATTGGTTCATTTAAATAGATATTGCACGACTCATTACTTATTTTAGAAGTCAATGTCAGTAATCAATAACTATCAAAATTACGATAAGTCATTACAAGTTGGAAATGCCTAAACACAGCGACTCGCCGGTGATTTCAAATCTTACGTCCACATCCACACTCATTTGTCGCTAGCGATTTTAAATTCTGTGAGTGGACGTGAGATTTAAAAATCGCCAGCGAGTCGCTGCTTGTGTACCTGGCATAAACCACTGAGTTTTCTAGCGTATTAGGCCGACTTCATACGTCCGGTTTGCACCGCACGCATTTCATACAAAATCGTCTCTAAGCGCATACGTTCTTATATTTTCCGTTCGGAAACCCTGACGGAAAATATAAGAACGTATGTGCTTCTATTAGATCATGCTTAGAAACGATTTTTTTATTAAAAGCGTACATTCAGGGTCTCCGAATCTGAATTCTGAAACGGGAAACTGGACGTATGTGGCCAGCCTTATTATTAGGTATACTCTTTGCTCTATTGAAGGTAACTTCTCTTCTTAGTCTGTGCCACATTATATTGTAGTCTTTGGTCTGTGCTCTATTGTCTATTCCTACAAAAATGGCTCAATCATTCAAAAATGAAATGCTTGGCGAAACTCTAAACGTCTTTTTTGTATAATCTAAAGTAGCGTAACATTCGCTATTCACAGCTTATAAGTATGAATACTTAACAACCAAGTTTTATTATTACATAGAAGCTCACGTTGCTGAAATGTTTTAGTTTATTTTTGCACAAATTTTTATCTTTACCTATCTAATGGATGACGGTTCTGAGCCTAGCAATAAACAATTCAGACATGGATTGATTGACTCTTCAAGCTATGTCATTTGTGGACGTAAAGAAATTACAGGAACTAAAGGACAAGCGGATCTGTTCAGGAGTCATCCATTGGGTGGAAATATCCAACCGAGTGAAGTTGAACTGAGGAATGTTCAAGTATGCCCGATGTCGCCAGTGCTAAAGAAAACCATTGCGACTGCAGAACCTCAATCCACCGACCCTAGGATTCCTAATCTGATTAGAGCCTACCTGGAACCTTACTGTCAGGTTAAATTGGTAGGTTTTAAAATAATAATTATATTATTTTTACTTAACTAAAGAGAGAGACCGGTGTGTGCCTTAGGGTGTTGGCCCCAGCGTATGAGCTTAGCTGTACTGCCGCCTAGAAGCTACCAACATGAACAATCAGCATAGATCGGACTCGGGCAAGCCATTTTTGGTGCTTGCGACATGAAATCATAGTGAGGACCTGCTTAGTATCGGTCTTAACCCTGTACCCTAATTGCGCCGTCGTCGTTCGTCGTTTCAGCCGATAGACGTCTACTGCTGGACATAGGTCTCCCCCAATTTGCCTTGGCCTTTTAGGCCCCCGGATCTGAAATCGCGAAAAAAAAAATCAGCTGTTCCCTACATTTATGTTCGTATATCTCGTCAAAATGTAGGGAACAGCTAATTTTTTTTTCGCGATTTCAGATTTGTTTGATTTGTTTGTTGGTTGTAAAAGTTGTTAATAATGATGAGTACAATAACCTCTTAACGAGGTTGTTAATGTTTTACCAATAACCCGGTCAGTAGGTCGTCTTAGGGGCGGAGTCAAATTAAATTAGCTAGCGAAACTCTGCTATGAGTTTGTATAATATTTGTAACTTCTTGTATAGTTTCATTAGTACCTAACATATTTTATTTTATTCAGGAGTCGATAAACAAGCTTAAAGACAGCACAAGGAAATTATTATATCTACTGGACGACATTCAATCGAAAACATATTCGAAAGATCTTCTTCCTTCAAACACAAACGATATCCCTATTGTATCGTCGTCGACAGTACAATCTGCTGGTGTATGAATATATTTTTATTTATTTTCATTTTTTAGATACCTACATATTTTTAAATGATATGGACTGAAATTGGTAAGAATGATACTCATAAGTACATAAAAATAATACGTAACTGTTTTAATGACTTATTAGGGCGCTTACATAAAGAAGCCCGGGTACCCGGTAAAAACAAGTCCGGCAGGCCGGGTGGGCCGAACCCAGCCCAGAATGATCTGATGCCCAGCCCATGGAAGATGTTTGGGGACCTATTCGAAATTCAAAGCTGGATACTTACTTACATAATATAACTTCACACAAAAGTATTCAAATAAATAATCTACCACCAAGACCTACACAAACTTATTATTACCTACATAATACACACATCAAAAGTGTCTAGGGATCAACATATATTTTTGCAATAACTTTTCTCCTGATTGATATTAATTAAAATTTTCTTTAAGGATTCATCAAATAAAGTGTTTTCGTTTGTCACAGTAACGATAAACCAAGTCACCTTTGCATTAATAAAGAAATTTGCCATTTTCCTAATAAAGGGATTTTTGACATTTGAACCACTAACACAAAAGTTCGAAAAAAAGACTGAAATAACAGTTTTCTTTAAAATTTTATTGGGTAACTTAAACAATTAATAATCCGTGTTTCTACCGCGAACACTAACAATACAAGAACATCGGTTTGGCATACTCAAAATGAGTTCATCCAAATCACGCTGTGGAATGGCCGCCCATGTTCGTTGCAACAACAAAAAAAGGTCTTCTTGCGACTGGATACCCTCCATATTCGGCAGAGCTCTTCTCTGTAGCATATCCCATGCATGCTCAATCGGGTTCAAGTCTGGCGACTGAGCAGGCCAGGGCAGGACATTGATGTTAGCTGCGGCGAGAGTCTGTCTTACAACTCTTGCGGTGTGCGGTCGTGCATTATCATGCATTAACTGAAATAAGGGACCGATTTGCACTTGTAGAGGAACGATGACGTCTGATACAATCGTCTCAGCATAAATTTGAGCGTTGAGGTTGCCTCTGATCCAAATCAACTCAGTTCTTCCGCCGATCCAAATACCCGCCCATACCATGATGGTTCCACCACTATAAGGATGGACTTCCTGGCAGGATTTTAATCGCTGTTGGCGTCCAGGGGTTCTCCAGTGTCGTATACGTCTTGTATCCGGTCTCATACCAAAACGAGACTCATCAGAAAAGCACACGAAACGCCATTGTTCTTCTGCCCAATTTCTGTGTTCAAGAGCCCATTGATATCGAATCCTACGATTGTGCATTGCTATAGGTGGTACCCGTAGCGGTCTTCGGGAATGAAGGTTCACTTCATGCAAGCGGTTTCTGACTGTTTGGTCGCTAATTAAGTTCCCTGAAGAGTGATGAAGCCTCACGGCTAACATCATGGCGGTTATTGTTGGAGCTCATCGAGTTAAGATTTGAATGTATCGGTCTTGTCTTCGTGTGGTGCAGCGATACCGTCCTCCATGGCGCTCAGCCACGGTACCAGTGCTTCGGTAACGTGTCCAAAGTCGACTGATAACACTCTGACTTGTATTCAGAGCTAAAGCCACAGTACGTTGCCGGGAACCAGCTTCTATCATTCCCACGGCTCTGAGCATTTCTTCCCTGCTTGAATGACGTCGCCGCTCCATAATAACGTTGGTTTTAATCAGTAGTAGGGAAACAGTAGCACTAATAATGTCTTCAATGCGTTGTATGTTTTTATAGGGAAAATATTGACAGCTGATTTTCATCTTTTACTCGAATTTGATTCACAGTTCCTGATTCAAATTATGAAATGCACCAAAAAGGATCCATATAAATTTATAAAATCATAAATTTATTACAAAGCCACATCTCAATCTCAAGAAATCCGCATAAAAATGCTTGATCCCTAGACACTTTTGATGTGTGTACATTCCATTTAGGGCTGATTTTTAAATCATCTGATAACTTTATTCGAGGAATAATTTTGAAATTTTGGCAGTAAGTTATTTCATACAAAAACTGTCAAACGTCAATTTTATTCAACGAATAATAATCAGCCCTTAGTTACTTTTGAAATCACAAAAATAATTGAATCCGCAAAGTAATAAGCTAGTCATTTAAATTTCACGCCACAGTGCAAAGTGACAAGCGGGCGCACTTTTTAACACCGCGCCGCGCGCCGCTTCGATCGATATCTCGAAAGTGGAAAGAATTTTCTGGGTAATTAATTATAAGGGTATTCTCCAAATTGACGAAACTATTTTATGAGCAGAATGTTTAATAATGAAAAACGTGCTAAAAGAAAAGAATCGGTCCCTGGGATCGCCCGCACTTGGTGATGGGGCCCGTTAGGCATGGCGGGCTGATACCAGTCGGGTGACCAGTAGGCTGCGGCGAATGTACGGTCAGCAACAAAAGTCGTCGTCGTTGCTCAATAACTGAGAAAAAAAACTGAAGTGTTAATCGACTTTTGTTGCTGACTGTACAAGTATTTCCCGGGCCCCCGACTTATGGTAGTAGAAGGAACCATAACTTCTTCCCAGACGGAGGGTATCCATGAAGATATTTCAACGAAAAAACAAACAAGGTTATGTGCCAGCTCCCCCCCCCCCTGGAAAAAAGCCCCAGGAACGCCAATGGTACCGGTGCGTGAGAAATATATAAGTAGTCCCCTGTTAACGTATGCGCTCGCACATAAAGAACAGTTAAATAAAATATGTAACCGTTTGTTTCCGAATATGAACCTGCAGCGATCTGTACCGGGAGACGGGCCCGAAAACCCGCTTCTTTATGCAAGCACCCTTAGATATTTGGTGATGGCTTGCTAAATTATACTGGTGGTGATTTTTTCAGAGTCAGACTTTTCCTGAAATCTCTTCAATAACTGACGTAGCTAATCCGGCCCTGCAATATTTAGAAACCCAAACTAAAGCATTAAATAATATTTACATAGAGGTAAACCTTAATTAATTGATTTATGTTTTCTGATCAAAGCAACTTAAAAGTTACATTGCAATCAATGATTGAGAAGAAGTGCAGACGCCAGCACATCAAGCTACAATCTGTAAAATTTGTTTAATAGATTTTCAACTTTATCTCTAAAGCATAAGGTTCAAAGTTGATTGGGAAAATTTGACAGTTTCGGGTAGCTTGATATGCTGGCGTCTGAACATAACATAATCAAGCCTGCTATACTTACACTCTTTCGCCAGTTATACATAAGTCTCATGAACCTAAAGTAGCCAGACAGGCACAAACTCGGGCCACCCAATTGCGTAACACATTGGCGCCGATTCTGTTGTTGTGCATCTTTTTCTTTCTACATAGAGTAAGTAATATACAGGACAGGATGTTTGGTGCATCGTTTGCCAAATGGAATTGGCCGAAAGAAGAGGTCATTTGCTATCTCATAAGGCCCAGTAACTCATTCCTTGTATCACCGGTTTTTTTAAAATTACTTTTTAATTTTTATTTAGAAAAATACAAGAACTCTTAAGTTTGGAGTATAGCCTTCAAATTTTATGTTAATTCTTATGTTTACTCTTGTATGGTTCTATGAAATTAAAAATTTACTTACTAATAACATCTAGTTTCTTTTTAGTAATTCCCAAAGTTTTTGAAAAAAGGAAAAATACACTTAACACTCAACTTTAAATTGCTGTAAAAAAAACTAAAAGCGATCGGGATCTTCGAATTATTTTAAAAAGTTCTCTAGTTTGTCCCCTTTCCAACGGTGTGCAATACACAAAAAAAAAACTTTTAATAACTTCAGTAATTCGCTAAATGTGTAATTCGAGACATATCAGGCTGATATTCGATATTACGGTAAGAACACTAGTTTTCACATAAATAACATTCTTTAAGTAGGTGGATAGTGTTATATCACTCTTACGCAGTCTTTTATCTCTTTCTAGGGTTCTAAATTTCCTCGAACTTGAAATAAAAAATAAACTTTTATTTAATAAGTACCTAATTATAAATTTTGTTCAAATTGTCCTCCACTATTGCGTACTGTCTTATCTCGACTGTAGTGGTGTGTAAACGTATTAGTGTTTTGATAGTGATGAAAGTCGCCTCAATGCGTTGGACTAACTCATCCCTAGTCTCAAGTTCCGTGGAGTAAACAAGTTCTTTGGACCATCCCCAGATGTAAAAAACTAACGGAATCAGGTCTGGGGAACGGAGGCCAAGGAATAGGGCCATCCCTCCGAATCCGAATCGAATTCTGGGAATGCAACATCCAAGTACTCTCTGGCGGTTAATCTCCAGTGAGCGGGATCTTGATGAAAAACAGAAGACAGGTCTTCACTGAAAATTGGTAGCTGAGCTAATAATTAGGGTAAGTCTGTTTGTAGAAATTCGTTTTAAAAAGTTCGGACCATTCACGTCCTAGTGTAATAAATAACGACAAAACTGGACATTTTTTATTTCAAGTTCGAGGAAAGTTAGAACCCTAGAAAGAGATAAGAGACTGCATAAGAGTGAGATAACACTATCCACCTACTCAAAGAATGTTATTTATGTGAAAACTAGTGTACTTACCGTAATATCGAATATCAGCCTAATGTGTCTCGATTACATATTTAGCGAATTACTGAAGTTATTAAAAGTTTTTTTTTTTGTGTATTGCACATCGTTGGAGAGGGGACAAACTAGAGAACTTTTTAAAAGAATTCGAAGATCCCGATCGCTTTTAGTTTTTTTTTTACAGCAATTTGAAGTTGAGTGTTAAGTGTATTTTTCCTTTTTTCAAAAACTTTGGGAGTTAATAAAAAGGAACTAGATGTTATTAATAAGTAAATTTTTAATTTCATAGAACCATACAAGAGTAAACACAAGAATTAAAATAAAATTTGAAGGCTATACCTACTCCTAACTTTGAAAAAAATTAAGCTTAAATGCAGAGTTCTTGTATTTTTCTAAATAAAAATTAAAAAGTCATAATAAAAAAACCGGTGTAACAAGGAATGAGTTACTGGGCCTTAAGAGATAGCAAATGACCTCTCCTTTCGACCAATTCCATTTGGCAAACGATGCACCAAACACCCTGTATATATCTTTCTATTTCAATAAGAAAAGGGCAGAAGATAAATATTAGTTTAGTCCTGTCAAATGAAGATACCTACTCCATAGACAACTTTAGACGAGATTAAAAAATTGGCTATTAAAAATAGGACTGTTTTACACTAAATAAAACAGTTATTATGTGCTGAAAGAAAGACACAGCGTCAGTATGAAGAAGCTGTCTATGATTCTGGCTTCTAGGAGCATAAATATTGAAAAACATACCTGATTCTCTATGGATTTATGTTGATGTTACCTTCCATCTCCGGCAGGGGGCGCCACCGTTAGATCCGGCGTCCGACCGTTGAGGTTTTCATAGTGTCTTCACTCACCAGCAAGGGCCTTGCTCTGACGCTGTGTCTTTCTTTCAGCACATAATAACTGTTTTATTTAGTGTAAAACAGTCCTATTATATGCCTAGCAGAAAGACACAGCGTCAGTATGAAGACTTGTTTGATATCTGCTGGTGAAGGTAACTATAAACGCTATGTGAAGTAAATAAATGTGTTTAAAGAATTAAAGAAATTTGTTTCAGATTACACATTAATATTTAATATCAATTACCCAAAACAGTAAAGTAATATCAATTACTACTGAATATAATCATTTAAAAACACAACAAACAATTTGGTAACTTCCCAACTTGAACAATCAACTTGTTATTGAAAACCTGAGAAGTTTAATCGTAACAAATCTTCCTCTTCATTATTTGAATTTTTAATTATTTCTCTGCAGTAAAACTTCCTGAAGGTCTTATCACTCTTCCAGTTTCCTCTGGCTAATATATCATCCACAGGTACATTTTCCCACCACCCTTTGGATGCTACGGCAGCTCGAATGCTTCCTGGGGAAGCTTCCAGATTTACATCTTTAAATATAGATTTAATCCAACCCGCTATGATAGTTCTTGTAGCTGGTTTTATTTCGCCTTTTATTGAAACAAATAGACTTGTAATGTTACTATTAAGGCGTCTTTGTTGTGAAGTTTGAATTAATTGTTTAATATGTCTTAAGGGACATATATTAGCATCTGGATGCATTAATAAAGACCATCCGGACTGTCTATATTTACTTGAATCTGTTTTTGATCCAAACTTGGGCCATAATAAACACTTTTCTTCTTCTTCTATGAAGTTGTTTTGAGATATATCCAATAAGGTAAGGTCATGTATCCTTCTGCCTGAAGCTAACAGTAAAATAATTGCAGTTCTTCTTGAAATATCAAAAAGTGAATTTGTGCTTGGGACTGTCTTCAACCAATTGAATAACAATTTTGTGTCCCAAATAGGGGATTTTGAAGACTGAGGTTTTGCTAATGCTATGGCTTTTAAAACTTGTTGAATAAAGAAATTTTTTGAAAGACCCTCTGCATTTGAAGCACAAAAGGTAGAAACAGCTGATTTGTGTAGTAAAATTGTGTTAACTGAAAAATTTCTTTTTAAATGCAGATCTGCTAAAAATCTTGCAACATCTTTACCATCTGGATTTTTGTGATTAATGTTATTTAGGGCACAAAACGATAGCCACCTTTTTATAGGGGCTTTGTAAGTATTTAGAGTGCTTTTGCGCCAGCTATTACTCAATAAACTGATCTCGTCCCTACTCCAGTTTGCTACTTGGTCTGACCACCCCCAATTTTCCAAGCCTGGAGGGACAACTTGTCCACTTGTGGGGGACAGAACCCCGTCGATCGATCTATTAGGTTCTTCCGCAGATCTGATATCGGTAATGGATTTGACAGGGACCTGGCTTGAAGATCGCTCAGCCAAAAGCACTGATCCCACTGTGGTGCTATTACTATGTATGTTCCTTTGGCCCTGTTCAGATGGTCTAGCACCCGAGGGATTAGGTTGGGAGGGGGAAACACCCATCCCAACTGGAAGTCCCAATCTTGACTGAAGGCGTCGCAAAAAATTGCTGACCCATCTGTTGAGTCCCAAGTTACGTATTGTGGGACAACTGCGGTTTCTTTTGACGCAAACAGGTCTACGTCTGGAACGCCCCATCTTTTGAATATAACGTTCTTGGCTTGGGATTGTAGTTGCCATTCGGGAAAAGGCTTTCCTCTCGAGAGGCGGTCTGCAATCCCGTTTAACCTCCCCGGGAGGTATGATGCCGACAGCGTTATGTTGTGCTGCTCGGTTAGGTGAAGGAGTTTGTTTGTTAGGCCCAACAGGGCTAAGGACCGGGTTCCCCCCTCGTTCCTTATGTAAGCTATGAGGGTCCGATTGTCTGACTGCAATAGGACATGTGCATCCTTCATGTGTGCACCTTGTCTGACTAAGGCTGCATACACCGCAAACATCTCCTTCACATTGGAATGCCATTTTTGTTGGTGGCAATTCCATTTGCCTGACAACATGATGTTGTTCAGGTGAGCTCCCCAGCCCGCGTCCGCCGCGTCTGTGGTGAGAAAGTGGGTAATCTTGGGGCTGTGCATTGTTCTTGCACCTTTGCCTACGTTTTTTACCCACCATTGCAACTCTCGAGTCACTAGAGGTGGTAACCCCCTCTTTTGCCTTGGTCTGCGTCCCCTGAATGATTTCAGAAAAATCTGAGTTCGGCGACAATGAAGGCGACCATTTGGAGTTACTAAGTTCGCGAAATTTAGTACACCCAGCAATTGTTGCGTTACTCGGAGACAAGACTCTTTCTTTTGCAATAGGCTTGTTGTTAATTGTTCTATTTTTTGTACCTTTTTTACCGGAAGAGAAATTAGTTTTGTTTTTGTATTCCATACTATGCCCAAATATTCTATTTGCTGAGTTGGGGTGAGAAATGATTTTTGATAGTTTACATGCCAACCCAACTTTACTAGAGTATCTACAGCTATTTTGGTGTGTTCTATGAGTTGTGTCTGATTTTGACTGGCTATCAAAAAATCGTCCAAATAAACTATTATTCTTATGTTTTGTCTCCGAAGGATTTCCGCAATCCAATTGGTCACCGATGCGAAAGTGTGAGGAGCTGATGAGAGACCGAAAGGCAAGGCTGTTAACTGTAATATTTCGCCTCCATATATTATGCGCAGAAAACGCCTGTGAGTTTCCTTTATGCTCAAGTGAAAATATGCTTGATGGAGGTCGATCTTTGTCATCCAGTCCCTGTCTTGTAGGAACTGAATTACATCCAGTCGAGAAATTAACTGGAAATGCAGAGTCGAAACATGTAAATTTAGACTCTTTAAATTGATTATAGGGCGTATTCCCCCATCTGGTTTTTTGACTAAAAACATTTTGGAGTGAAAGCCGGGTGTCAACATTTTTGGTTTTTCCAAAATGCCTGCGTCCTTTAGCTGATCTATAGCTTCTGTCATCTTCTTGGATGGTTTTGTTGCAAACTTGTTTATTATTCTTTTGTAAGGGTAATGTAAAGGAGGTTTTTCTAAAAATGGTATGCGACTCTCCGCTATTATTTTTTGGATATATTGACTGGCCCCCAGTTGTTTCCATGCCTGAACATGGAATTTTAGGCAACCTCCCTTGAATACTCTGCTTTGGTTGTCACTTATCTTTAACATTGGGGGTGTCTTGGGAGCCTGTACGGCGAAAGGAATGCTTTTTATTATAATTATTCTTAGATTTTTTGTCCGAGTTATACTTATTTTTCTTATTAAAATTAGTTTTGTAAGATGGCCTGTGATTTTTATTGTTTACCTGACTGTTATTAATAAGTTTCTTCTTATCTTTTAAATAACTTGGCATGTTAAGCCATACCTGGGAGCCTCCTAGGGAATCAACAAGAGGGATGAGCGCTTCTCTATTGAAGAGATGCTCTGCACTAGGTGGAATGTTTTGTAACGCTACTTTAAGATTGATGTTACTAACTTCTTTTAGAATGCGTTCGCGTCTGACCTCGATACATTCTGCTCGCTTGCCACATATGACTTGCATACAGGATTCCATATTTTTGTATGAAGGAGACGTTGGACCAAATTTATCAGACAACTTATTAAATAGAGTGTCTGCATTGAGCTCTGTATCAGAACTAGCAGCCCAATTGACGACCTCCTGCAGACCACTTTTTAAAAGTTGTCTATTTTCCAAGACAGCATTTGACAACCCCGCTAACAATTGTTCTGTACTAGCTAAATAATCCGTGCCTTTATTAAGATGGCACAGCTCCTCGTTTAATTTTAAACCTATAAAGCCTGGTGTTGCTATATGTGTTTGCAAGTCCTTCTTATAACGAATACCCTTCCAGGCCTGTGAATTAAATTGTTGAAGATTGTTCAACTCTGCTAATTTTGCTGGATCGGCTACGGGTACAATTTTAGATTCGTCAAGACTTATTTTTAAATCTCCCAAACACACGTTATTATTATTAGGTGGCTTACACAACATTGGTGGTTTATTTAAAAATTGATTACAATTATTAGAATTTACGGAATCGTAACGGCCGCCATTATTATAGTTTGTACTAATAGCCGTGAAAATTTGCGGCATTTGAGCTACGCAATCTGATAGGTACGTAACCTGGTTTATGAGGGTATCCATACGAGGATCCGAACAGGTTCCGACCTGTTTGGACCTACGCCGCTTAGACCTTTTGTTAGGTGGTGGCGAGGCAAAACCTTCCTCGTCTTCCGAAGACGAGGAACTGCTTTGTGGTGAGCTTGAGCTCACAGCTCTTCGCCCTCCATCCGGAGCAGCGATTTGAGCTACGGGTTCAGGAACGGAATCCTCGCCGCTCATAATAGAAGGTAACTACTTACCGACTCGCCGTCGAATATACAACACCAACACTGCACTAAAACTTAGCACTATTTTCGAACCGAGAACAATAAGTTTTTGTCAGTTTTCAACTTGAGAAAAAACTTTGCTCCTATCACGACAAAAATCATAAACGCTATGAAAACCTCAACGGTCGGACGCCGGATCTAACGGTGGCGCCCCCTGCCGGAGATGGAAGGTAACATCAACATAAATCCATAGAGAATCAGGTATGTTTTTCAATATTTATGCTCCTAGAAGCCAGAATCATAGACAGCTTCTTCATACTGACGCTGTGTCTTTCTGCTAGGCATATAATACGTCAATTTACGTCAGGCGCTGACTAATTTGACAGGACTAAACTAATATTTATCTTCTGTCCTTTTCTTAATTAAATAGAAAGAAAAAGATGCCTGAACTTAAATTTAGTTTAGTTTATGAACAACAGAATCGGCGCCGCTATCAATGAGAGGTTTTTCTTTTGAGTATTAAAAAAAAAACATAGTTTCCAAGAACCCTGAAGATGGCGCTGAACTGACTACGTTACTAGGTGCCAAAGTCAAAACGCTTGGAAAAAAAAAACATTGCGTCACGTCATATACGCTCGTTGAGTGGCAGTTTCGTTTGCTTTCGTTTTACGATCTCAAAATTACATCCAATTGAATTATAAAAAAAATTATGTGACGTTCCGTTCCTTGCAGTAACTTACCAAGTTCAGCGCCATCTATCCAGCGACTAGGGAAGCGTAAAAAAAAAAGAAAAAGAAAATCCCTCATTACAATCTGAATCTATTTGAAGGAAATTGCTAATTCATTGCTTCTTAAGTTCGAAAAAATTGTCTGATCAACAACGTAAATAACGCAATGAATGTTGTTGAACTGTCAAAATGAAAGCCATTGCTACTGATAGTGTTACGCAATTACTCTGTACTGAGAAATTCCTGAAAAGAAAAATATGTAGGTAGATAGGTAGGTACAATATTTGTTTATTATTTATCCCACTTCTGTTGTAGGACGACGATGATGATTGTTCAATATTCAAAAGGCTAACAAGAAAATGTAATTGTTTAAACCAGCCAGAATACAACGATTTTATGATTCATTTCAATGAGGACACTAAATACTCCACAAGCAGTATTGGTGAAATTATAAAAAATATACGCATTCTGAAGAAATTTCTGTACATGGGTGGCACATATACGAAAAATGCTTTAATGTTTTTGAATGAGGTACCTATCTACCTTTTTATGTTTGGGGGTCATTATTATCATTCATCGATAATCGTGATTTGTTTGTATTCGTTAAGATGACAAATGTAACGAAACTCGATACTTACCTACACGGTAAGATTCAAAGCTTTCGACAGCTTACTTCTAACTTATCGGTTTCAAATTACTTGCTGTGCTTATTTATTTATTCACCTGCCTTCAAAAATTACGTATATATACCCCACTTCATCCGTTTTAGTACTGATTTACATCGGAGTCCCCCAAGGCTCTATTCAGCTCACGACATAGGTATCCACAATAATAATTTATAAAGGGAAGATACGCTACGTTCATAGTGAGCGACGTTCTGTTTTGGTGCGTTGTTATTACAAAGTACTTACTGCGATAGACAATACGGAACGTATGACACAGAAAGAGATGCCTATCTGTAGTGTTGCTCGCTGCTATCATCGGACTAAATAAAACTACAACAATTGTCTGAATTTGTCTGTAAGAACTTGCGCGCGCTAGTGCGATATCTACCCCTTTAATATAATGCCACAAAAACATTTCATGTTCTAAATGTTGCCAAGACGAGACCATCTAGCTCGCACTGTCAAAAAGTAATGAGATCTCATGTAGAGCCAAGCTTCTAACTCTACACGCCCTAACTCTACAAGACCTAACTTCGCAAACTCTAGGTACACCTTACCCAAAATATATGGCTTGGCTGTTTCGTTACTACAAGAACCATTAACAGTATGAGAGTTTTTCACCTTACGCTCTTGTGAATGTAGCGAAATGGCCAAGCCATATATTTTGACTAAGGTGTAGAGTTTGCGAAGTTAGGCCTTGTAGAGTTAGGGCGTGTAGAGTTAGAAGCTTGGCTCTACATGAGATCTCATTACTTTTTGACAGTGCGAGCTAGATGGTCTCGTCTTGGCAACATTTAACATGAAATGTTTTTGTGGGATTTCATTTCTTTTTGTAAGTTGCTTATGATATTTATACGAGTATTTATTCTGTTGTTCATTTTTTCTTTCTTTTTTTGGTGTTTATTTATAACAAGGACCTCCTATATAAATTTTCAGACCTCTAGCACCAAAATTTACGGAAGTCTCATACAAACTTTCACCCCCTAGTTTAAGGGGTTGGGGGTAAAAGTTTCAAGTTTTAAGATTTTTTTGTTGTTTGTGTACTATTACTAGCTTACGTACCGAATTTCAGCTTTCTAGGACTTCAGGAAGAACCTTAAGAATATTGATGATCATCAGTCAGTGAGTCAGTGACGAAATCGGGGTATTTTAGAATTCAATAAAATCTTAAGTATAAGAGCTATGCAATTGAAACTTTATAGGTTTAATAAGTCAACCACTGACGTCATATCCCGAAAATTTTGTTTATCTGGTATAATCCAAACCCAAGTTAAGAGGGTTCAAAAATACGACGAAGTGCTTCGAGAAAAGGTAGGTATATAGTGCCCTTGCGCTTCGCTTGGCTCGTCTTGGCGGGGGCACTCCCGTGCCCCCAGATATAATTGGGTATCCATGTATTTTTAAAGAAGTTAATGCTACGCATGATGGTTTATCGAGCATAATTAAGTTCGCATAGTAAAATGCCTAATCAGATTTTATTTCATCATTTGCAGGGCTTAGAAAAGTCAGCTTATGCAGAGAAGGCAGCAATAACGCACGGTTGCTCGCACTCAGACGTGTGCAATGTTTTTGAAAACCACTCCATAGTTATTATGTGCATATCTTGGCCTTGCAGGTATACAAACTATGGAGATAACTTCACCCAGGTTGGTTTTTTTTTGAAGCTGCTGGTTTACTCGCATTTAGTTTCTTCTATCTTTACTTGTTTTGGGAATAGGTACAGGGTGAATCTTTCAAGTGGGTGTGGATGGCCAAATCCGATACTATGAGGAATAGCGAAGAGTAGGTACCCAAAAGAGTCTCGGGTTCGATTTTGATGAAAACTAAAACTGCATCATTGGATTAAAAAAAAAAAACAATATTTCTAGCCAGGAATCGAAGCCGTTCATTTTGATAAAAAACACACACTGTATTATTACACCATTCGATACCTATAGTGTCCATAATAAAGATCAAATTCTATAAAATAATGCATAGGTACGCCAAACTTAGGGAAAATGTTGCATTTTAATAAACTGCTTATTACCCGACTGCGGCGAAGCCCAAAAGGAGGGTTATTTTAAAGTATTCATAGTCTACAATTCTACATTACCTGTAGGTACCTAGTTCGAAATGTTGCTCAATATTTTTATTAACACACACACGCAGCGCAGTCACCTTCACAACATTATCTTCTAAATTCAAATTTTGAATGCAGTACAATGCTTGAAACGTCGAATCCAGCTATGTATCGAAAACAATGGTCATCATTTTGAACAATTAATCAGTTACCTAAGGTTTAATAGGTAGGTAACATAAGGAAAATTAAAAAACGATTTTGTTAAAAATGAGCTCTTTTCTTTAGTTTGCCTCTTTTTTTTACAGAATTCGATCCTTATTAGCGACACGTGTTTGTTTTCTAAATCAACGGATTCGATTCCTGGCTAGAAATATTGATTTTACACAAATTCAATGATGCAGTTTTAGTTTTCATCAAAATCGAGCCCGAGACTCCTTTGAGTACCTACCTACCCACTTTTCGCTATTCCTCATAGTTTCGGACTTGGCCATTGGCCACTTGAAAAATTCAGCCTGTATAATACGATATTAGATTTTATTTAAGAAACTGAATTTTTATAACATTTCAGAAATTAGCAGCATCATTTTTAAACAAACTGGCCCAGTTGGAAGAGGGACGACGATACCTGAATTATACATCAAAAATAACGAATGACATTAAAAAAGTTTTAAGAAAAAGAGGGTCGAAATTAGAAGAGGATACTAAAGAATATTTAAAAGCCGCAGTAAATCTGCTTCATCCACCAATGACGCAAAATATTAATTATACATACTCCTGCAGACAAAATGGCGAAGGTAAACTAAAGAACATTTCTACCAAGAACAACTATACCAAAAGTAGAAAATCATTGGAAAGTCCATGTCCAAGTCAAAAGAAGTCCAATGTTGGAGTAAACACTGATGGAAAAGATAGTACCTATCTATACCAATTACTTTAATTAATGGACATTAGGGAATTTGGATGTGTAGGTAAAATCCTGAGAATACCTATTTGTTTATTCAGAGTGTAGAATTTCTACTATGAGATTGTGATTTTCAGGTAATTTGCGGGAAATTATAAATGCTCTACAACAATTTAGAAAGTATATGACTTTAGCTGAAGTTTTTACGTATTTAGACTTATTATACAGCTTCAGTAACGCAGGAAAAGACAATACAGATTTAACATTGTATTTGCCTAGTTTGCTGCTCCTATTCAAAGAAATGGTGAAAGGGTATGACAATAGTGAAATGAATATCGTAATAACAAACATTCTTAACAATATTGTCTCAAAGAATATGTTAAAACAAAAAGAAGCGGAAGAGGCTATACAAATTTTAGTGGCAGAAACAGCTACAGAGGTAGGTATTGCACTCAATTCAAAATATTTTAATGCATTACTTTTGCCTTTTTCACAATTGATTAAAAAATTTTAGCCAGTTGAGGTAAGGAATCAAATAGTTCAAACGCCACAAGTGCAAAAACATACAAAGAAGAAATACAATAAATCAAAACTATACTTGGGATCTACTAAGTTTCGTCAAGCATCAAGACTCAAAGGTACCTTATTATTTATATAAAGTATTGGAACAACATAATTATAAATAATTTCATAGCTATGATTGCTAGATAGTATTTGGATTAAGTACCAGTTTTACAATTTCAGAATTAGGATGCGATACACACCTGGTTACACCAAAAAAGTTTAGGGGCAAGTAGAATTTTGCTACAAATTATGATTTTAATCGAATAAGACTTCAAGAGCATACGTACAACTACTTTTCTTTACAGATGGAAAAAGTATTATTGTGGTACCAGTTGAAAAAAAAAAGAAGACAAGTTGGTAAAGAAGTTTATATTACCAGTAACAATATTATGAACCAGCCCTCACATAAATCTACAATAACAAAAAAGATAAATTACAACAAATCTGTGTATAAATATTTGATGATGTATGTAAAATTTTACATATTCACCATAGTTTTCTTTAACATAATTTTATGTTTTTACTTCAGTTTTCTTTAATATACAATTTGTTACACTCAAAACGGAAATATATATTGCAGTAAATGCATTTGGAATGATTATAGGATAAAACACATTTTTGGTACATTGGCAATGTTATTACACTTTTTAGCAAGCAAGTGTTAGTAAATCATTAAATTAATAGCCCTATAAATGAGATCTAAATAAAAAATGTTTTAACAATTCACCACAACATCATGTCTTTCTACAAGACCAAAAATAAATAAAGCTGTCAATCAATAAAACTCCAGGGGCCATAATATGAAGTATTAAAGCCATCATGATTCCAGTGTAAAAAAGGATAGTACAATTGGTCAAGTATGGCTCCGTCTCTGTCTTAACCTGTCAAGCTCTGTGTGTATTACGATATATATTATGTAATATGATACAATAGCAAATCAATTGTGTCTCAATAGTGGAGCTTGAGAGGTTATACTGGAATCATGATGGCATTAAACCGTCATAATATAGCACCAGATCACATTAACAATTAGTCAAACTGACTATCATCATAATGGTCATTATAACTTCTGCGAGATTTATCATAGACTTCTACTGTTCTCTTATTAGATGGAACTGGAGCAGTTTGTCTAAACAACATTGCCAACAAAATATAAAACCCTCCAACAATTTTACTAAAGAAATCTAATAAACCAAGAAACATTGGTGTGGAGTTCTTTACTAAAAGAGAGAATTCTCTGATCAGTGCTAATATAAAGTTTCCAAGAAAGTTTACAAATGAAGTACTTCCTGTGAAGATTGCAATAAAAAAAGCAAGCAAAAATGTTACAAATTCTTTCACATTGCTTATAGATAAAGCACCTTTAAGAGTCTCAACAAAGTCAATATAGGTTTCATTGAGAGCAGTAACACTACTTTCTAGTTTCTTGTCAGTGTTAACAGTCGGATTAGCTATCTTTGCTGAGCCAGTTAAAATTGGTTCTACTTCTAAAAATGCATCAGAAATATGTCTCAAACATTTCAATGTCACCATAACTTCACCATCCCTGAATTTCAAACTCTTGATTTGGAACCAAAAGGGGCCGAAGGGTTGGTTATCTATCTCTGTCCACAAGCAGATGCCGGGCGTATATCCCAAAGATTCTGTATCTGTGATACCTATCCAGTGCGTGTTAGGACAAATGGTAAGCAATTTATGTTGTACATCAAACAAGTCCTTCTTTAATGTCACTTCTGCGGCACTGATAATAACTACGTCACGGTATCCGATACGTTTGTCCGCAAGTCTCCTTTCTACGTAGCGGCCCAAGAAGATGCGTGACTTCAATCTTTCTTTGAGATAATTTTTAATTTTTGTCGGCTCAGTGTCATCTTGGCTGTCGTATTGAGACGTCGCTACTGATGAGTTCAATGATAAACTTGGCTGCACAACACTCATTTTACAATTTTAATAAAATGTTTATAAGAAATTGTATATAATAGAAAACCAAAACAACAAAGGCTTTTTGCCTTCTCACTTCTCGCCTCTCGGTAGTTTGACAAGTTGAAGAAATGAATGAATGACAGAATGACAACAGTGACACGTAGGTTCCTATTTACTTATCCAAACATTTTGGCTGTTTGCCTACTTTTAGCATCACCACAACAACCGGCACGACCGATCATGTTCTGGACTTATTTACAAAATATTTTGTTTTTTAATATTTTCACAAGCACGATAAAATAATAAAGTTCTTTTTCTACTAAGATGTGTGATGCAATCGCTCGTGTATATTCTGTGATATATTGTGTCAACTGGAACGACAATATATATTGACATGACAGTGATGGGTGCGTACTTCGTTCGGAAATCATCCGTCGTTCCAGTTAGTGTTGTCTAACTATCGATAGTAAATGTTGATCTATTGATAATTGACCTTGAAAACTAATAACAATAGCGATAGTTGTTGACCTTGAAAACTACTAACAATATCGATAGGGTTATCGATAGTATTGGAATTTTACAAAACTATCGATACTATCAATCGTCAGACATGAGTAATACTATTGATGAAAAGCAATAGTGTTGAGTTGTGATACTATTGATTTATCAATAGTATCACTTGCTCTAGCAAGTGCGCCATTTATGAACCGGTTCTGAACCACCCACCGGCGTTTTTCAATGAATATTCGTCGTACCGGGACGACTGTCAGCACATACTAGGCTTAACCCCTCCGCATCTTGTCAGTCGCTTGCAGTGGGGCGGCGTCCGCGTCATACCTAGAATAGAATATCGATGGGGTAAAAATATCGAGAGTTCTAATAGTATCGATAGTAAAGCTATCAATTGTTGTAAAACACTTTTAGAGCGATATAGTATCACAACTTAATACTATCGATACTATTGCTCTTCATCAATAGTATAACTCATTTTTGATTGGTACTGTCGATAGTATTACTCTACGGAGGACGGAAAAATAGAAGACTTCTTCATGTCTTATGCAGGATGTCCCCAGTGCCCCACCCCTCCGACACAGTAAATAACAGTTTAAATCCACTGCATTAAAATCAATTTTACGATGACATGCTAACCCCGCGTTTCAAGCGAGCAGTCCGCTCCCCCGCGAAGTAACAGCTGCAACTTGAAAGTGGTATGCATGTCAGCGCCTCGCAGGCCGTTCGCGGCCTTCACGCTGCTTGCACGGCTGTCCCATCGTCCGCAAATTGTCACTCACTAAATGTTCGCAAACCTGTCTGTTAGGTGAAAAGTAGCCGTTGGTGCGTACCGCGTACCTTGACGGTGAGCTACCAACTTGTAACCGGCGCGTGAACAACAAGCCGTCACCTCACCGGTTGTCGGTCGTCTTGCTGACGGCACTTAGCCGACGGCGCGACGCCTTGGCGACCAGCGGGTGGACATTCGAGGCGGTGATGAGCGGTTATTGCGCTAGGGCGTTGCCCGCGTTGCAGTTTTATGGAAGGTCCATTCTGACTCTGTTTATAGGGTGGTTCCAGATACACTTCTGGACACATCTATTGGCCCACCTTAGAGTTTAGGTTTCGATGGCCCCTACCGAAATATGATTGCTAGATTGAACAAAAACTGTTGATGCAGTTTTAAACCTGATACATTTTACCATCTTTTTCGATCGTAGTGTTTTAAATTTGAATTCAGAATACCATACGACATGGAGCTACGCCTAACAAGTCGGATATGCGCCTTGTTAAAGGCAATTGATTTTTGAATAAAAAACATGTTTTATCAAATAAAGGTTTAATTTAATAACGCGTGTTGCCTCCATGGGTATCTACCACAGCTCTCATACGATTAGGCATAGAGTTTATCAACCGCTCTATGAAATTTTGAGGGATCATCTCCCATTCCTCTTCTATGGCAGTTTTCAACTCCTGCATCGTCTGGGCAACTGGCTGACGAGCCCTAACACGTCTTTTTAGCTCGTCCCACATTTGCTCAATGGGGTTCATGTCTGGGCTTCTGGCTGGCCAGTCCATAACTGTGATGTTCACATCCCGAAGATATTCCCTGACGATACCGGCCGCATGGGCTCTTGCATTATCATGCATAAAAAGGAAATTTGGGCCCACATAGTCCGCGTTTGGTACCACGTGAGGTTCTAAGCACTCACGAATGTACCTTTCAGCATTTAATGTTGGCAGCCGTGGTCCTGTAGCAACCTCAAGTTGAGTTTTGCCGCTCGCGGATATACCGCCCCAGACAGTCCATGAGCCACCGCCATAAGCAACCCTCTCTTCAAAGCAGCATTGTGCGAAACGCTCTCCCTTACGTCGGTAGACCTTCTTCCTTCCATCATTGCCATGTAACACAATTTTAGACTCATCAGAAAAGAGTACACGGCTCCAATCTTGCTGTGTCCAATTTAAATGACTGCGTGCGAAATGAAGGCGCGCTGTTCGGTGGGCTCGCGTTAGTTTGGGCCCATTAGCTGGCTTGTGTGGTACCATATCGCGTTCTTTTAACCTTCTCCGAACAGTTCGAGCGCTCACAGATACTCCGTGGAAGTCGCGAAGTTGGTTTTGTATCTCAATGGAGGTAAGGTGACGATTTCTCAAGCTGGTCATCACGATGAATCGATCCTGCCTTTCAGTTGTGACCCGAGATCGTGGCCTTCCTTGGCGACGAACAAAGCCGCCAGTCTCTAGGTACCTCCGATAAACATTTCGGACCGCAGATCGACTTAAATTAAGTTGAGCACTCACGATTCTTTGGCTGTGTCCGGCCTGAATAAGTGCCACAGCTTGGGCGGCGACTTCAGGTGAAGTATCCATAGATTATTGATAGAACCTCACCTTAATGTTAAGAATAAGTAATGTTTGTTGCAAAATCAAAGATATCAATCACTTTTTCAAGAATTAAATCCAAGTAAACCAATAAAACCAAGTTTTCTTAGTATTCGATTGTTTGATATCAACAAACAGGCTCCAAATTGTCTTTTGTTTCTTTAAATTCTGTGTTCGAAATTCAAAAAAAGACTATTGAATGAAATTGTGAATGTGCCAGGTTCAAAACTGCATAAAAACTTTTTGCTCGACCTAATATAAAATTTTAGCTAGGACCAAACGAAACTGAAAATACAAGGTGGGCCAATAGATGTGTCCAGAAGTGTATTATGGAAAGGATAAGTCCTAAAAATAAAACAGACCATAATTTTATAAAATTTGTACAATTTAATTAAATTGATACTGACAAAAATTTGAAAAGAAGACGTACCTTTTTACTAGGTATTAAAATATGTTCTGACTTCTGAGTATTTATAAAATGTCTCCTAGCTAAAGGTATTTAGACAAACTATAATATGTTTACCCATCACAAGCCTCATTTCTCTAAACATCTCGGAACACTAGGTAAAATAATTCATAATATTCTTCTTTATAAGTCAATTTAGTTAGTCTTTTAATTTAAAATGCAACAAGCTTTCCGAATAGGGAATTTTGATATAATATTCTTATACAAAACAACTAAACAAACATAAAAGTCTGTTCCAATAGACTATAGGGCACTTAATATTTTATTTCACTAAGGATATTTCTGCATTTATCTACATTAAGAAAATATGTATTTCATATATTTTCTATACATATATAAATCGCTAGGATACGCCAGAATTGTAAGTATTCTGTACAGTAAAATACGCTCCATTACACAAGTCATTAAATCCATTTGAGGAAAATTAAAAATAACGTAATTAAATAACAATATAAGGTACTAGCATCATATAAGCACAATGTTTTAATATTATTTACTGAAATGTAGAAGCTTACTTTATTACAAAAATAAATAGTTGTTAGGTGGATTTACCTACAATCAAAACATTACAGGAACAAAACATGTCCTATCGTTATTGGGTCCGAAAACTAAAAAAAAATACTACTTCTATATGCCAAGATCGTCGGCAAAACAAACGCTGCCTTTCGAACGGCTAGGAAACTATTTTAATATAATTATATGACTTAACCATGTCGAGTTTATTAAGGCTTGTTTACGCATATCGATTTCTCTACTTACCCCCAGTTGGTATAACATTACACCACGTTTAATACAAGGAGGTTAGTGTTTAAAGTGATGGTAATTAATGTAATGAACTCTTGACTTCACTAATTAGGCATAATTTAATGAGTTTTAAGTAGTTAGGTAGTGAAACAGTAGCTGCTCGCGATCATTGAGAAGAGCGGTCTCAGGAGTAGCAACCTTAATTTTTTAAGTTCACTTGCGTAAACAAGCCGTAATATTCACACGTACAGACACCAGCACACCAAGCTACTACAATCTGTCAAATTTCTTTAATAGATTTTCAACTTTATCGCTAAAGCATATGGTTCAAAGTTCATTGGGAGAATTTGACAGTTTCGGGTACCTGGATGTGCTGGCGTCTGTACCATTCAAATGACAGAGGTAGTAACAAAAAGAAAAATAACACATCATCTACAAACTTCGTAATGTTATTTCAACTACTTAGGTAATAAAGTTTTTAATCTAAAGGACTATAAAAGATAAAAATAATGTACTTTTACTCTTACCAAAAGTCTTAACTCAAATTGCAATCTTCATAACATTCGTTTTAAAAATTGTAAGCATTCAAGTTTTTACGACAAAGTTCAATATTAACTACATTTTTTAAGAATAAGTTGACAAGATGACAATATTTTGACTAATTTAAAAAGACGGAGTAAAACCTGCAATATATACGTAAAAGTGCTAAGGACCTTCGTCTTACAATAATGTAAACTCCTTGCGGTTTACGAATGCTTAGCTCGATAGAAATCACAATTTCTCTAACTAGCAATAAGTACCAAAAGTGTACTCTCCATTTTACTCCTAAGAAATATATAATACCACAGTAAATATTCTGCATATTTATACATTCACAACCACATTTATAAAAATCCATACTAACTTCGTTGTGAACATAAGATTGCAGAATGTTAAGCATTGTAATAATAAAATAAAATTATTTAATTCTCAAAATAAGTTATCATAAGGATGATACAGTCAATTAAAGTCACAGCACCCTGTGCAATGTTAGGCCATAATACATTTTCCGAAACAATATAAAATCAATATTGCATTTTTTCCTAATGGCACCTAAGAAAATGTCATAACAAACTATACTAAACACAATAGTGTTTCATCATTACATTTGACACAGCCCAGGGAAGGACATGAAAACAATAAACTTAACTATTAATATAAAACATTCGAGTCGCATCAATCTCGCTTGCAAAACAAAATCGAACACCACATATGCACCAATTTGGTTCACCTTCAGTACATGACGATAATATAGAATCGTCGAAACCGCATTTCTGCGCCAAATCCTTGAGACAGGAATTGTGAAAGGCGTTAATCCGCCAGCAAAGCTATGATTTTTAATAATTTCCCGGTAATTAAACCGTGATAAAGTTATTTCACGATGAGAAAACCGTGTACACTCGCTAGGAACTTGTCAAAGTTATCTTGGAAGCGGAGTTTGTGGGTTCTCATCCCGTCGAAGAGAACTCCGTTAGTGAGTACGCCGAATGCTTCTTCCAGCCGGGGTACGTTAGCGGGGTCGTTGACGGCAAAAGCTTCGATGAGCTGCCTCGCTAACCCTTCAAGTAAGGCTGGTTTCACACAAGTGAGTGAATAAATGGCCGCTCCAGCTGCTGGAATGGAATCCGGTGGTATTTCCATCTTAATAATGAGCATGAGTAGTAATTCGGCAAGAGTGAGTAAGGACAGCGCGTAGGGATTGTCGTCGCCTAGCGTTCTCACTTTGTTAGAGAGTCCGACTATAGTGTCGCAGCATAACGTGGATACATCACAGGATACAGCGGTGAGTCCAACGCGTAACGCCGTCACTACCATGTTAAAATCGTCCATGGGAAGATTGGTAAGCTAGAAAATAAAATAGAAGCGTTGAAATCATATGCATGGTAATTGCTTTAACGCAGTTAGTCTGTGTGGTGCCGGACTTAAAGAATACCACCACCCCTTACTTCCCGTGGGTGTCGTAAAAGGCGACTAAGGATCGTACCGGAGAATGGGCAGCAGCGTTCTCTATGTATTCCACCATCATACCATACTGCGATCGATCGCCAACCCGCTTGCCAAGCGTGGCGATTATGGCAAACCCTCCCAAAATTGGGGAAGGCCTATGTCCAGCAGTGGACATCTATCGGCTGAAACGAGTTAGTCATAGAAAGAAGAAATACTAAATAGCGTCAATAGATGTTTTTATTTGGCTTTCTAGCTAACTTTTAAAAACCTAAACCATTTATTTCAATTAAAACATTTACAGGCAATTTTGAATTGTCAAGGGGTTGGTCAGCAAGTCAGAAAGTTGAAGCTAGTTGCTAAACGTAAATCTCTATGAAGAGGAATGGACAAGAAACTTCAAGCACACTCTTTTATATCAAGATATTACATGGGTACATTATCCTTGTTGCTTCTAACAATGTTTTGAAATTTACCATTGTCATCTAAGACAGGTATGTTACTTACTTGATCAGCATTATCCAAGTCCCTCAACATTCTATACGCGTGTTGTGCCAGTGTGGGCAATGCCAGCAATGGCGGAGTGATCAACGGCAGCAGTAGCCGCAGGCCGCGCGCGCACGTGTCGCCCACGCCGCGGTCGGCGCCCGAGCGAGCAATGCTGCAGATTACTTCCATTAAAGCGCAGATGTCCTGGAAATAAAACATTGTTTTGAATTCCTAGAAGAAACCTCTAAAGCAATACTTTTATATTTTTACCGTTTACTTCTTGGAAGCTAAAAACAAGAATGTAACTAATTTATAGAAAGCATTCCGAAAAGTTGGACGACTTAGAACGGAACACACGCGTCGAGTCCAGAAAAAATAGCAACATATTTGAGAGAAAGAAATTGGTGACTATTGCTAGGCAGAGGTCAGCTAAAAAAAAAATTAAGACGTATAGCGAAATATTCAACCTTTTCTGAATACCCAAACGAATTTCATCAGTTTATATATTTATACGATTACTGCAAAAGGAAATTCGTTATAAAGTTACCTCATACACTTCTTCTTCAGCATCTTGCGGAATACTCGATATTTTACCGGAGTTCCACCTCATGTATACTTCAAACGTCGTGTTACATATTTCCAGGAATCTGTGAACATACCTTCGGCATAAATAGCAACTATTAACTATAGCTTTAGGGCGTATGATTCGCTAGTGCTTCTATGTGAAGTTATATTTCATTTTCTATTTGCATGCAAGAAAAATGTTACACCGACCCCAAATAAACTGGGTTATGGACAGGAGAATGACGATGCAAGAAAAATTATACACTTCTGGACACATCTATTGGCCCACCTTAGAGTTTAGGTTTCGATGGCCTCTACCGAAATATGATTGCTAGATTGAACAAAAACTGTTGATGCAGTTTTAAACCTGATACATTTTACCATCTTTTTCGATCGTATTGTTTTAAATTTGAATTTAGAATACCATACGACATGGAGCTACGCCTAACAGTAACAAGTCGGATATATGCGCCTTGTTAAAGGCAATTGATTTTTGAATAAAAACATGTTTTATCAAATAAAGGTTTAATTTAATAACGCGTGTTGCCTCCTATCTACCACAGCTCTCATACGATTAGGCATAGAGTTTATCAACCGCTCTATGAAATTTTGAGGGATCATCTCCCATTCCTCTTCTATGGCAGTTTTCAACTCCTGCATCGTCTGGGCAACTGGCTGACGAGCCCTAACACGTCTTTTTAGCTCGTCCCACATGTGCTCAATGGGGTTCATGTCTGGGCTTCTGGCTAGCCAGTCCATAACTGTGATGTTCACATCCCGAAAATATTCCCTGACGATGCCGGCCGCATGGGCTCTTGCATTATCATGCATAAAAACTGGCCAAGTGCGAGTCGGACTCGCACACGAAGGGTTCCGTACCACAAGGCAAAAACGCCGAAAAAAACATGTTTGTTGTATGGGAGCCCCCCTTAAATATTTATTTTATTTTAATTTTATTATTTATTATTAAAGTTAAAATACAACTGAATATTTTGTGAATATTTCAAGTGCCTACCTGTTGCCATTTTTGATATCGAGCAAAAAAGGGCAAAATAATCGCGTTTGTTGTATGGGAGCCCCCCTTAAATATTTAATTTATTTTGTTTTTAGTATTTGTTGTTATAGCGGCAACAGAAATACATAATTTGTGAAAATTTCAACTGTCTAGCTATCGCGGTTGTTGAGATACAGCCTGGTGACAGACAGACGGACAGACGGACAGACGGACAGACGGCCAGACGGACAGACGGACAGACAGCGAAGTCTTAGTAATAGGGTTCCGTTTTTATACGGAACCCTAAAAAGGAAATTTGGGCCCACATAGTCCGCGTATGGTATCACGTGAGGTTCTAAGCACTCACGAATGTACCTTTCAGCATTTAATGTTGGCAGCCGTGGTCCTGTAACAACCTCAAGTTGAGTTTTGCCGCTCGCGGATATACCGCCTCAGACAGTCCATGAGCCACCGCCATAAGCAACCCTCTCTTCAAAGCAGCATTGTGCGAAACGCTCTCCCTTACGTCGGTAGACCTTCTTCCTTCCATCATTGCCATGTAACACAATTTTAGACTCATCAGAAAAGAGTACACGGCTCCAATCTTGCTGTGTCCAATTTAAATGACTGCGTGCGAAATGAAGGCGCGCTGTTCGGTGGGCTCGCGTTAGTTTGGGCCCATTAGCTGGCTTGTGTGGTACCATATCGCGTTCTTTTAACCTTCTCCGAACAGTTCGAGCGCTCACAGATACTCCGTGGAAGTCGCGAAGTTGGTTTTGTATCTCAATGGAGGTAAGGTGACGATTACTCAAGCTGGTCGTCACGATGAATCGATCCTGCCTTTCAGTTGTGACCCGAGATCGTGGCCTTCCTTGGCGATGAACAAACCCGCCAGTCTCTAGGTACCTCCGATAAACATTTCGGACCGCAGATCGACTTAAATTAAGTTGAGCACTCACGTTTCTTTGGCTGTGTCCGGCCTGAATAAGTGCCACAGCTTGGGCGGCGACTTCAGGTGAAGTATCCATAGATTATTGATAGAACCTCACCTTAATGTTAAGAATAAGTAATGTTTGTTGCAAAACCAAAGATATCAATCACTTTTTCAAGAATTAAATCCAAGTAAACCAATAAAACCAAGTTTTCTTAGTATTCGATTGTTTGATATCAACAAACAGGCTCCAAATTGTCTTTTGTTTCTTCAAATTCTGTGTTCGAAATTCAAAAAAAGACTATTGAATGAAATTGTGAATGTGCCAGGTTCAAAACTGCATAAAAACTTTTTGCTCGACCTAATATAAAATTTTAGCTAGGACCAAACGAAACTGAAATACAAGGTGGGCCAATAGATGTGTCCAGAAGTGTATCACACTAATATTATAAAGTCGAAAGTTTGCGAGTGTTTGTATGTTTGTTACTTCCTCACGCACAGACGGCTGGACCAATTTTGATAAAATTTGGTATGGAGGTAGCTGACACCCTGGATTAACACATAGGCTACTTTATCCCAATATTCCCACGGGATCGAAATATATGCGGGTGAAATCGCGGAGCGCTGCTAGTATGTGCGTGTGGTGTGAGGGCCACTTTGTTAAAACTCTTTGAAAATGTGCTTAGGATTTAGTGAACATTCCCAAAGAATTGTGAAAGTTGGTTTCAGATTTTGTGAAAGTCTAATAACCGAGTTATAGACTGTAAAGTTGGGCCCTCAGTTCTCACATAGAGGATTGAGGGCCCACCTAAAACTGATAAACTATGGACACTACAGAAAAAGTCTTAATGCCAAAATCTAATCTAATGCCAAACAAAATTTGTGAAAACAAGATATTATCGCAAAACACTGTCCTACTTTGTATATCTTCGTACAAAATGGGCCCTCAATTCTCATACACGTAAAAGTTTATTACGCAATTATAATGAAATCATTAACTTACAGCTACTGTTTGAAATCCTATATGCTACTAAATAAATTGTGAAAATTTATGAAAGCAAGAACAGGTCACCACCTTTTGTTGTTTAAAAGTTATGACCTTGATAAAATTCGGGCCCTCAGTCCTCCATTTTATTTTGTTTTCGATTTATTACGCATAACGTATGAAAGATAAGACAAACACAAAATTGTGTCTTTTTGTGAAAAAAATTGTGCAACAAATGCGATACCTACCAGAAAGAAATTAAAAGACCCTTTATTGTATAAGTAAATCGAGTTTTATTTTTATTCTCTGTATTAGGAAATAGGGTGACCACAATTTCTTTTAGATTGCAGTAAAGATTAGTAAATGTAGAGTCATAGGTCTTAATAAACTTTCTTTGATTTTTCGCTTATTATCGTCATAGCATTTGTACTCAAGTTTCGTGATAAAAAAAATAAATTTCGGAAATTGAACGATCACATAGAAAAATAATGTTCCCCAAATCATTTTTGCTTGAAAAATCGTTCATTCCGAAAAAACTAATGACAATAATCAAATAATTTATTTATTATTTTTATAAAGGCTTTTGCCCAGCAATGGGACAATGAAGGCTAAATATAATCCTAACTAAGTAATATTATAAATGCGAAAGTAACTTTGTTTGTTAGCTTTTCACGCCTAAACCACTGTACCTTTCATCCCGAAAAAAGTGCTGTTCCCGAGGAAAACAATAATAACGTTATTATGATAATAGATGGAGCCA
The DNA here is from genome assembly GCA_916614155.1 of Mesoligia furuncula. Classification (NCBI taxonomy): domain Eukaryota; kingdom Metazoa; phylum Arthropoda; class Insecta; order Lepidoptera; family Noctuidae; genus Mesoligia; species Mesoligia furuncula. Next base: position 10,282,113 of record OU744807.1, read on the forward strand.
TATGACTTTCGAATTTCACGCGGACGAAGTCGCGGGCAGAAGCTAGTACCTAATAAAGCAGTGCGTTCCTGGATGTTTTTTTTAGTCCTAGGTACTTGCACAATAACAAATATGTTTTCTGGAGTATGAAATAATTATATTTTATTTAAATAAATTTACAATTTATAAATAGGTGAAATTGAATTACTTACCTAAACAATTCTTAGAGTGACTATCTAAGTACTAGGTATTTAGTAAAATATTACGAACTTATAAAATTATGAGTACCTAGGTATCAAAACAAACTTACCTTGAATGTTTGATATCTGACCGAAGATGATTGAGTGTCTTGACCGAAGATGTGTTTGCGTATTAAAAAATTATTATTATTTTTATTCTTCACTACAACTGTTTCATAAAACTCGCCTTAATGCTTTATTACCTACAACTTCCGCTGCACTATCATAAACTATTGTTTAGTAACTACACTAAATATTACAGCTATTAGTTAGGATTATATTTAGCCTACATTGTCCCATGGCTGGACAAAAGCCTTTATAAAAATAATAAATAAATTATTTGATTATTGTCATCAGAACGAACGATATTTCAAGCAATAATGATTTGGGGAACAGTATTTTTTTTTGTGATCATTCGAATTCCGAAATAATTTTTTTTTATCACGAAATTGAGTACAAATGCTATGACGATAATAAGCGAAAAATCGAAGAAAGTTTATTAAAACTTATACTCTACATTTACTAATCTTTACTGCAATCTAAAAGAAATTGTGGTCACCCTATTTGCAAATTCAGATAATAAAAATAAAACTCGATTTTCTTATATAATAAAGGGCCTTTTAATTTCTTTCTGGTATCGAATTTGTTGCACAATTTATATCACAAAAGGAGACAATTTTGTATTTGCCTTATCTTTCATACGATAAGCGTAATAAATCGAAAACAAAAGAAATGTAGGACTGAGGGATAACTTTCAAACAACAAAAAGTGGTGACCTGTTCTTGCTTTTATAAATTTTCACAATTTATTTATTAGCATATAGGATTTCAAACAGTAGCTGTAAGTTAATGATTTCATTATAATTGCGTAATAAACTTTTACGTGTATGAGAATTGAGGGCCCATTTTGTACGAAGATATACAAAGTAGGACAGTGTTTTGCGATAATATCTTGTTTTCACAAATTTTGTTTGGCATTTGCTTAGATTTTGGCATTAAGACTTTTTCTGTAGTGTCCATAGTTTATCAGTTTTAGGTGGGCCCTCAATCCTCTATGTGAGAACTGAGGGCCCAACTTTACAGTCTATAACTCGGTTATTAGACTTTCACAAAATCTGAAACCAACTTTCACAATTCTTTGGGAATGTTCACTAAATCCTAAGCACATTTTCAAAGAGTTTTAACAAAGTGGCCCTCACACCACACGCACATCTGCTAGTTTGATAATAAAAAATTAAGAAACATACTTATTCACATTCTGCGGCTGTACTGAATGCAGCATCCTCTTAGCGCTTTTAGCGAGTAAGTTTAACGCTGGCAACACTACTCCAGGGTAATTGTGATATCTAAATATGATCCCAGGTATCTTATCTAAGGCACCAATTAACATCATGAATTGTTCGTCCATTGTTCCGACCTGCGAAATGAAAGATTCGTAAATAAAATTATTGTTTGTAACACCACTGAGATAACAGAATTCTGTGTGGTTATAATATGAAAATTTACTGCACGATCTGTACTGTAGACGGTTTAGCCAGAATGGGTTTCAGATGCAACCTCCACGCATGGATTATGAGATGAACACTTTTTCTTTTTTTAGAAGAATAAGAAAAAAAAAGAAGAGACAACTGGGAGAGCTGACAGGCCCCGTCCAATGTAAAAAAAGTAGTTTTATGTAGAAATATTAATCCATAGTTTATATTTTGGACTACACTTTTTAAAGATCACGATACATTACATTTATAGAAACCCTGCAACAACATCTGCTAGTAGAAAGAACCTGCCTTTTCAGTTAAGGAAAATCAGGCTATTTTCGTGAAACAAGCCAGGTTCCATAATTCTGTTTGAATAATAATGCTTGTAACAAAGTTTGTCTACACAAATTCTTTTCTGACCAAGACAAAAAAACTCCAAACGACAGTTAAACCACAAAAGATATGCGCTTCGGTAATCTTCGCGTTTCCGAACTCGCACGAACGTGCTTCGCGCCACAGAGTAACCCCTCACAGGGGCGAACATTCTAAGTTTGTATGAAGTTATCTCTCTGTCGGGTTGGTTGCTTACTCCGCAAATCGTCATTTGTCGCTTAAATGTTTTTTGAAATTACATATTCTAGCATATTCTATAATTTTGTAATCATTGTAAGCAATGCAAAATAGGCAAGTACTTTCAGGGTTGTCATAGCTCTTTATTAGATCTCACCATCGCACGTTCGTATTTCCAAAGATAGACGATGATTCCCGAAGCGCAAACTTTTCTTGGGATATTATATATTGATGTTTCTTACCTCAAGCACGCCTTCAGTGACTCCAATAAAACAATCCAGTGTGTCGGCGAGCATGTTGCGCACTGGTTCCGTATCAGACTCCATGTTTATTAAATTCATTAGCTTATCTTGTAACGACACCGTACTTGACAATAGACGGTTTCGGACGTCACCTGTAGAATAAATGAAAATAAGTATTAACACCGATTAAAAAATGAAGAAAAAAAAACAATTTTTTCACCGACATACGTGCGTATAAAAAAAGACAAGTTATGAGATTAGTTACTTCCTGTAGAATTGGCGAGCAGAAGCGCTAATTTATAAAAAGTGGTAAAAAAAAATTGGGGGAAGACCCATAAAAGGGACGAAAGAGGACTAATTAAAAAGAACGTCACTTATTAGTAATAAATCAATTATTTAAATTAGGTTGACAATCACCACTTCTCAATCGTCAAACGTTTTTCTGTACTCCTCTCCCCCTCCCTCAATGTTACGTAACATCTAAGTGACCATTTTTACCTAAAAGTCAAAATTATTATGTTGCGTAACTTTAAAAAAATAAACTATAAATTTTGCAACCTTTGCGAATTTTGCGGGATTTTCTGTAAAACATAAACGAAAAGGGTTGCCAACTTGGGACATTTTAATTTCCTAGTTTTTTAAAAAAAAAGTTACGTAACGCGTTGTTCCAATACCCGCCCCTGTAACGCACCGTAACGTTTTCCAAGACCCCCCCACCCCCCAAATTTCGTTACGTAATACTTGAACGTTCCCTAACCACCCACAACCTACCAAGTGTTTAACACCCAAAATGTTTAATTTCGCGAGGAATCACCTTAATTAAAGATGAAGTAGAGTTTGAAAAGTTCTCAACTTCAAATTCTCAATGCAGAGACCGGGTATAAGAAATCCAATTGAGATGGTTTAGTAAAATCCACAAATTGGGACAAGCGTTACCAACGCCCTCTATACATACCTTCAGCATAAGTAGCGGCTATAGCGAAAGCCCTGTGTAACTCCTTCCTGAGATCACCCGGCAAGTTACAGCCGGCCGCTTCCCATTGCAACAGCGCAAGGAACTCTTCACAACTTGCCAGGGGATTTTGCCTTAGGAAAAAAGTAAGAATATGTTGATAAAGAGTATGTGATGCTTTTAATGGGACAGATACATGATATTGCCAAATTAATCTAAGATGGTAGGTACTTGCGTAGCCGATACGCACATCTTAGATTTTTGACGTGACTATTGTGTATCAGCGCATTCGACTAGATTACGTCAATGCATTAAGCTCGTCGAAAAGTTCCATACAACCTGTTCTTCGTGGAGTGGTTGCGTCAAGGCTCAGAACGCGTAATGGATTTCCTTCATAAAAACCAGAATGCGTTGTGGGCGAATATCAAAAAAAGAGTCACGGCACGAATTTCGCTTTGTTCGTTGTTTTCCGTTGTGTTTGCCAGGACCAGGGATTGGAACCGGTACCAAAAGTACAGGTTCTGTACCGGTACTTAGCGGCTCTTGCCATTTTGGGGCCTGGGTACCGTTTCCAGACACGTACCGGTAGTCCACCTAACAAGTACCGGTACTAAATTCAGGTACCCAGCGTGTAGCACAAATCTTATATATCAAGGCCTGGCCACACGCGTTGTGGCTGTTTTTATAAGGACTACAACGCAAATTTCGCGACATGGTCACAAAGAAAACGAAAACGCTTATTGAGCGAGAGCTCAGTTAGGATTTCGGTCTTTAAAGCATACACTTACTTGTGCTGTGAGTGCGCGAGTGTAGTAAGTAGATGTGTGGCATGCGACGCGGCGGCGGGCTGCGCGGCCTGGTGGCGCAGGCACGCGGCCGCGCGGCCCGCCAGGCGCGACACCACCCACGACACGCCGCGCGACCCGCGACCGAACGCGCACGCTAGGATCGGCGACATCTGTACACATAATAGATCATTTTTAGGGTTGCGTACCCAAAGGGTAAAAACGGAATCCTATTATTAAGACTTCGCTGTCTGTCCGTCTGTCTGTCACCAAGCTGTATCTCAAGAACCGCGATAGCTAGACTGTTGAAATTTGCACAAAGTATGTATTTCTGTTGCCGCTATAACAACAAATACTAAAAACAAAATAAAATAAATATTTAAGGGGGCTCCCATACAACAAACGCGATTTTTTTGCCCTTTTTTGCTCGATATCAAAAATGGCAACAGGTAGGCACTTGAAATATTCACAAAATACTCAGTTGTATTTTAACTTTAACAATAAAAAATAAAATAAATATTTAAGGGGGGCTCCCATATGTTATTTCGGCGTTTTTGCCTTGTGATACGGAACCCTTCGTGTGCGAGTCCGGCTCGCACTTGGCCAGTTTTTAGGGTTCCGTACCCAAAGGGTAAAAACGGGACCCTATTACTAAGACTTCGCTGTCTGTCCGTCTGTCCGTCTGTCTGTCACCAGGCTGTATCTCAAGAACCGCGATAGCTAGACAGTTGAAATTTTCACACATGATGTATTTCTGTTGCCGCTATAACAACAAATACTAAAAACAAAATAAAATAAATATTTAAGGGGGGCTCCCATATAACAAACGCGATTTTTTTGCCCTTTTTTGCTCGACATCAAAAATGGCAACAGGTAGGCACTTGAAATATTCACAAAATATTCAGTTGTATTTTAACTTTAATAATAAATAATAAAATTAAAATAAAATAAATATTTAAGGGGGGTTCCCATACAACAAACATGTTTTTTTCGGCGTTTTTGCCTTGTGGTACGGAACCCTTCGTGTGCGAGTCCGACTCGCACTTGGCCAGTTTTTTTTTACCAAGGGAATGATGCAGTGTCTTTTGTCACGGGCGCTATATAATGGAATCCCGAGCGTGACGTTCTAGGGCTAACGAGTTAAGACTAAAATCCTGCAGCGCAGGGAGAGATTCAAGCTCGTCTAAGACGGAGCTTCATCCCCGAAGAGAATACTGTACTCTTCACACCTGCGAGATAAGAAAAGCAATTCGATTCGATTTAATCAGTTTTTATTGTCAAAGTATTCATATCATTTTCCTAACCCAAATCATGGTAAGTATATCCGTGTGCCAAATTTTATCAGAATCTGTTAAGAGCGTTTACGCCGTACGGCATTTCATACAAACTTTCAAGCCCTTATTTTTCGAAATGAATGAACCGATTTTAATGAAACTTCATACGCATAAGCAGGATACAAAGGTCTAAAAAGTTAGTAGAGAACATTTACGAAATGTCTTATTAAAAAAAAAGATAACTGGAAAACTCTGTTTCTATGGAAAATTTAAAATCGGTCTAATTTGGCTGTAACACAATTTTTCGAAAATGTTTTCTACTAACTTTTTAGAACTTTGTATCCTGCTTATGCGTATGAAGTTTAATTAAAATCGGTTCATTCATTTCGAAAAATAAGGGCTTGAACGTTTGTATGAAGTGCCGTACGGCGTAAACGTTCTTAAGCTGTTTCGGCGTGAAAAGAGTTACCTTTAAGTTTTGAGTCACTGCCTGTGCGTCTGTCCTGTATGCCTATGTGTAACAACAGAATAATCCCGGGCGACCCGAGTTCTATATGAAGCTATATGGATAGAGCTTCATATGAACTCCCAAAGTAGTAAAAGTTTGTTGCCCTAGTGCTTGTAGAATTTTGCACGGAGCTTAACTTTCGTGCGGGTTTCAGACCCTGCTTAATAATATTATTATTAAGCAGTCTATATTATGCCTCTGCAGGGCACAAGCCTCTTCTGATACAGAGAAGGTATGAGCATTGATCACCACGGTTGTTCAAGGCGATTTCAGACATATATTATTTGTAAGTCCAGCTGCCCGATACTTGTTTACATCAGAGATTCAATCGCGTCTTAGCAGAAAGTGGTTTAAAAGGGATATGAATGAAGGCCACATACAACAATACCTAATAAAACCAGTTTGATAATGATACTATGCAATATCCATACTGTGCAGTCCGTCACGACAGGATACGGATGGTAAGCACGAACAATACAATGTACAGCATAACTCTATTGTTATATTTCACTTGATGCAGAACTGGAGGCTGAAGTATGGTTGTAATTTTGTAATGCTTTGTAAATGGTAAGAAGATGCATCGTACTACGCTAAGCAATAAATGCTGTTTATTGGTTCTGCACGAAGTTCCATCGCTGAAACTAAGGCTAATCGAGCCGACAAGTCAGCGAAAATAGAACATATTAAATCATTAATTACTTTGACTCTTCCCAGAAAAGCTGGTGGCGACTTGCTACAAACGATCAAAGTTAAAAGATTAGTCTATACTCTTTTAACTTTTGTAGGCTTTTGATCGTTTACATAGTAGGTATTGTGTGCCTCACGGCTGCGCCAAATAGGTACAGTTCAGCATAAATGTCAAACAACTGACGCTAGTTTTCAATTGGACCATATATGTTACGAGGCCGTCTTACGGATGTAAATCAGTTTTATGATGTGTGTAAATATTTAAATAGACAGATATGTGTAGAAAATAAAAATAAAACTGGCCAAGCGCGAGTCGGACTCGCACACGAAGGGTCGTCGTTTGTTGTATGGGAACCCCATTAAATATTTTTTTTATTCTGTTTTTAGTATTTATTGTTATAGCGGCAACAGAAATACATCATCTGTGAAAATTTCAACTGTCTAGCTATCACGGATCATGAGATAGCCTGGTGACAGACGGACAGTGTAGCCTTAGTAATAGGATCCCGTTTTTACCCTTTGGGTACGGAACCCTAAAAATGGATAAATATATTTTGTTTAAAATACAGTGGTGTTTAAGGAAAGAAATAAAATGGTGTGGTTGCACAAGAAATAAAGGACTGTCGTCAAGAAATAAAAGATAACCATATCATAAATTAATATCAATGAAACGTTGAAATTGATCATGTCTCGCTACATCAGTAGTCACATTATAAATGAAACCCACCTCAGAATAAACAGAAGGTTGTGGCATCAGGTACGAGTTGGCCCATATCTTGAGCAGCCAGGAGATTGTGGCAGACAGTTCTGGGCTAAACACGCTGCCGAGTCCGGCTTCCAGAGCCGCGCATTCCCATGCATTGATGCGGAGAATCTCACCAACCAACCTGGCGGGAAATAAAGAGTTACCTTTACACTTACGTTAATTAGTAGGTACAGTGTCAACTCGTGGTTTTACTTAAATTTACTTAACTTCTTAAGAGTGTCGATGGCAATCTAAATTGACAACCCATAATTGAGTAACAAGTTTAGTATTACCATTATATTTAGTTATCATCATCATTTCAGCCGAAAGACGTCCACTGCTGGACATAGGCCTCTCCCAAAAGGGGGAGGGTTTGCCATAATCGCCACGCTTGGCAGGCGGGTTGGCGATCGCAGTATGGTATGGTGGTGGAATGCATAGAGAACGCTGCTGCCCATTCTCCGGTACGACCCTTAGTCGCCTTCGACACCCACGGGAAGTATGGGGTGGTGCTATTCTTTAAGTCCGGCACCACACAGACCCATATAAATATGTCGTGTTTAAAAGGTGTTTAGCCTTAACAACTGATAAACACTGTTTTGTGGTAGTAAGGTTAATGTTTACATGCTGAAATTATAGAGCATGCCAAAGAAATATACATACATACATACAAACACTCGAAAAACATAACCCTCCTTCTGGCGCAGTCGGGTAAAAAATCGTTTTGCTGTTAGTTAAATATAGATATAACGTCGCACATATTATTATTGAGATGATGAGATTAGAGTACTATTTGAATTAGTTTCTCATTGTCTGATGATAAAGATCACGAGACGTTGTTAAGTTAAACGGGGTCATTATTAGCATTTAAAAATCAAGATACAATAACTAAAAATAACTCTTAAGCATATTGAATTAAATGATGTTATGCATTGCATCAGGTTATGTCAGAGACCAACAAAAGATTTTCCTTGCATTGTTAGATCGATATTTTACATGTGAAAAGAAAACAGTTGTTATGATAATAATGGGAACTATGAACTATGCATTATTACAAAAAAAAAATATGTTTTGTTAAGCATGCAATCACACATATAATGGTCTATTAGACGTAGTACGTGCAAAACCTATGATTGTTTTATAAGGGCTGATTTTTCAATCGACAGATAATATTTATTTATGGAATAAAATTGACGTCTGACAGATTTTGTAAGGAAGAACTGTCAAAAATTCAAAATTATTCCTCGAATAAAATTATCTGGCGTTGGAAAAATCAGCCCAAAGACAACTTATAAATATTTTAAGATTAAAATTGAATATTTTTTCATCTTAGTACAGTAAAGGAAAATTATTTCGTTTGCATTTTCAGTTATATACATACTTATTTATGATTGAATTTATATCTCCAGCACTATATCACGGTGCAAAAATTCAGAGGTAGATTTTTACCAAAAAAAAAAGCGTGTATGCTAACATGAACGAGTTCCTTTAAAAAAACCGTTTTGAATTTCTACAAAACCCTGCTTACGATGTTACGACGTTTCTGATATAAAATTTTCAATGTCGCATGTTGCCGTGAAATATTTTTATATCGACAGCAAACGTAGGAACAAATATTCAAATCCAGTCTGTATACTAGAAAGAAAAATGTACTTATGTAGAAATATAAAAATCTAAACTTACTTGAGTACAGAATCCACGTTTTCAGTATTGGTACTTTCGCCGACCAAGTATCTGAGAGAGGCGTCGACATTGGCGTTTTCCATCAAACTGAAGTAGATGATCTCTGAGGGAATCATCACAGTCTCGCCCTCTGTGCAGTCCACAGCTAGGAAGTGACCTGGACAAGTAATTAAACTGTTTAATTACTATCATTTTTTACGAAGCAGCCTGTTGTGTTTCGTCGATGCGTGGGAGTTAAAGTTCCTTAGGAATCTTCTGGGCACGCTCGTTCCATCATAGACCTCATCCATCGCTTTCCATCAGCCGTAATCGAGGAGGAATTTTTAGGCATTCTTTTAGGCTTTTTTGGTAATCGGACGCATGCCTAACACTCGAGATTGCAATCATTAAAGGAAAGAGGCAATCACAAATAACAATTAGATGGTTCGAGAAAAAATTGTTGGCGTTTTGACTTACACTAGGTTGTTTTCCATCACATAGATATCAATCGCATAAATACGCAGACCCGGAATAACTATTTATATACTTACCCTCTTACTAATAAACGTAGTATAGCGTCTATACATATAGTTACACAACGCTTTGTCTTCTTCTTTCGTTAGTCAAATTACTGACGACGGAAAGAGAGATATCGGTGTGTAACTATTGAGCTGATATAATACGTTTATTAGTAAGGGGGTTATAATTTATCGTGCATTTGTTTTGCGACTGTAGCGAAGAAAATTAAAATCACAGCCATTTTGCCGAACGGATTTTATACCTTATGTGTAACAAAATAAGGGTTGTTATTCTGTGTACTCTACATAGCAAAGAGATCTTACCAGTAATCATGAGAATCCAGTGCAGGTCTTCAAACAGGGTGACCATGTGTCCCCCTGCACTAATTGGCAGTTTTCCCATGTGCATCAACTGCAGTTGACTCTCAAGCCTATAGATAGACATAATACGAACTATATTAGGTTACCCGAAATAACTTCGTGAAACATAATTTTTAAATTTACGCAATCACAACACACAAATTCGCAGTGCTTCGCTTCTTTGTACTTATTATGAATTTAAATTCAAAAATTAATATTTTCAGAAGTTTAATGATTACTCTTCAGGTTGTAAAAGACATCAACGCGCAATAATATTATAGCGTTCTCCTTGTCAGAAACAGCCAGGCTATTGTATAAACTTGTGCGGCGGTTGTTTACATTTAAGCACTGTATTAAGTTTACAAAATGATGTTTATATAATATTACTAGCTGCGCCACGCGGTTTTACCCGCGTAAATGTCGATCCCGTGGGAATATCGGGATAAAAAGTAGCCTATATGTTAATCCAGGGTGTCAGCTACCTCCATACCAAATTTTATCCAAATTGGTCCAGCCGTTTGAGCGTGAAGAAGTAACAAACATATAAACACACACACACACTCACAAACTTTCACCTTTATAATATTAGTGTGATAAGATAGCCTTACGGAGCGACTTAGTCATGTTGACCAAGCATCTTAATAAAGATAAAAAAAAATATTTTAATGATTACTCTTCAGGCTGTAAAAGACATCAACGCGCAAACTGTTACCCTGAATTTAGTACATGATTCTAGACTTACCAGGGTTGAATATTTCGCGGGTTATTAAAACATAATCACAAACATATCTGCTGTTCCATACATTTTGACCGTGTAGGTACTGGTTTATTGTTTGTTGGATAAACTTCTAATGCTAAACTATTAAAAAAAAGTATAATATCCTAACCTAAGGGCTGATATCTCAATAGTCAGGTCTAACTTTTGTCTGAATAATAATTATGACAGTTTGACATTTATTTTCTATCCAAAAGCTGTCAAATCGCAATATTTATTCCTCGGATAAAAGGTATCTGACTATTGGAAAATCAGCCCTAAAAATATTAGCAAACTAAATTATGGCGTCGAAATATTCCTCCACGTCGCTATCGTAGGTACTTACACTTTTGTTTGACACAGCATTTTTTTTTAATAATCTACGAACAATTTCTTTGCCCCCGCAAAAAATTGTAATTTGATCATGTAATGAAATCAAGGCAGTAACAGTTTTCTCGTTACACCGTGTTTACAACGTTACTTTTAGTATATGCGAAACCTAAATGTAGTTTGTTCAGAATAAGTAACTGAATCGATTCCAATCATTATAACCCCATTTTATATTTTGTCCCAAAAATATTAAGAAAAGGTTAAAAGTTGGACACCGACCGACACTAAGTAAGTTATCCAATCTTCGCGCCGAACGAGTAGTAGGAGAACCTTGGTACTATTATCAATGAGCGCAAGAAGCGCGGCGCAAGCGGCGCGGGTGAGCATGTTTTTGTACGGACAAACAGGTAACTTAACAAGCTTATAACTTTGTGATTTTTCATGATACAGTTTTGAAATTTTGTACATAGATTCTTTACATAAAAATACTAGACACGTGTTTCGGTTTTCGCATACTAAAAATAATGTTGTATATATTTTTTTGTTACTGTAGTTTTATCGCTTTCTTGACTTCGCGAGCTATGATCTAAATTACTTAAAATTATCAAAGACAAAGCAAAGGAATACACGTACGTGCGCTTTACCCTGTATATAAGATCTTTTTCTCTTTATTTATTCAGCTGTTATAAATAAATAGTCTCCAATTCAATTTACCGTTTACTCCTATCCTGTAGTAAAGTGAAGAGCACGTGGCAGCAGTGAGCTGGTGCCTTTCGCGCAATGGCACCAATCGTAAGCAAAACATTGCTGTGCAGTTTACGTTCATCCTCTTCTAATTCATCCTTTATATCCTCTTCTGTGTTGTCTGAGACCCTGTTAAAGTATCGGACAAAAGAGTTTTAAGTCCAAATCTTTGTTATGTGTCCAAATGTTCTGTGTTTCTCAGATGTACAGTCAAAATGCCCAATCCATTAAATAAATAATTTTCGAAATTGATTAACAATTGGTGGAGATATCACGTAACAGTAACATAATTTTTTTTTAAATTCAACCGAATTGAGAACCTCCTCCTTTTTTGAAGTCGGTTAAAAAAGAGATAGGTATACAAGAAATAATATTGCGGAATTGGATATTGCGTGTTTTCTCCCTTTATTCCGTATGTTAATCGAAGTTATATCTTTAATATTTCTCTATTAAATACGTCACCAGCAAGCGTAGCATGACCGCCGTAGAAACGGGTTTCGTCGACGGAAGAATAGAAAAAATGACAGATTGTAGAAATATTTGTACGCATTCTACGCGTCTAAGCATGGCATTGTGCCATTTTGTCTACTCTTCCGTCGACAAAACGTCGTCATGCTACGCGTGCAGAGTACAGAGGCAAGAGCGATGTATGGAAAAAGTAAACATACTTAACATGAACCGAAAAAAAAAAACAACTTTCTACTAAGGGCAGGACGGTGATTCCTCTTACCTCGTTCCATCAGGAGGCGCCAGTCTGCACTGTAGGTAAGTATTAAATATCTCTATACACGGATTCATCAGCGTGTCATTAGTATATCCGTCTGTCTCATGCACTAGTGAACTCCAACTATGAAGGAACTTGTTCAGTGACTCTCTCCATACTGTGTCATCATTCACCTGCAATCAAACATACACATGAAAAAAAAAATCGTCCAAAAATGGCAGAGATATATCGTATTTTCGGGCAATTCGATAAGAGTGCACTTCAAGAAAAAAACTTACTTCATAATATTGGCTATCTGGCTTAACAAATTGACTGATAAACTATTTGTATTTTGTAATATTAAAGGGTAATTTACTTACTCCTTCCTCAACAACGGATCCCCTGATACAATGACAAGTCAACGAAGTCAGGTTTTGCAGAAAAGCCGGTGGCGTCGCAGCAATCATTGCGGGCGAGAAGAACTGGATCAATCTGCGGTATATATCGGAGATCCCAAGCATCTCCCTTTCGACTGGCTGAATATACGCCATCATATTCAAGAAACTATTCACGTAATTCTCCAAATACTGCTGTTTCAGGTTACTTGCAGACACAACTACGCCGCTCAGACTAGCCAGCTGCACTAAACATGTGAGAGATGGACTAGCCAAGTCAGGATTGGATCTTACATACATGTGTATCTCAAAAAACAAAGCTAGAAGTTCAGGTTGCATTATCGTGTCCCGCCAGCTCAAGCTCAATCGTAAAGCCGGGGCGGTGTCACTCTCGTAAATAGCTTCGAAAGCACCGATCAACCTCTTCGACAATAACGGAGATACATGGCTCCAACATAGTACTGTCTCCACTATAGTTAATAGCTGCTTCGTCAACAAAGCTTGTTCGCCTTCCGGCCTATGTCCTGAACGCACTATCTGTTCCAGGACTCCTACAGTAAACCTAAATATTCTCTTCAAATCTAGCGCTTCAAAGGATTTCTTCAGTCGAAAATGGACCTCCCATATCAAGCCAACGTCAGCCGATTTCACTGTTATAGCAAATTCTTGCATGATAGCCAGTATGAGTGAGCAAGCCAACTTTTGCTGACTTATAGGCGAGCTAAGAATTATCTTTTCTAATTCGGCAATCAAATTCTTCCTTTCTCTTCCTCCATCGTCGATGCTGCCTCTTTTGATAATAATGGCAATAGTCTGAAACATTTTTGAATTGTAAAGAAATTCTACTTGATGACACTTGCAGAAGAATTATTTAAACTGTCTACTTAGCTAGGCTAGGCAAGCACTCTTTATCAACAACTTACTGTAAGAGATTTGTGGTCTATCTTAATTTTTGTACCAATTTTTTTGATAATTCTTTGGACTCTGTGACTAGGTGTAGAAAACGAAAGTAGGTACTTAATACCAATATTAAAATACAATAAGATTAAGAAGAATAATATCACCTGCAAAAGCTTTTCCCTCAAAAATGGTGGAGCCTCTTTCCTCAATAAATAATTGAGTAAGTATTCTCGCAAGGAGGAAATATCGTTCTCGGATAATAAGCTCCATTCTCTGATAAGTGCTGCTTTCAATAAGCCAGCTGCTTCAAACAGTACGTAGTCTGATGAAGATTTCTCTAAAATTTCTCTACACAACTGATAAGGGTTCTTGGTGCTCCGAAATTCTAGAAAGACACTCTCAGCTTGGTGACGTTGCTCTGATGTCACCATTTGCGGTGGTGCCTATAAATTAATAATAATAATCCTTTATTCAGACATGGATGCTAATATAGGTTACAGAAATATACATTAAGACTTAAGCTTAAGTCACGCTTTTCTGTGACTTAAGTAGTCCATTTTTACACAGAATATAGTTGCCGGCACGTAACTTGGCAAGAGTTTTTGTAGTGGGGGAAGTTTGCGCACGCACAATTTCATACATTTTTATATGCGCGAACTTCCCCCACTACGAAAATCTCTTGCCAAGTTACGTGCCGGTAACTGAACCGTGAGTTTAATGCGGGTTTAGGTCACACATGGTAAGAGATGTCAGCATCGAGGAGGGGCCCCTTAGGGCCGAAGCCTGCCGGGTCAGCGGGATTGTCCGAAAGGGTTACCGCTGGCCCGGAACATAAAGGGCTAAGGAAGGAACACGGGTGGGTTTTAGTCAGTAAGAGTCTGACACTCCCTTCCGCTCCACCCAGAGCGGGAGGAGTCATTTGATGATTTCCCATCCACAAAAAAAAAAAAAAAAAGGTTACACATGGTTATAAAATAGTATACAATATGTGTGACTTAAGTAGTCCATTATTGCATGGCGTGAAACAAGTTTGATAAACGTCTTGCATTCATATCATATCATTACTGGTGACGTTGCTCTGATGTCACCATTTGCGGGGTACCTATAAATTAATAATAATAATAATCCTTTATTCAGACATGGATGCTAATATAGGTTACAGAAATATACATTAAGACTTAAGCTTAAGTCATGCTTTTCTGTGACTTAAGTAGTCCATTTTTACACAGAATACCGTGACTTTAATGCGGGTTTAGGTCACACAAGGTTATAAAATAGTATACAATATGTGTGACTTAAGTAGTCCATTATTGCATGGCGTGAAATAAGTGTGCTAAACGTCTTGCATTCATATCATATCATATTGTACTATTTTTATATTTTCACTATCACTCTTGTTGGGTTTATATGATACATTTAGGTTAGGAGAGTACTTCATGAAAATAAGGGTTAGAGTAGAGGTTTGTGTTTTGTCTCTTCTTTAAATGCAAAACATGCCCCAAAATGTTTAATCTTATGCACTGACGCCAGCACATCAAGCTACCCGAAACTGTCAAATTTTCCTAATCAAATTTGAACCTTATGCTTTAGTGATAAAGTTGAAAATCTATTAAAGGAGTGTAGTAGCTTGACTGTTTGTACATGTTAGATTTATTTTGATTTATAAACTAATGAGGTATTTTAATTTTACATTAAATTTAATGTCAGTTAAAAAATTGGTATTTGAAAGTTTGTTACATTTTCACATTTAAACAAATGCCAGGGCAATAAAGGGCAGTTCTGCTTGGTTCCTGGAAGAAGGTCTAAAGCAAAAAGCCATGTAGCCCAACCTCAGGTCACGAAGTGGCCTACCAATACATTCAAATTTACTGCCAACAGCGGTCAGCTAGCGACAGTGTATTAAGAGCTTTTAGAATTTCAAACCAGATTTCAGCCCTGATTTTACTATCAACCAAAGGCAACGCATTCTTAATAAATACTGTTTTAACTCAAAAAAGACGATTTTTGGAAATGGCAAAAGAAGATCTTGCTATGAGGACTTATGTACTACTGTTGACACATAAAATTAAAACTGATTTGATTATTATTTAATCATGAATGCTTGTATTTTGAACGTATGATTAACTATTGATGAGATTTGAGCAAAAAAAAAAAACTGATCTATCTACTAATGGGTCAATGTTCCATTAAGCATGCCAAATATTGATAAATTCTTAGCACAAAAACCTCTTCAAGGACCTCAATTAAGTTTTTTATTAAATTACTATTAAACTATGAGTAACTTTAACTTTTGTTTAATTTTAACATTATCTGTCATGTAGGCAAGTTTTATTTACTATAGATAGCTTGCTAAAATGGAATCAATATTATGGCCCTACTATAGATAGCTTGCTAAAATGGAATCAATATTATGGCCCTACTCCAAAACTAGTTGGGCAGCCTTGGTTTAAAGGCAATTTATATTCAAACAATAAGAATATGCTGCTGGAGCTCAGCAAGGAGTTGCTAACCAAATGTATTTTACTTCAACATTTTAAAAATTCTATAATCAAATATTTCCTTATAAATTCAAATTCATTTATTTGCCAGAATGTAGGTGTAAAACATATGATCTTAAAACTATAATGCCCTTTACATTCTACCATTACATGTGTGCAAATAATTAATTTATTAATCTTTTGACCGCCACAGTGTATAGACGACAAACCAAAATGTGCCCAGCACGTCACGGTTCGACTACATGACAGACTTTGACGCCGAGGGCACGTTTTTGATTTTTTGACGTGTGGCGGTCAAAAGGTTAAAGACAGCAACAACATAATAAGAGCTCATGCATTACAATAATGGTTTAATGAAGAACTAGCATCTGCCCGCGACTTCATCCGCATGAAATTTCACCCTCCCCCATTCACCCTTTTAGGGGTGGAATTTCCAAAAACCCTTTCTTAGTGGATACCTACTCTTCACAAAGAACACACCCTCCAAATTTCATGTCTCTAGGACCAGTAGTTTAGGCTGTGCATTGATATATCATTCAGTCAGGACTGAATTTTATACATTAGATCAGATGTTGAATTGAATTAAAAAGGTTGAACCGTTGATCTGGATGTTTTTTGAGGCTTAACTGACCACAACACCTGGGTAATGTGGGTGTGTAAAACAGTAAGTACCTCTTTACCTTCCCATTTGGACTGTTACTAAATGACCCTGTATACATAATTCTTCAGATCAGAAAAATTTAAACAACCATGGTTTTGATTCCCCTGTGGAATTTCTTTGTGTGAGATATAAATGGGATGGATAAGTGTAGATTGAAATCCATATTAATATTTTAAAATAATGCGAAATTGTGTCTGTCTGTCTGTATAATTACCTCTTCACGCTTAAACCTCTGAACCGATTTAGATGAAATTCGGTATAGAGATAGTCCCGGGAAAGGACATAGGATAGTTTTTATCTCTATAATCCCACGGGATCTAAACTTATGCGGTGTAACCGCGGGCGTAGCTAGTAATATTATAAATGCGAAAGAGTGTCTGTCTGTCTGTTACCTCTTCGCACTTAAGCCGCTGAACCGATTTAGATGAATATTGGTATAGAGTTAGTTTGAGTCCCGGGAAAGGACATAGGATAGTTTTCATCCCGATATTCCCACGGGATCGAAACTTCAGTGGGAGAAACCGCAGGGCGCTGCTAGTACAGAATGTGTGAAAATAACATGCTTCTGAGACGTTCTGACATGAATAGTATTTTTTTTTTTCAAATCCTGTAGATTTATTTACAGTGAAAATTTTACAATGTAAATAAATCTACAGGAATTGAAAAAAAAAATTGAAATCTATATGACAAATTGCGTGTTAAATGTAAGGAATTTGTAACGGCACTTCGATTATCCTAAGCTGTTGTAGAACTTCTTTCTTCGATTTTTGTTTACATTATTTTCATACAAAGTACTATTTTCTCACCATCAGCATCTGAGCAGCCGCCTCCAATGTTTGTATAGCTGAATTATCCATTGTAACACTTATTTTTTAAGATCAAATTATGAGAAAAGATGAATTAGAGACAATACCTAAAACACTTAGGAAACGTGTTAGTAAGTAAATTAGCCGAAAAGTCACATAATTATTGAGAAAAACAGTCAAAATATTACGAATTTATTCGTAAATTTTATTACATGTCAATTGTCAACCATTACAATGACAACCACAGATTATAGACAGGGACAGCAGCGAACAGCGATCTATCAACATTTTGCACAAAGAAGAAGAAAGTTTTCATGTAATTAGAGCCTTATGGCATCTTAATACGGTAGAAATTCAGATATAAAAAGTTAGAAAGCGACATCTGTAGAGTGACGTATTTTGGTTAGGGTTGCAAGACGCAATATTGTTTTACATTGATAAAAATTACAATAGCGAACTTGAAATGGACTGTTTCCCTTCACCAATAATGAGTTGAAGATATTGTTACTGTTTTATTGTATACAAAAGAAAAGATCTTCTGTGGCTTGACCTCTCAGTTTAGTACAGACCCTTTGGTCCCACCCAGGGCAGAAGTACCGTAATAAAACTACAGTGCTAAGTCTGGGGCTGAGTAACAACATTCATAGGAAAGTTCCTTTGAGTAAATTCCTACACCTGGTCTTCGGGTGGTACTAAACAGGCGGTAAGTTTCGACTGATGGCTTGGATGTTTAAAAAAAAATCGATGCTAGGAATCGAACCCGAGCCTGCTGGGATGTTGCTGCGTCCCACGGCCACGACCCTCTCAGTTTGCAACTTTTAAACCTAAGGGTGTCATGATGATAAATCTACGTCAATTACTAATAATTTAAAAAATATACTTAAATCTTCTTGCATTTACGTTACGGAGAATAAGGTCAATCGCCGAAATACTGTGTGAATGGTCCATTAACTGCCTCATTGAACATTGAACTAGTGGTCGCAAGCGCAAATACTAAAACCAGGACGGGCAGTATTACCTATTGGGTTTTCAATAAGGAATTTCTCAGCAGCACCCCGAAGTTTGATTATGTACCCGGTTGTCGCCAGTTGATGGCAATACTCCATTGCGATTTAAGTACAGTGCGAAAAAAGATCAATGGTCGATAATGATTAGTTTTTGCATTTACATACAATAGCTATTTGAATTACCTACGTCAAATATTAGGATGATAAGGATAAAATGGTCCTCTGCATGAAGGGGTCGACCGCCTACGGATAGATTAGATTTCCAAGGTTGCCTGGAAGAGATCGCAGAAAGCGATACCTAAGGCCGCCCATTGTATATTTTGTAGTGTTTGATGTATCTTTTTCATGTTAAGTATGTATTTTTGTGGTGTACAATAAAGTATATATAAATAAAATAAGATAGAGAATACCTACTCAGTGCTGTTACACACATGTTGGGCGGCAAAATCGAACATAGGTACATGTTGCCACCGGGCTGAGCCGAATCATGCCGACACCTGACACAAACAAATGTGTAGCACGCCTTAAAAGTATAATAAAATAGCTTCGAAGTCAAAACTGCACAATGAATATTTTTGAAAAAAAAAATTATTACGAGTTAAGAGTCTAATGCCTAAAATATAGTTTTAGAATTTTTGTCTGTTTGTCTACATTAAATTCCGGATTGGAGCAAAAGCGGCTGAATGGATTCAGTTGTTTGGCACACATATCCACACTATCCATACTTAATAATATTATAAATGCGAAAGAGTGTCTGTCTGTCTGTTACCTCTTCACGCTTAAACCGCTGAACCGATTTTGATGAAATTTGGTATATAGTTTCGAGTCCCGGGAAAGGACATAGGATAGTTTTTATCCCGATATTCCCACGGGATCAACACTTATGCGGTGAAACCGCGGGGCGCTGTTTATAGACATAGGGTAGGTACTTTTAATCCCTGTAATATTCCGTGGAATATTTTACGACACCCACGCGGGCGAAGCCGTGGACAAAAACTAGTTAAAAATAAACAGTATTATTCATAATAATATTTTTTATGTTGTCGGTACTGTACATAAACATGCAATGCAATGCAACTATGCAACTTAAAATGATTGATTTCAACTTGTCCTTCACGGCACGTTGTTGTTATTTTACAGTAGGTAGGTACATTACTTGACATAATCGTATTCATGTAATGTATGCATGACATAATATCTACCAACTACTTACTAAGCAGAATCAGGTATTGCAGAACAAATAAAGAAACTTGATTTTCCAGGTTCCTGACCTTCGGTTTTTGCACACATTAATGTTATTTTCGATCCTCAATCATTTTTCTAGTAAATGTTGGAACGATGCATAGGTACACAGAAACTGCCTATTAGCAAATAATACTTACTTACTGGTATAGGTACAGTCGTCCCACAGCTATGCCACATGGAGGGAAAGTACCTTGAATATTGTAGATGGAACATTTTACTGAAAGAAGACATTATTTTAATTTAAAAACTGGCCAAGTGAGACTCGCACACGAAGGGTTCCGTACCACAGGGCAAAAACGCCGAAAAATACAGTTTGTTGTATAGGAGCCCCCCTTAAATATTTATTTTATTTTATTATTTATTATTAAAGTTAAAATACAACTGAGTATTTTGTGAATATTTCAAGAGCCTACCTGTTGCCATTTTTGATATCGAGCAAAAAAGAGCAAATAAATCGCGTTTGTTGTACGGGAGCCCCCCTTAAATATTTATTTTATTTTGTTTTTAGTATTTGTTGCTATAGCGGGCAACAGAAATACATAATTTGTGAAAATTTCAACTGTCTAGCTATCGCGGTTCTTGAGATACAGCCTGGTGACAGACTGGCAGACAGCGAAGTCTTAGTAATAGGGTTCCGTTTTTACCCTTTGGGTACGGAACCCTAAAAAACAATTTAAACTGCATTCATAGAATTTTAAATCTGCACGAGAAAAAACTTACCCTGTAGCTTTATCATACGGATC
The DNA here is from genome assembly GCA_916614155.1 of Mesoligia furuncula. Lineage (NCBI taxonomy): Eukaryota > Metazoa > Arthropoda > Insecta > Lepidoptera > Noctuidae > Mesoligia > Mesoligia furuncula. The sequence goes on from OU744807.1 coordinate 10,302,894, forward strand.
GAAAGGCTTCTTCCTATGGATTATTTTTTGCTAAATAACATAGTGTCAGAAATAAACGGAAGACCATGAATTTTAACATTTTTAATACAAAATTAATCAATGTAGGTAGCAAATGCTCAAAATGAGTCCCATACTGTTGAATACAAAGTCGCACTCTTTTAATTATTTCACTCCCTGTCGATTTTTTGATCTTGTTGTGGTGGATATTTAGAATAATACGTCTAAGTTCTGTTTGTAGCTCGTGGACATTTTCATACTGGTTCTTGTAAACTAAATTTTTTACATAACCCCATAAAAAAAATCTAACGGGGTTAGATCTGGGGATCTGGGGAACGGGGTTAATTACGTATCTCTTTATAATTTTTTCACTTCACTTAAATTATAATAGGGAAATGCTGCGTACTTCTCAAGTGGGTACATTTATTAGTAATAAGTACTTATGATAATGTCAGTTGTATGTCCTTACGGCAATGTCAGCTTTTCATTTTTCTGTAAGTACAAAATTTTACATCAAATGTCATGGTCTTCCTTTTATTTCTGACACTATGTTATTTAGCAAAAAATAATCCTTATGATGAAGCCTTTCGATCGGTATGATAAAGCTACAGGGTAATTTTTTTTCTCGTGTAGCGGGTTCGATTCCCGGTTCAACCATGTAATTATTCAAAAATCTATGAATGCAGTTTAAATTGTTTTTTAAATTAAAATAATGTCGTTTCAGTAAAATGTTCCATCTACAATATTCAAGGTACTTTCCCTCCATGTGGCAAAGCCGTGAGACGCCCTGTATATTGTCCGAACAATCTCAACCACACTGACGTTATTATACAGCAAATAACATATTATAATCGTATTCAAATATTCACTTATTATATCTATTTACTACCAGCCAGCACACTATTTGCGTACCTATTAACACACTATTAATCACAATCTGAATCTTTTTGAAGGCTAGCTAATCCATTGCTTCGCATGTTCTAAAAATTTGTGTGCCCAAAAACTTAAATAACACAATGAATATTGTTGAACTGTCAAAATGAATGCCATTCATACTGATAGTGTGTTACGCAATTGCCCCGCAGGACTAGGTACGGTCAACCGCGCGGCAATTGAACTGCAATAATCACCCTTACAGCTACGAAATAAAGGAGTTGAATTATTACTGTGGACGTACTCACGTGCGGTTGACTGTACCGCTGATCAAAATCAGGGAAAACAATCAGAATAATATGACGTCGTTAGAAATAAAAATACATTCTCGTAAATCTAGAGAATAAAGTTTTCCTACGGTTTTTGCATATTAATGTAATTTTTCACCCTCAATCATCTGAAGTCGTTTGTCTAGTAAATGTTTGTTCAACTTGTGCATACATAAAAACTGGCCATTGAGAAATAATACTGGAATGTCAAGTCTGTACAATCTCAACCACCTTAGATTCTCTTTCTCAGTGATATCTACTTTTTGGATGACTATTCTATTTTTATAGGGCTCTAATTCTTCCATGACTATATCACATAGTCCACATGGGTCTTTAGTGTAAAAGGTCAAAACTGGCAGTCCATCTGTAGTGTGTGCTCTGGAATAGTAAACCAAAGTAATAATCAATAAAAAAAATCATTAAAAAAATATATTTTATTGATTTTCAATCATATATGCCATAGAATACAACCATTAACACTTTTCCATATTGACGTTTATTTTACAAGAGATATGGATATAAAAATTACAATTATCTCAACAATATAATAAAATCTTTTAACTCTTAAAGCTCTCTAGCAAACACACAAACCATTCATTAACAGCAAATAATTCCTAAAAGGCACAGTAGATAATGAAACAAAGTGGTCAGAAGATGTTGAAACTTACAATTTCTCAATCATGATAGACGATGCACCACCACCACCATTACAGATAGACGCTACACCCTTCTCTCCTTTCTTAAGAGCATGGCACAAGTGTACTACAATTCTAGCTCCAGACATGCCAATAGGATGACCAAGACTGACAGCTCCTCCATGAATGTTGAGCTTAGCAGGGTCAATTTCCAGCAGTTTTATGTTAGCAACAGCAACAACACTGAAGGCTTCATTAATCTCCCACATAGCGACATCCTCTTTCTTCACACCAGTCTTTTCTAGAAGCTTGGGAATGGCAACTGCTGGTGCAATTGGGAAGTCAACTGGGTCACACTCTCCATCAGCAAAACCAACAACACGTGCAAGGGGTTTAACATTTAATCTTTGAGCAGCTTCAGCAGTCATGAGGACCAGGGCTGCAGCACCATCATTCAATGTTGAGGCATTTCCAGCTGTTACTGTTCCATTCTCCTTCTGGAACACAGTTGACAGTTTGGTAAACTTATCAAAGTTGACCTTTTTGTACTCCTCGTCTTCTGAGAACATAATGGGTGCTGCTCCTCTCTTCTGAGGCACAGGAACTGGTACAAGTTCATCAGCAAAGGTTTTAGCTGCATATGATGCTGCACTTCTCTTGTAACTAGAAATAGCATAGTCATCCTGCTGTTGCCTAGAGATGTTTAATTTTTTTGCTGTGTTTTCAGCACAGTTGCCCATGTGGAATTTGTTGTACACATCAGTCAGACCATCAAACACAATACCATCAATTAACTGTGCACCTCCATAAGGGGTGTCACCTCTCTTTAAATAGAAAGGTACATTTGACATAGATTCCATTCCTCCAGCTAACATTACATCTTGAGAACCAGTTTGTAAGCCTTGTGCAGCCAGCATAATGGACTTCATGCCAGATGAACAAACTTTATTTACAGTTGTGCAAATTGTGCTTTTAGGCAGACCACCAAAAATTACAGCTTGTCTCGCTGGAGCCTGTCCCATACTGGCAGAGCAGACATTTCCCATGTACACCTAGAATAAAAATAAGGAATTAATAATTTTAACTTCCTGAATTGCATGACATAATTCACAACTTTCAGTCTATCAAAAAGTACTCCATATATTGTAGTCTTTGAAGTACTCTGTGTTCACAACACTGTCCAAAATCTTGTCAGGTAGAGTGGTTACTTAAACTTTTTGAACTAAAATACTGGCAGCACAATTCTAGTGCCAAAGACTGCAAGGTTAACACCTTTTCAATTATTTTTAAATTCACAATAATGATTCAAGATTAAAAAGTTTTATTGACTAAAAGTTGGGTAATAGGTTCTTTAAAAATTGGGTAGATACAGTCAGCAACATAAGTTAATTAATACTTCAGTTTTTTTAATCTTAATTGTTCAGTAAAATATTTATGTAAAATCAGAACAGAAGCAAAATTTAAAAATATAAACTATTAATGATCAGTTTAAATAAAATTTGTAACCTGTGTCTGTATGTCTTACTGCATCTATCTGTGTCTGTAATTTATATGGTGTACCTACATAATAAAGAGTATTCTATCAAATCATTTTGTATCAATTTCGATGATTGTTAATGGACTTTTGTTGCTGAGCATACAAAAGTAAATCAATGTCAGAATAACGAAAATTAGTCATAATTGTAATAATTAAATATATTTGAAATAACTTGGATGATTAATTTTAGTTTGATTTTGGAAAAATTGGGTAAGTATAAGAGTTGTCATCATCATCAATGGTTGAATCAATGGTTTGGATAATGAAACATTGATAGCTAATCAAAATCAGTTGTTTTGTTATCATTCATGTGTACTTAGTGGTGATAAAAACTCATCAGCTAATTCTAATCTTGCATGACATAAAATTGACTAATGAGTGCCTAGCTAGTTTTAATTAGAGAACTATTCAGATACAATTGTTTTTCAACACAAAATGAATTTCCTATTGATCATGGTCAAATGATAACTGTAAATCGATGGACAACTTAAGTAAGAGAAAGTAGGGTGAATCTATTAACCTCTTTAATTTCCTCTTTAGGAATGCCGGCTCTTTCCACTGCTGCTTTGACGGCGACTGCACCAAGTTCCGAAGCTGAAAGGCTCGCCAGGCTGCCCCTAAAGGAGCCTATGGGAGTTCTCACCGCAGACGCTATAACCACATCGTTGAGGGAAACTTTTGAAGAATACGCTGCCATCGCCTTAAAAAGCTGTCGATCAAATAGTCAAATTACTAAAACTTATACACTCGTAAAAATTATGGAATTCAAAAATTTTATAATTTTTCGAGACTAGTGACTGTGCAGGCAAACCGACTACGACTGAGTCGAAAAATAAACTTTGGTTGAAGGAAGACGAACCTTATTTGTTGGGCGCATTTTGATGGTCATAAATCTACTTCCTTTTAATATCAACATGATTTATTCTTTTAAAAACCACTGTAAGTATTCACCAAGAAAAGCTACTGACGCACTGATAGCAATTGATAATACTTATCGGTCGGAATTACAAAAAAAAACATTTACATAAACTTATCTATTTGAGATACCCCACGTACTTTTCAAGTTTCAATTTAAATGCTTATTGTTCAGAAAATAAGGTTGATTATCGTAATAAAACTGTTGAATAGGATTTTGCGAGAAAGATACTTTGAACCATAGATTGTTCATTTCATTCGTTCAATATAACAAGACAACATTCCAAGCGCTGTATTTGGGAATGCTGTAAGGCAGAGTCAAAAATTTTAAGCGTATATAAAATAAAAAAGAGATCAATAGGACGTACATTAATTTAAAATTTAAATTATATTTGAGTTTTTTTTTTGTAGAAAATCTTCGTAAATTGTATTGCTTTGTTGGATAAAATGTACTCTAAAACGAACATGCGCAGTTGAGGCCAGACAAGAGGGGATACGATTTGACAGATAACGCGCCAATCATGGAAGTGGACTAAAGAACAGCTGTTTTCTTGTGTCAAAAATGACAAGCTTATCGGGAAAATAATATGATCAAATGACAACCAAACCCTGTGAACCAAACCAACCGAATTAATTGCCTCTATAGTTACTTTACTCTTTGGAATTACCTAATCCAAAATCCAATGTAGTTCATACTCTGATGTTGTACAGTTAGTATTTTTATCTATGCTCTGATGTACTCATTACGATAACAAGGCTAATAAATAAATATGTTAAAAAGATATAAATAGTTGTATAATTTTGATGAACGGAAAAGTGTGATAGAGTTGAACCGTTGCATTCTCGACTGTATTTTCATAGGCGTATAATAAAAAATCGCACCGTGTAATTCGAAGACTGTTTGAACCATATAGGTATGGTCAGGTATGGTTGCGACTCGCAACCAGTTAACCAGTCGCAACTAGAGATGGGCGGTGGGTAAATACCCATCGGGTATTTACCGGGTAAATACCCAATTTGGGTATTTGGTTTTTACCCGGTAAATACCCAAAAGCATGGGTATAAACTATAAACACTTTATGGAACGTTTTATTTAATAAAGTTTAGGTGAATTTTAGCCCGTTTTTTTTTAACACATCCATGTTATAAGTTCGGCTACTTTCATATGTTTTTCGTCTCAAAGCCTGATTAAATTGCTTTATTAACTGATAATAACTGTAATTTTAGCATAAATGTAAAATTTCTTTAACTGATTTGATGAAGTTTCTATACATATAGTAAATGACATGTACAATATGTTGATTTGCATCCTCGTCAAAGTTCAGGAGGTTGTCATAAAATACATAAATAATCAATTGAAGTACATTATGGGGCAATAACTAGTATGCGCTGCTTTTTTTTTGTTGTTGAAAGGATGTCACCACAATCTGCCCAAACGAAGTACCGAGGTACACTTAGTGGCATAAAATACACTAGATTACACTGAATAATGTTGCATTTATATATTTTTCTTATGGTTACCCGGGGACGAGAATAAAATAACTTTTATCGTAATAAAAAGCTCGCCATTTTAGGCACAATTATACTACCTTGGTCCATTACCTTACCAAATAAAAGAAAAAACTGTCAAGTTGACGTTTCAGTCTATCAAAAAGTACTACTATGTGAAGTTGACAGTTTGACAGTTGTCTGCTGTCGGCTTCAGCTGCTGTTGTTTTTGTTTCACTTCAAATATTTTTATATTATCATTCAATCTAAATTAAATAATAACTCTCATTGTCTATTCGATTATCGTTAGGCTACTTTATGTACCTACCTAACATAAGAAAGGATTCTTATACCCAAAAGTAGCTGAATGGAAGCTGTGAATGTTGATGACTAGTACATAATATTAGAAGCAGTGTTAGAAGTCTATCAGAGCGATTAACAAACTCGATAAATAAATGAGTTCCTTAGCGTCGACATACAAGGGTTTCAAGCAAGCTTAACATAAGCCAGATCATCAAGTTTCAGTGAATAGAAGTCGCATTTAAATAAAGCCTTTTATTGACTTCATCTTGATTTCTTGAAATAAATAAAACATTAGGCCAAGAAACATCGAATACTTACATAAAACACCCTTTTTTATGCTTACTCTGCCTTTATTGTGATGTGCATAAGGGGTGGAAGTTGAATTTGAGATTCGATACTGAGTAGCCCACTTCATGGAATTCAAAAGCATTTCCTATTGTTATCGGGCCCAGGAGCCCGAGCGGCACTCGAATCAATTAAAGCCTGGAAGTCATCTTTCCAGTAATATCTACCAATAACATTGGAATAAATAGACTTATTGAGTTAGTTGTATGGAATAAAACAATAAATATTTTTGTTTTTTATTAGCGTTCTTCATTTTCAATTTCATCTCTCACTAAAATATTATCAAGGAAAGTGGCAGGCGCTGTTATATTTTCTTGATGCCGAGCCCAACCCATATGTTGGCTATCACTATCTTGGTGATGTGCCTTGCCGGTCTTGTTAGATATATTACATGGGAGATATTGTAAGACTGTATGTTATCATCCTGTACTCTTTGACAAGAAACGCACCTCATGTTTGTAAGCACTAGCCTGAAAGCAATAGATTTGTTAAAATCTTAAGTATTTTATTCTCTTCATAATGATAAAACGTGAACAGGATACTTACTCGACGCTCAAACTAAAAGCGTGAGTATCCAAATCGTAATGTCCATTATGAATACCCAATCCGTCAGGACAGGAACCAAATCGTGAGGTGACAAACGGAATACCAGAAAGAATAGCCAAGTTATTAAACAAAATACACAACACAGACGAGTATCCCGAAACGCAGAAACATTTATATATTAATATATGCAGAAACGAACGGAATAACATTTACCCACGAAATAATGTGATGTCCACAGAACACGTATACTCTTAATGTCAACTCGTACATGCAAAGTTGCCACATGATTTAATTGTGTTGTCAGGTTATTAAAACTTTAAATAATTTATTATGTAGTTTTAAATTATATATGGATAAAAACACAATTATTTTCGAATTCCCCTATTTTTTCTCTACGATTTGGTGCACGTGTACCTCGAGGTACAAGTTTGGGCAAAGTTGTATGGGCTTTTGCTGACCTCCTTTAACAGTATTTCAGAATTACACCCTTAATTCAATACAAATAAAACAGAATCACCCGACTACGCACACAGCGACAATGCATGCAGCTGTTTTTCCCCGAAATGGTAGCGCCGTCGCGCCAATGCGCGTGCAATGACCGGTAGCAATAATTTTACCTAATTTTATTTCGATAATCACCTACATTATTGTCATAAATTTCGCTTGATAATTAACTCATTTTTGAGCATCATTGGAATACGGAAATCTTACTAATGACAGTAATACTAGTGCGCCAAAGAAAAGTTCACTGACCTGTTATCAGATGATTAATAATATCCTTCAAGCTAAAGTTTTCGTAGTCATTTTGTTTTTATTTGTGGATTAAATTGGTTGATTTGAAACTTTCCTTCCTACTTAACGGGCTTAGGACCGGCAATAATTCTACCTTTGTTGGTGTACCGATCTACTAAGTCTAAAAATGTTTTCTACGGTTGATGGAAATGGAAAGACGTTCTAGTAAAGTGTAAGTACGTGGTATACTTTCGACTCTTAGGTATTATTGGCGTAGGTAGTTAAAAATTTGAAATAACTTATTTACACTAATGAAATTGATTAAGCTAACAACGTATTTACAAAATGTACAAAAAATAAATTACCTACCTATGTTACCGGAGGTAAAGTTGCCACGTACTTAGGTAGTACGTACTGGTTTTCCTTCAGCTTAACAACACTAACACATTCGTTTTTAAATTGTAATCCGCACGGCATTATCACCTGGGTGAATGTCTTGTGCCTTGGGGTAGTGAAACGGGTGTTGCAGTTCACGCTTCAGTATGCGCAACACTGGTGTGGTGCATAGCAGCCAGCATGACGTGATGAGGGTTCCCGATCGGGAAACATCCGGATGACTCCACGTAGGCTGTCTCCACTGATGGCATACCCACCTGACCATCTCCACCAGCACGACATTTGAATTGAACACTTTGTACCTACGTCTCAACGATGTACCGAGAAGCGGAATTCGCAAAGCGCACGAACGCTGCGGCGATTTCAATTACACTGTTAGTTCCGGGGCCGCGGGGGCGTGGCTTAGGGTGCGCGGGAGACTAAGTACCCGCTTTGCCGCATCGTGATTGGGGGATGGGATTGATTACCTACGAATTTATCGAATGATAGATTCTCATGCGCATTTGAATGTGTGTGTGCAATTGTGCATGAAAGCTCGGTTATAGGGCTAGTAACAGACGGGCCGCGTTTAAATACGGCTGGTTCACACTTACGGATTTCCGTAAATAAGAAAAAAATAAAAACAATACCTACCCATTTTATTGTTGATTTGGGTCGAGAATCATTAGCATAATTACGTCCTTGAATTTGACTAGGATGCAAATCAACAGCCTGTATAGGGTGACTGGTAATTAGTGAACGACACTTAAACACGTGATTGTAGTCATGAAAACAAACAACTTTTACTGGGACCAAACCTGAAATCGCGAAAAAAAAATCTGCTGTTCAGTACATTTGTGTTCGCCTAACTGGTCAAAATGTACTGAACTTGGCTGATTTTCCTCTTTATATAATGTCCTTTCATTTAATTTGGAATCGGAACTCCCTTTTTAGGGTTCCGTAGCCAAATGGCAAAGAACGGAACCCTTATGGATTCGTCATGTCTGTCTGTCCGTTCGTCCATAGGTCACAGCCAGTTTTTTCCGAAACTATAAGAACTATACTGTTGAAACTTGGTAAGTAGATGTATTTTGTGAACAGCATTAGGATTTTCACACAAAAATAGCAAAAAAAAAAAACAATAAATTTTGGGAGTTCCCCATACTTAGAACTTTTTTTTTTCATCAAACCCTTACGTTTGGAGTAAAAATGATATTAAGTTATGTTACAAAATAAAAAAGTAATTTTCTTCATCTTACATACTCAAGAGTTTGATGATTCACGTTTATTTAATGTATTTTATCAATAAATATTTGTTACGACATGCTGTGATATTCAAATCGTCTTTAATTTAAAACTACTGTAATCAAATGTAATATAAACCACCTAATATAATATGTAAAAAATACAGACGTACAATTTTTATATGATTTGTTAGTAGAAAACTATTCTTTGCTGACACCATTTACATTTCATGCATAAAACACATTTGATAAACATTTTTTATTGCTTAAAGTGTATAAAAGACTTAAAACAATAATGAAAAAGTAAATACCCACCATTTGGGTATTTACCCGGGTAAAAACCCTGCATTTGGGTATTTTGGGTATTTACCCGGTATTTACCGGGTAGAAACCCATCTCTAGTCGCAACAGGTTACATACTCTATGGTCGCAACGCCCATCCCTAAATTCAAGTGGTTTTAGAACTTTTAGAAGTGAATAAAATTCGAAATGCAAGTTTGTTTGGTTTGTTGTTAGTGTTTGTGATCGTTTGGTTGGTTCCTTTTTAGTATCTAATAAAAAATTAATGTCCGTTAAGTTTTTAAACTAGGTACTTAATATTATTATAGTTTTATTCAAGTGGTAAGTAAATAATATTTACTTATGTACCACTTGTAATAATATATCCTAATAATACCTAATATAAATGTGAAAGCTTGTGAAGATGTTTGTTACTCAATACGCGTGAACCGTTGGACAGATTTGGATGAAAATTGGCACATAGATAGACCATTTCCTGGATTAACACAAGATACTTTTTAACCCGATATTCCCACGGGTTCGAAAGTTACGCGGGTGAAACCGCAGGGCGCTGCAAGTATATAAAGTTTTATACAATCATAGGTACAGTGGGCTGCATCAATTGGGTACCCCAGTTGTATTAAAATTTTCATACAACTGGGGTACCCAGTTGATGCAGCCCACTGTACTTACTTTATTACTTAGATTAAAAATCTAAGCTTTATTACTTATTTAAAGCAATGTTTACATACTTTATTAAGTACCTACATTGTTAATTTAAGACTTTTGTATTGTCAATGTAGGTAGGTAGTTATTTTCTTGGATAGACCAAGAAAATAACTATAAATAAGTAATTAGAATAAGTTGTACACAATAAAATATTTCCAATTTTAGTTACAATGACACATCGTCCAAGTTACGCCCAATTAGAAGGTTTAGTGGAATTCTTGGAGCAAAACCCTGGCGTAGCCAAAGGTTTGCTTCGGACCGCTCGAGGCAAATTACAAACGAAGAGGAAATGGGCAAATTTGGCAACTACTTTAAACTCTCTCGGAGGAGCAGTTAAAAATGGTCACGGGTGGGCTAAGGTAAATGAAAATAATGAAGTAGGTACCTAGTTGATAAAAGAATCATTATATTGTTACAGCAATTTCATTAATATTACTGCACGTTTTTAGTATTGGACTGAGAAGAAACATGGTCTAAAGAAGCAGTGCGCACTCTCAGCTTCAATGAGGCGCACTGGTGGTGGGACAGCAGACAACTTGCCAGAATTGTCTGCCTTAGAAAATAGATTTGTGGCGGTGATAGGTGGACAAAAGTTTGCAAATGGAGGTCCGAAATTGATAGTCAATCCATTACCTCAAACAGTAATATATTTTAATATTTACAATTTTATCCTATGTTATTTAATTTGCTACACAAAATATTTTATTTATCTAGTAATAATAATAATTTCATTGTTTCAGACTAGACCTACCAAGTCACCAGTGGTGATAGAGGATTCACATATTATTATACCAGTACGAGAAGACACAGAAATGCATAACATTCAAATATCCCCTATTCCTGACATGTCACACAATGACGCAATACCAGCATCATCCACAAGTAAATCTTTATTCGAATTTGTTTAGGAATATTTACTTAATTAAACATTTGGAATAATCCGTCCGTTCAGTCACACAACCCAACATAAGTGTGTAACATGAAGTGTTTTTGGACTAATCATATTTTGGGCTATAGCAAAAAAAATAACTTCTGTAGCAAACCTTATTGGGCTATAGCAAAAAAAATAACTTCTGTAGCAAACCTTATTTAAACCACCAACGCCACCTATCATATAAGAGAGACACTACAACATGCCGCTACTCGACGCTAGATGGCGCTGTCGCGTTACGTCACGTTTCTGAATCGCGGTGTTAAGAGTCTCCGAGGGTTAATGACCTCCGCTAGTATATTTTATTTTTTTGAGAGAAAACTGAACTAGTGGTGCATCTGTGAGTTACGTCCTACTTGGAATAATTACACGGGACTCCGCTATTAAGTTAGCCTAAACCCTTGACTTATATTGTCATCTTTTTGGTTTAGAGGACACCTTATCCCCCTCCTTCGTCCCTTCTGGGAAAAGGTTGCGTGGATTCGTCCTATATATTCTGTGCGTTGTTGTAATAATAAATCCTTCGCCTTCACCCCTGGACTTCTTTGTGCCGGAAACGGTGACAACATCCTCTACAAACTGGCGCCCAACGTGGGGCCCGACAAAGATCAACAGTAGTACGTCACTCGTTCACGCAGAAAGACGACGTCAACTGTGAAGACCTCATCTAAAGCGATGTCAATCAACCGGTCCGACAAGAAGATGCATATAACACACTGAAACAACGGCTTACAACTGCGCCTGTCCTAAGACAAGCAGATGGAATCAAGCCCTACATCTTGAAGACAGGCCAGTGGTTTTGCACTTGGAGAAGGTCTTGTGCAGGGGGAGAAGGAAGAAGAGCACCCCGTGTTGTGAAAATTCCACCGAAGTTTCTGAGCCTGTACAAGTGTACTGCTCAGAAAAAGGGGACGACCTGCGAAGAAGTTGGTTACGCAGACCACACTTCCCGCCAGTAAAAGAGGCCGTGGACGTCCTAGAAAGCAATAACTCTCCAGTTCTTCTCGCCGAGACGTCTTCGAGAAATGAGGGGGAGATTGTAGCAAACCTTATTTAAACCGCCAACGCCACCTATCATATAAGAGAGACACTACAACATGCCGCTACTCGACGCTAGATGGCGCTGTCGCGTTACGTCACGTTTCTGAATCGCGGTGTTAAGAGTCTCCGAGGGTTAATGACCTCCGCTAGTATATTTTATTTTTTAGAGAGAAAACTGAACTAGTGGTGCATCTGTGAGTTACGTCCTACTTGGAATAATTACACGGGACTCCGCTATTAAGTTAGCCTAAACCCTTGACTTATATTGTCATCTTTTTGGTTTAGAGGACACCTTATCCCCCTCCTTCGTCCCTTCTGGGAAAAGGTTGCGTGGATTCGTCCTATATATTCTGTACGTTGTAATAATAAATCCTTCGCCTTCACCCCTGGACTTCTTTGTGCCGGAAACGGTGACAACATCCTCCTCATCCTCCACTTCATATTTATGCCTTATTTTTGTAACAACTCAGATAAAAGGTTACATGCTCTGTGAACTCAGAAGTTTGAAACTTGTATAGAGGTATGAGGAACAGGGTGTAAAGTTCACTCATACTCTATAGAAAAGGGAGGATCCTCCGACCAGACGGGTGTTGTGTCTGGCGGGCAACTGCCCAATGATTCATGTCGGGCCGTTGTATCTATGCTAGTTGCGCGGTAAACTCTGCTTGCGCGATGCAGGATTTGCGTGACGTCAGTATGACGCGTTGTTCGCATGTGGCGTTGTAGATACCGCTACATCACTCCCCCCGGAGACAGGAGGTCGATAGTGGGCTGAGTCTTGTATATTGCGATGCTTGCCAGGCCAGCTGAGGTTCCAGTGAGTCGGAACCGGTTGCCGCATAGTTCACGGTGAGTCGGAACTGTCTGCGAAGATGTCCCCAGTGAGTCGGGGTGGCGCTGCATTATGCTCCAGTGCGTCGGATGTAGTACAGCGCCGGGTTGAGGCTGACTGCTGGCGTCGACCAGGAGAGGGTTTCTATGGCTCTGCTTGAGGACCGGCCGAAAGTGCAGTATGCTGTGCCGAGGTTGCTGATGAGGCTGAGGGTGATGACCAGGTATGCGCGGTCGCTGCATGCTGGTGGTCAGGATACCCGTTGAAGCCGTGGATGCTGGCTGGCTGTGTGACTCGCCGCTCTAAAGCTTGCGGGAGTGATGATGACGTCACGCTGGAGTAGGTGCACGAAGACTGCGCTGACGTTCATGTTCGGGGTCACCAGTATAGAGGTATGAGGAACAGGGTGTAAAGTTCACTCATACTCTATAGAAAAGGGAGGATCCTCCGACCAGACGGGTGTTGTGTCTGGCGGGCAACTGCCCAATGATTCATGTCGGGCCGTTGTATCTATGCTAGTTGCGCGGTAAACTCTGCTTGCGCGATGCAGGATTTGCGTGACGTCAGTATGACGCGTTGTTCGAATGTGGCGTTGTAGATACCGCTACACTTGTTTGATCAAATTCCGATTTTACATAATTATATTTTTTATATTCCAGTACCTGCGCCTCTCACGCCACTTCAGAAGACCATACCATCACGACCCTACCGGCGCCGCCGCTCTTCAGTCCAGAGGCCGTTGGATGCAAATATGGATCAGTTCGAGAGTATCGAAGCGCGGCGGGTTGAAGCGCAATTAACTACAGCGCAAGCATTTGCCCAATTGCCCGAACACATTGGCAATATCGCAAGTGCTTTGACGTCTATTGCTAATGCAATTTCGGATGTAGCTAGAAAAATGCCAAATCCTTAACTTTAGGTACCATTTTTGTTTCTTAGTAGGTACAGTCAACACAAGAGATAAGTATGCATGATCGTCGGATATAGTTAAAGTTTAGCAAGAAACCGATGGATTTTCTCGAATAAAATTTTATTTTATTAATAGAAAACAAACAGCTCATTTATCAAATTAAATTTCAGCCGACAACATCTATTGGTTTCTTATTAAACTTCAACTATATCCGACGATCCTGCATACTTATCTCTTTTGTTGACTGTACATAAATTAATTCCGTGACTACCGCCGGCCCACCCACGCCAATCGCTTTCATATTTGGTAAATAATTAGTACTCATTACTACTCGAACAACAAAATTGGTACCTTAGCAGTTTTCGAGAAAATCGACTTTGAAGATGGTACGGCGGTAGTCACGCTCCATTCAGCAGGACCACCATGAGCGCCGAAAAAGGGGGCACGCTACAGCTATTCTAAGTATACAAATACGTAAAAAAAACAGAACTGTAACATTTGTATTTACCGAGAAATCAACGATGATAAGTATGATAACTTTCTCGCAATTGTTCGGCAGGACCACGACTTTGAATGTTGATACCAAGTTAGAGAAGCTTGTCGCTTTCCTCAAACCTACATAAAAAATTAGTACCCTGCAAGATAAAATTAGTACTCAAAATTCAAAGTTAGTACTCCAGTAGTTTACTAGATATACCATGCCATTGGTGGTTGGCTGGTGGCGGTAGTCACGGTGCCAAATTTTCATTTCAAGATATCCCTATTAAAAACTCTGTGATTTCTTTCCAAATTTATACAAACATTTGTACTTCTAAAGAAGTTAAAGCGACCAAAAATCCAGATTCATAAGTGTTGCATTTTAAGAGAATCTAGCTTTCATTACTTTTCCATACTAAATTCCGCGTATAACCCGACCAAATTAAGTTGTCAATGATGTTGAGCTGTTTAAAGCTGGCTTCTCACGGCGCGCGATATCACAAGTCGCGCCGCGCCAGCTCACGCCTACGCGCCGTGTGAAGGTAATGGCTTGAGGTGACGCGGGTTAGTGCGTGCAAGCTCGTCCGATCCGCTCGAAGTCGGTACTGCAAAGGCGCGGCGCGAGCGCACTCGTGGCGACTCCAGCGCTCTCTGGGTGTCGCGGGTGAATGACGGTAATTTCGTCTAGGTCAGAATGACGGGTGTACTGTTACAGAACTGAATAATGTTATATACGAAAGGAATGTACCTGAATGTACCTTTAATGAAATTCAATGTACCTCCAAGAAACAAGAACAATTGTAATAATAAAGTGAGCCGCAGTCTTGACAGTCAGAATGACGGGTGAATACTAATAATGAATTTAATAGATATCTTATGGTTATCTAATATTTATCAGAGGAATGTACCTTCAATGTACCTCATAAAAATATAATCCGAAAATATAATGCGACGAGTAATAACGAGAAAATCAAGAAAATAAATTTTGACGCCTACCAATTTTTATAGCAATGTGAATGTGAGTGTAGTGTTATTTGCTCGTATTGAGAATTGAACGTGATTATGAGAGGATTATTTACATTTTTTTACATACCTACATGTGATTTGATAAATAAAACAAATATTGATTAGAAAATGAATTATCATTGACTCAATTTATGAAAAGCAGTGAAAAATGTAAATAATCCTCTCATAATCACGTTCAATTTAATTTGAGCAAATAACACTATTCTCACTTTGCTATTAAAAAACAAAATCGAAATCGGTTCATCCGTTCGGGAGCTACGATGCCACAGACAGACACACACACACACAGACAAGTCAAACTTATAACACCCCGTCGTTTTCGCGTAGCGGGTTAAAAATTGGTAGGCGTCAAAATTTATTTTCTTGATTTTCTCGTTAATTAGTCGTCGCATTATAATTTTAATTATATTTTTATGAGGTACATTGAAGGTATGGTAAATGTCCTATGGTAAATATTAGGTAACCATAAGGATTATTACATTCATTATTAGAATTCACCCGTCATTCTGACTGTCAGGACTGCGGCTCGCTTTATTATTAAAATTGTTCTTGTTTCTTGGAGGTCCATTGAATTTCATTAAACGTACATTCAGGTACATTGCTGGTAGATTCCTTTTATATATAACATATTCAGTTCTGTAACAGTACACCCGTCATTCGGACCTAGACGTAATTTCGTTTCAACCCGCGCCAATGTGAAGTACTCTCGCATGTTTAAGTGGCCGGCGCGGCGGGATCAACCAGCGCCGCTCGCCTGTTTGCGCATGCTCGCTCGTACAAATCGGCCGGCGCGGCGCGACTTGTGATATCTCACACCGTGAGTAGCCAGCATAGGAGATGTACACTCGTGCACATAAATTTATGGATGTCGGAATAGTATTAACAACAGTTCAATAACTAAATTTTCATATAAACTGTGTAACTGTAAAAAAAAATATGTGCATGAGTGTAATATCATAAGTAACAGCTCAATACCATTGACAACTTAATTTAAAATAAAAAAAAATTTGGAAAGAAATCACAGAGTTTTTAACCTTTTCGCCGCCAACGTACACAAAACGCAATGCCTCGCCGAGCGCCAAGCTATAAATGTATAACTAAATATACAGTAAACAGTAGTGATGGGGATATCGTCATATCGATGAATAAGATTTGTACGCGTAAAGTTAAAATTTAAAGTTGATTTTACGAATATAAATAAAAACTGATGAAATATTTCCAGATTTGTTTTATTTCACAGTATCCTTAATAAGAAAAAACAGTATAAATTATGAGTATCAAAGAAACTAATACATAACTCAATTAGAACTATAAGGAATGGGGTACATCTCTATTTGTTTCATGATCTCATTCTTTAACTTCATATCAAGTTATTGGCACTGAGGGCACGTTGAATTCGATTCTGATCAGGGATGGGGTCTACGGTCTTTCTTTCTTCTATTTTTGTTTATTCCTGTGTTTTTTTAATAACTTCAGTCAACGTTTTTTACCGTAGGTATCTAAGTGGCAGAATTTTTAATTGTTTTTAGATGATTTTTATACGAATTGCAATTAGGTTTCCTTTTTTTTCTTTGAAAAGAATTTCTAAAAAAGTTAAAATTACAGTGCTTTCATACACTGTATTTACCATAATAGTGTATAGAGTACAAAAACAGTACCTAAATCTACTGTAATTACAGTGCGTCTGGAGATACAGGGCTCACCGAACATTTTACACACTTATTGAATTCCTACTCTTTGATGAATAAACATTATTATTATCATCCAGTTAGACATTTATGTACCTCAGAATTATATTCTGGTTCAATGTTCTCCACAAAATACTCCGAGTCCGATTCCACACCTTGCAAAATTTTAAGAAGTTCGTCCGAATCAAGTTCTTCACTCATTTTTCTATTTGTTATCAAGTGAAAGAAAGAAAGATGCGTGCGCGCGAATCCGATTTTGTGCTGCACTATGCCAAAGTGACCTTGACAGCCGCACGCCTATGACGTCACTGACCAACTTCTATAGTAGTTCGTGGCACTCGGTGGCGCACAGGGGCATAGACGACCAATTGTTTTGTAGAGATGGGAAAATAACTATCGACAAGAATTGGTAACAACTTTATAATTACGTATCGGCATCTACGATGAAGGTCGAAATTCATCTACTATCCTTTGTAATGAAGTAGATAACTAAGTTCATATTTTATTGACCTCAAATTGTTTTCGATATTCGTAACTTTCTGTATTTATAAATATTTCAATGGTGAAATCAACCTTTCACGGCACATCACTGGCCAACTTGATATGAAGTGATTGGCGTTCTGAGGAAAGTAACAAAATTCGGAGTTTCTGTTTTTGCCGATTTTAGGACAAACTAGGGCTTATTTTGTGTAGAAAAATAAAAAACAGGGTAGTAGACAGTGCTATCTTACATAATAAAATAAAACAAAGCTTTTAATCACAGTAAATTTATTTTAATAAGGTAGTTAAAATGAACAACTTCTATAGAAGTTGTGGCGCTGGTGGCACGAAAATCCCGAACTTCTATAGAAGTGCTTGGCGGTGAAAAGGTTAATAGGGATATCTTGAAATGAAAATTTGGCACCGTGACTACCGCCACCCCACCAATGGCATGGTTTAACTCGTAAACTACTGGAGTACTAACTTTGAATTTTGGGTACTAATTTTATCTTGCAGGGTACTAATTTTTTATGTAGGTTTGAGGAAAGCGACAAGCTTCTCTAACTTGGAATCAACATTCAAAGTCGTGGTCCTGCTGAACAATTGCGAGAAAGTTATCATCGTTGATTTCTCGGTAAATACAAATGTTACAGTTCTGTTTTTTTACGTAATAAATCACATTTATGGGTGACTGCCGCCGGACCATCTTCAAAGTCGATTTTCTCGAAAACTGCTAAGGTACCAATTTTGTTGTTCGAGTAATAATTAGTACCAAATGAGTACTAATTATTTACCAAATATGGAAGCGATTGGCGTTGGTGGGGCGGCGGTACTCACGGACATCATAAATTAAGTAAGTACCTATTCAAAATGCATTAGCGATTAATGTCAAAGCTTTATTTATTGCTACCTAATGTTTTCGAATAAGTATGTATTGATAAATGCTTGCGTTTTGCTTCAAATATGTTTTGATTTTTTATTGTTCATTTTTGTCATAGTTTTATGAGTAAGTAAATAAAAGAACATTAAAATAAAAAATATAAAACAATTTATTCAGTTTCCATTTTCAAGAAATATGTAGGTAGTAGGGGTCTTTAATCCCTATTGTTACATTGTTTCTTATTACAGGAACCAATATAACATTTAGGAATAAAGAATTTATAAACTGTAGTAATACAATGTCACAAATAGCATGCATCAAAGAAAAAAGTAAAATGTTTTATATAATAACAAAACTTAAATCTAAAAAAATCCTATCTAAACTTAAATCTAAAAAAATCCTATCTAAATCTTATCATACCTTTTTACCTACCTCCTACTCACCCACAACTGCTGAACTAAAGCATTTCGCTTTTCGATGCCTCGTCTTAGTTCAACAGATGTGCTGCTTGATTCTTGAAAAGTGACAGCTGGGTAATCATTTCCATACTCTGCTGTACTCTCCACAAGATCAATATCTACTCTATTGATACACATATTGTGTAAGACACAACACGCTTTAATTATTTTGGCTGCTGTATCAGGATGATAATGTAGCACCCTATGCCCGAGTAAGCACCGCCATCTGTTTTTGAGTACACCAATGGCACGTTCCACTGTATTTCGTGCAGAGCAGTGCAACTTTGGTGCACCTTGCTTTATAAAAAACACTGAAGTACATGAGGTACCTACAAATCCTAACTGTCAAGGAGGTTGTAGAAAGGTCCTACAAGAATTACAAGGAAAGACTCCAACGTCATAAAAATGAACTCGCTGTGACACTTCTAAAGTCCTCACTCTACCTACAGACTTAAAAGAGATTGAATAGCGTCAATCTAACCATCACTAAAAAAATCTAATAACGAGATGACGCATCGCTGGATGTGAACAATCTCGAACTGCCTAGTGAAGAAACAACCAGTCTGATTAAAACTCAAGGGCTGATTGCAGATAGAAGGAAATTTTTTTTATTATTTTATGTATAATTATTTTTATAAGATAGTTAAAATGACGAGCGTCTACCTTTTGAACACCACAGTCAGGTATAGACGACAAACGAAAACGTGCCCAACACGCGTTTTCTTGTTGGCTGACGGTGGCGTGTTGGACACGTTTTCGTTTGTCGTCTATATCCGACCGTGGCGTTCAGAAGGTTAAAGTAGTGGCGATGGTGGCACGAATATCTGGAACTTCTGTTGAAGTCCGTGGCGGTGAAAAGGTTAATACTTCCATATAAATTACTGTGGATATATAAAATTCGGTACTAAGTATTTGTCATCAGCATTACCTCCTTTCTAAAGCATGTCTTTCCTGACGAGTTTGAGGAAACTTAATCCATTTACTTTGTACTGTTGGATGGTTAAGAGCTGCCGTTACATCTCTAATAGTACGAGAAACAGATTGCTGCGACATTAGGGCCCCATCTGTGCCTCCAACTAGTTTTTGGTAACTCCCAGTCGCATAAAAGGACAATGCCACTAAAACCTGCAAGAATTATAATTGTATTATGATATTGATCTTCCAAAAAAGTCATGATTTATCATTGATAGAAGTCATATTTATCAAAGGCAACATAATTATGCCTAAGTACCTTGTATTTTGGTGATATATCACTTCTTCTTCTATGAGTTTGCATAAAGGGCTTAATGCTTTCGTAAATTTCCTCAAACAAATCCTTGCTCACTCTATAATTTGCTTTAAATTCGTATTCATTCATAGAAAACGCTTTGTCCGTATATCGCATGATCCGACGCTCATCTCGTCTTTGTTTTAATTGTTTTTTATGAGAATTACGTAAAACATTGTATATTACTGCTAATCGTGCCATATTATACTCTTAAAAAAACCACTTAAAACAAACAAACTATCCACAAAATAAAATAATTTAAATCCCAACGCACAGACTGACTGACTTTTAATAATTAACTGCAGTAAAATGACATGACAGCATTGATTGACACTATTGACAGCCTATGTGTTACAACTTTTTAACGAAATTTAAATAGTTTCGCGCAACAGTGGATTTCGACCAAGACTTTCTTACTAGCGTACCATTTAAACAGTTTTTCGAATCAGCGTGTTCGCGACAACGTCATTCGATATAGCGGTTTTCGACTTAATGTGTTTTCGAACTGGCGTACCACTCTTAATTTTTTTCGAAATAGCGTGCGTCGCAATAACATCATTCGAATCTTCATATCACTCCCATAGCGACATCACACTATCGAATGGTGTAATCAATAATACAGTGTGTTTTTTTTTTCAAAATCAACGGGTTCGATTCCTGGCTAGAAATATTGATTTTTAAAAAATCCAATGATGCAGTTTTTATGAAAATCGAGTCCGCGACTCCTTTGAGTACTTTTCGCTATTCCTCGATAGTTTCGGATTTGGCCATCCACGCCCACTTGGAAAATTCAGCCTGCTGGTCGATCGCAGTCGCAGCCCAACCTCTGGACGACCATAGATTTCAGCGCGCCACGAACATTAAAACTGAAGCCACCTTTTTATCTATGTGTGTATCGAAGGCTTGCCATTTGTTAAATGTTTTCCCTATAATTTGGGGATATTTGTGCGAGTAGGAACTAGTCTATTATTGTACGAGTAAGACATTGTTGAGTATGGTATTGGTATTAATGAGAGGTTTTTCTTTTGAGTATTTAAAAAAAAAATTAGTTTCCAAGAACCCTGAAGATGGCGTTGAACTGACTACGTTACTAGATGCCAAAGTCAAAACGCTTGGAAAAAAAAACATTGCGTCACGTCATATACGCTCGTTGAGTGACAATTTCGTTAGCTTTCGTTTTACGATCTCAAAATTACATCCAAGTGAATTAATAAAAAAATTATGTGACGTTCGTTCCTTGCAGTAACTTACCAAGTTCAGCGCCATCTATCCAGCGACTAGGGAAGCGTTAAAAAGAAAATCCCTCATTGGAAACCCAAAATATTCAATACATAAAAAAGAGAATAGGAATATAACTCGAAGTAACAAATCATATTTATATGTATGTATTAATCGAATGGGGAAAATTTAAATCGTATTATGGCAACCCCCGCACCTTATGTCACTACTTTCGTTCGTTGAGGTTTTTTAGGGTTCCGTAGCCAAATGGCAAAAACGGAACCCTTATAGATTCGTCATGTCTGTCTGTCTGTCTGTCTGTCTGTCTGTCCGTCTGTCTGTCTGTCCGTCCGTATGTCACAGCCACTTTTCTCCGAAGCTATAAGAACTATACTGTTGAAACTAGTGTTCTCATTAAGGATGAAGAGTTAAAACCCGAAGATACCACAGTATTCTTAGGCATAACGTTGGATGCCAAGCTTCAATGGGGCCCCCATATAGATAAATTGTCAAAAAAGCTTAGCTCTGCAGCATACGCCGTTAGGAAAATTCGTGATTTGACTGATTTAGAGACAGCCCGTTTAGTTTACTTTAGTTATTTTCATAGTGTGATGTCGTACGGTATTCTGTTGTGGGGAAATGCCGCCGATATTCAGACAATTTTTATTTTACAAAAAAGGGCAATTCGTTCTATTTATAAATTAAGTCCTAGACACTCCCTCAGAGACAAATTTAAAGAGATTAATATAATGACTGTGCCTTCTCAGTACATTTATGATAATCTTTTGTATGCACATAAAAATATTAATCTGTTTAAAAAATACAGTGATATCCATAACATAAATACTAGGAACAAACACAAATTTGTTGTTCCTACAACAAGGCTCAAGAAAATAGGTGGCTCGTTTAGATGCCAATGTATACATTTTTATAATAAACTTCCTAGCCACATTCAAGAACTAAGCCTAAATAAATTCAAAGCTTTTATAAAGCGAAAACTATGCCAGAAAGCCTATTATACTGTAAAAGACTATATTGAGGACAAAAAGGCTTGGGATTGAGCTGCTCCAATAGGTTTAGACAGTGAATGTTATTTTGCAATTTTTACACTTTAATATTTTCTTTTTTTTTTTTTAAGTATCTATTTACTTACACAATGACATGTACATTTACTGTATAAAGTATTATATTATTTTAATTATTGTGAATGTGAGGACTATGTGGGTCATTGTTTACATTTTAATCGTGGTCTGGCAGTTTGAGTAGTTTATGCGGCCTACCCAAATGTCCTGTCTTTGGTATTGTTCGTCGAATCGTTGAGCTCCTGAAGTTCTGAGTTGAGCTGCACGGTTACTGACAAATGCGTGCACTGACTGGACAGGTCCACTCAATCTGTGTGGTTCTTTCCTCAAAAGATCTTTTCAGACACTAATCTACATGGTCCTCAAAGATTATGTCCGGATTTTTATATACACATTGACATTGATGAATTTTATTTAGACAATGACATGAATATTTACTTTGTAAAGTATTTTTTTTTTTTTTTTTTTCTTTTCATTTAATTATTGTGAATGTGAGGACTATGTGGGTCATTTTTTTTTTTCTGTGTTCCTTCTTAGTTTTAATCATGATCTGGCAGTTTGAGTAATTTACGCGGCCTACCCAAATGTCCTTTCTTTGGTATTGTTCGTCGAATCGTTGAGCTCCTCATTTCTGAGTCGAGCTGCACGATTTTGACAAATGCGTGCACTGATTGGACAGGTCCGCTCAATCTGTGTGGTTCTTTCCTCAAAAGACCATTTCAGACATCAATCTACATGGTCTTCACACGATCTGACCAAGATTTTGTCTGGACTTTAAAAGAGACTGTGACCTCTGAGTTTGTTTCGGCCTTTCTTCTCAGAGTAGTCAGATAGGAAACGCCGACCACATCTAGTTTTAAAAAATATGATGACGTGTAAAAGTGTTTGTAAAAACCTACTTACAGAAAATAAATCATTTATCATTTATCATTTATCATTTAACCGCATTAAGACTTTTACACAAAAATAGAAAAAAAACAATAAATTTTAGGGTTCCCCATACTTAGAACCGAAACTCAATTTTTTTTTTTTCATCAAACCCATACGTGTGGGGTATCTATGGGTAGGTCTTCAAAAATGATATTGAGGTTTCTAATATCATTTTTTTCTAAACTGAATAGTTTGCGCAAGAGACACTTCCAAAGTGGTAAAATGTGTGTCCCCCCCCCCGTAACTTCTAAAATATGAGAATGATAAAACTAAAAAAAATATATGATGTACATTACCACGTAAACTACCACCGAAAATTGGTTTGAACGAGATCTAGTAAGTAGTTTTTTTTTAATACGTCATAAATCGTAAACCACAATTTACCATTCATTCAATCAACTCAAAAATAAAAAAAAACATTTAATTTCATAAACATAAACCTTATGCATAAACCCGGATGTTACGGAACCCTCGGTGCGCGAGTCCGACTCGCTCTTGCCCGGTTTTTGTTCCAAGTAATCTAAAATTTAATATTATAGAAACGATATTATTTCAAGTACTTACAAGTGAAAAGTGATTCCGTGAGACTTTTTATGTGATTTGCTGTTGTTTTTGCAACTTTTCACTGCACAGGAAGGCATAATTATATTTTTTTAATCCATGTTAACTTGACGACGACTCGTGACGTACTAAGAGCGATGGCCGATGAGCATGGTTTTAGTGTAGGTGTGTGCGTGAGCGTGTATGTTTACTTGCAGGAGCACGGTTTTATGGCTTCACTTTTGATGTTCACGGCGCGCCGTCTTTCTTTTTTTGTTGGTCTGAGGATTTAACGCACACACAGAGTATGTAACCTTTTGACACACGGAATGTACGTACTTTGAACTAGGACTTCGATCAGCCAACTAGCTAAGCTAACACGCTTCGTGCTTTGTTGGGTGAAATAATTTAAATTTTTATGTTTGAATTTATCTACCTTGGAAATAATTGAACGGACGCACCGAACCGAATATTAGAGTAGTACCTACTCCCTACTAATAATTCCGAACTAATAATCGTAAAAAAACTCGAAACTAAATTGAAACAGCTCAACCTATTAAACAAATCCTCGCTGAAGAAATATAGACCTATCTCACTAAACTTCTGAGTCACGTATACAAGCTGTTCTCGTTTGGCAATACCCTGTAGATAATAATAGGGAGAGCAGAGTGCGCACTCTTAAAAAAATTAAACTGATTGATTTTTCACTACAGAGACCGACATAGGCTATAAGGATAAGGCTAAGCGCGCACTACGATTTTAATCGTTGCGATTTAGTTATAAAATCGCAAACAGAAAAATTTTTCAAGCGAATTCTCGGTGATTTTTTTCCGCGCGGACTCTAGTATAATAATACTGTCTATAGATTGGCGATTATTTATCGCAACGATTAAAATTCGTAGTGTGCGCTTAGCCTTAATCGCTTAGTATAAAAAATCGCTGTTTTTTTCCTATGAATAAATCTTGTGTTAATCGATTATTTGTTTTATTTTTTTATCGATTTGCTTCAATCGACTTTACGCACGCTCCCCTCTAGTGCGTACCTGCTGGTGCTGGTACAGGCTGCATGTAATGTAATACAATACAGTATCACAATAATTTTCTCATTTACTACCTACAAAAAACATCACATGAATATATATTTTCAGCTTTATTATTCAAATAGTAGCTAATTAAGAGCAAGTTGGTGAAACAAATGAGTGTTATCTGATAATAATGTTTTGCTAGACAGCTGACGACTGATGGATTAAAGTGTCTACAAAAAAATCAGGAAATCAGGTTAGTGTTTTATATTTACTAAACGGTAATTTGTTTGTATCTATTTACGAATTTGTCAAAAGCTTCTGTTTAGACTATTTCTGTGATTGATATTCTTTAAAAAACTACTTTGACTGATTTTCCAATTGATGGGGTTGTTCTTTCTACCACTTTTAATGACATAGCACTGTTGGTTGGTTGTATCTTGGGTAGGGATAGCTTACAAATTAAGTTTAGGGTTTCTCAATATCCTATGTCTAAATATATTTCAAATAACAGTAGTTTTGGTCCGGTATTTTCATACTGGTTAAACATTGATTTTACTACCTAATTGGTTATAATATTTTTAATTACTTTATAATTGTGTATAACTTTAAAACTTTACATGAATGACTTAATTTACCGTAACTTTACATGTAGTTCAAGTATGCTGCAGAGCAAATTGTTGTATTACAAATGTTATAATTCAGGGTAGGTTAATTATTCAGAATTTCATCGAATGAAATACCTACCTACATTTTATTGCACACAATTTAATAATTCCTCGTTTCTATTTATTTAGCTAATTTAGTTGAACCAGATCTCCCCCTAAGATGTTCCTCTGACGCTCTTGTCTCTCTGTGAAGCAATAATCATTAGCCTTCATTGTGTGCCCATTTGGAATATTGTCTGTTCACAAAATATTAAAATTATATAATGCACAAATGCTTAGCATACTTACTTATTTTAAAAGTTTATTTATTTATATAATATATATTATTAATTATTATATAAATAAATAAACTTTTAAAATAAGTTGAATAAATAAATTTTTAAGTTAAGTTTTAAAATAAGTATGCTAAGCATTTGTGCATTATATAATTTCCAAATAAAGAAAATCCATCTGCAGCTACCTTCACTTAACTTCTGTGGCATGTACTTATTATTTGAAAGCCACAGAATAGTTTGAGGGTATGAGGTGATTAGAATAGATCCTTGGATGTCCTTATAACATAAGTTACTGGCTGTAAAACTTATCTAAGGTTACCAAAAGTGATCTATGGTTGAGTATCTGTGGAGTTTCTTGCCAGTTCGTATATTCTACTAAAGAGGACCACCTTTTTGGAACCATACAATTCTTGAGATTTGCGCTAGATCTTGGCATAGTGGATAATGGCCTACTATACCATACTATTATAGTACATCCACATTTTGCCAGTTATGTTTTAGTCCCATGTATTGGTGAGCCTATTGCCACCAACCGGGTACAAACCCACAACTCTGGTTAACATTTCAGGAAATATAGGCATGATGATTCTTAAACTGTGCACTAGATCCAAGGTTGCCTGGAAGAGATCGCAGAAAGCGACAAGGCCGCCTTTTATATGTTTTGTATTAAAAATCGTATTTTTTTTTGTTATGTATTTTCTGGTGTACAATAAAGTATATTTAAATAAATAAATAGATCTTGGTGTAGTGGATAATAGCCAAATATATTTCACACATTTCACCAAGTATGTTTTCATTATCATCATTTCAGCCGAAAGGCGTGCATTGCTGGGCATAGGCCTCCCCAAGCACCTCCACTTAGACCAGTTTTGTGCTTCTCGCATCCAACGAGTTCCTGTGGCCTTCACAAGGTCGTCAATTATTTTTTAAACCCATGTAATAGGTGGCAAGCCTATTGCCAACAACCGGGCACAAATCTAGACCTCTCTGCTTACCCTTAGGGGAAATTGAAATTTAATTTGATAAATGAGCTGTTTGTTTTCTATTAATAACATAAAATTTTATTCGAGAACATCCGTCGGTTTCTTACTAAACTTCAACTACAATATCCAACGATCCTGCATACTTATCCCTATTGTTGACTGTACCATACTAATTCTTGAACACTCATAAATGCGCACGTGAAAGTGCTTTATGACAGACTAAAATTGTTGTATGTGAACGGTCGTCCAATTCAACTCTTTGTAACGAAGATTATGACATCATAAATTGAATAATCGCTGCAAGTATGAGATCAGATATTGTCTAACCTTATCTGTTATTCAGTTGAGAAATAACATCTGTTACCTTACAATTTATCTATCACATTATCAGTGCCTTGTGAAAGAGCTGCAGTTTACTTAATATTTTTTATTTCTCGTGTTATCTCGGTATTCCAGATAAGTGATTGTTACAAGTATTGTAGTACTGTTATATTAATTTGATAGTCTTTTCGTTGTAATTTAAAGTTCTTAAGTGGTTATAGTTAATTGGTCATTAGCAACTGATTGCTTTATAAACATTGAATGGCAAATGAAAAGTGATTAAGTTGTGTAAAGCATTATTCATTGTTTTCCCCATTGTTTACATTAAACAGGTCCTAAGGTATTATACATATGAATATAAACATACTTTGTGGCTATTTTTCTTTCATGTTTTTACGTTTTCACATTACACTAACTAACCTTGGAAAATATTTGTGTGTAAATGAAAATATTTTGTTGTTATAGAAGAGAATGTTTTGTTACAAATTATGTTTTGTTTTTTAAACAACTAAGACCCATTTTCACCAAACTCAGATCCATACTTATCTATACATATAATAAATCTGTAGAAGGGTCAATTCTGTACATTGAAAATATTGAAAAAATAAATAGCGGGGTGTGTTGCTGGATCGATACCAAACCCAAATACCTATGTGATTAAAAAAATTTTTGTCTGTCTGTCTGTCTGTCTGTCTGTATGTGCAGGCATCACGTGAAAACTAACGGTTCGATTTCGATGAAACTTGGTATAATTATACCTTATTATCCTGGGCATAAAATAGGATACTTTTTATCCTGGAAAAATACGTAGAAAAAAAAATCTTATTTTTCGGTTTTATTCATCGACGTTGTTCTGTAGAACCGCGAACACACGTTGCGTTACCCGTAGTGGATAATTTTCTATTTCAATTTAAGAGAATACAGTTTCCTGTAGCTTTGTGTTACGCCATGACAATAAATAAGGCTCAAGGTCAGACCCTAGGAGTTGCTGGCGTAGATCTTACCGCGAGTTGTTTTTCACACGGGCAACTTTACGTAGCTCTTTCCCATGTGAGCAGTCCAAGAAATCTTCATGTTCATATTCCAGACGAGCTCACTAACAATGTTGTGTATGCTGAAGCTCTCAATTAACTTTCTGTCGCATTGTCACGATCACTTTTTTATTATTGCAAACTTTTCGTCATTGTCAGTAATTTACTGCTACATGCTACTTATCAAGGTCGGAATTACTATGAAAAAAATACTTACTACAGAACGCGAGCTCAACAGCAGTAGCTCAATAGAGGGATCTCCTTAATTATTATAGGCTTAGCCGTATTTGGGTCCAATAGATATTTATAAGATGTCATTGTCAGAGTTACTCAAAATGGAGAAATAAACCATCCACGCGAAGACCGACATCCGCGCGGACGGAGTCGCGGGCGGAAGCTAGTCCATACTAATATTATAAATTCGAAAGTAACTCCGTCTGTCTGGGGGCCTAAAAAGGCCACTTTAGCAGAATCATAAACGGATATCATAATGGACAGTTTACTGTTAAGTTAATCGTATCAAATCCCATTGGTGAAGCATTTTTCAGTTATTTTATTTTCTGTGCTAAAATACCAATCAATCCAATCCAAATCCAAGTCCAATCTCTTTGATTGTACCTACATAGTGCAGCGAAAAAAGAAAAACACGGACTGTCTTCGCCATATTATAATTCATAATGTTATCCTTTTAAGACTCTCCAAAGTGGTCTTTTTAGGTCCCCGGTATGTTATCTCTTCACGCTTAAACTGCTGAACCGATTTAGATGAATTTTGGTATACTTAGAGATAGTTTGAGTCCCAAGAAAGGACATAGGATAGTTTTTATCCGATTTAGATGAATTTTGGTATACTTAAAGATAGTTTGAGTCCCAAGAAAGGACATAGGATAAAGTGTTTTTCAAATAAACTTGCGATAAATGTCATTCAACCACCCTGTACCAAAAAGTCCAAATAACTTACGATAGATATCGTTCGTCGTACAAAACTGTCGCTAACATTGCATCCGTTGAGTTTCATAATACCAAACACGGAGTAAGTCAATGTTTTGATCGTGTTACCGACACTGCCCATACATTTTTTTCGTATGGTTTGGAAATATTGGGATACATTAGTAGAAGGAGGTGAACAAACTTTATCGCAAGTTTATTTGAAATGAACTTTAGTTTTTATCCCGATATTCCCACGGGATCGTCACATATGCGGGTGAAACCGCGGGGCGCTGCTAGTTATTAATAAATAGAATATTGATGGACTGAGAGAATGTGAAATAAAATGATTATCTTACGAAGTATGATGAAACTGGCCTTTATTTACCTCAATTTTCTTCAATTCTGTACTGTGAACTGATTTCTTTGTTAATATGCTTTATAATAATTAACAAGGCCTTGGTTTATTAAAATACATTCAAGTTATATTAATGTTTGTCTTTTTTGCCCTTATTTGCAATAATACTTTGCTCTTTTTTCCCACCAGTTAGATTTAGTCAAGTTTTCTACGCCTAGTTTGAAATCCCGCTAAAATTGGTGATAAAACTTTTATATGTCAATAGTATAGTTTCCATTCGCTAAATTAAAATTTTGGCAACTGTAGAATAATACTGTTATCAATGTGTACCAAGAAATAATCCCTAGTGAATCATTCTTGTGTACCATGTTGTAACTTCTTACCTGACGTGTCTGACACTCTTGGCATTACTGTGTTAACATTAAGCCCCATTTGACGTACTGCTACATACAATAATTAGGCTTATTAGCAAGTTTATTCATATGTAAATACGAACAACATTCTGCATTTACCAGCTAAACATGTACAAGCTGTGGAAAATCATCACTACAAAATGTGCCTTTTTATGTTAATTTAATATTTGTTTCAAGTTTAGACCATGATAATTAGTGACGTCCTTGTTGCAGGGTCAACCAAACGCGCGGGCTATGACTTAGGCCATGCAATAAAAATGGAAGTAGTCAATATAGGCGAAGGTCGGTACGAACAAAGTGAAAATGTGCCGGGAAGCAGTATCGACAGCGATGCCTCCAGCAGCGCGTTTGAGAGCAACGACAGTGATCAATACAGCGAGGACTTGGACAAAACATCAGAAGATGGTGACTTGAAAGAGGACCTGCAAAAGACAATACCAGAATGCTACAAATCCGACTCAAACTTTTCATCACATACAGTAAGCATCACAAATGACGAGGAGTTTCAAGCGACGGCATTGTGCCAGTTTATGGATATTTTGAATGATTTAGACGAAGTTTTAGATAAGTCTTTACTAGCATGTCTTGACGATGGAACGAAAAACTTCGACAGCGACGAAGAGGATCTCATTTGTAAGATTAAGGAAGTTATTGGCGAGGTTCAAGGAGAATCAGATCGTTCGGAAGCGCAAAGTTCTGTGGACGACAATACTCAAGTAATAACATGTTCCAACGTTCATGCGTCAGCACCGTCTATGGAAGAAATGGACATCACGCCAAGTATATCTGAAAGGTCAAATCTCACGAGCCTTGGGCGTTCGAAAAGTTTTTCAGAACTCACTGACAATGATCGGCAAGCTTTAGTTTCATCATTAGAGAGAGCAAGTACGACGAACGACACATTGCGAAACTCAATGAGGAGATTAGATCCTATTGTTCTGCCGGCGATAACAGCGGAGTCGTCTTGCGAGCCTCTAACGTTGCCGGTGATACTTTTTTTGGAACATAATATTAACATGCGGCCGACGAGCGCTCCGATACAGTTGCAAGTGACGGCAGCGAATCTCAGTAGTGATGGTGCTTCGGGACCTTTGATTGTGGGGCGTCGTGCTTTGTTGATGAACCGCACGCTTTCACTCCCGTCTCCGGGGGATAGTGACGTCACGGCTGGGGAGTGGACTGGTCGAAATACTGCCAGGAGTACCGCAAGGAGCACTAGTGCGTCCAGTTCGTCCTCAGAATCGTTAGACGTTGCTCCCATCATCCAAAACGCTGGAAGTGCCACTGAGGAGAGGTAATTATAAATATAAATTCAAGCTTAATTGTGTTATACTTTGCAGTTAACTCATGCATTGAGCAACCTTCGCGATTTCGGCAATACATTACTCATTTCATTCTGAAAAATGAGGTCATAGGATGTGATTTGATGATTCATGAATTAGAGATCATTTTCTCCAAAAATCTAATAAATGAAAGTTACGATTTTTTGCAGAAACGAAGAGACTGAAGAACCTCCTTTTGGAGTTTGGCCACATCGTATGAGTGCCATGCTGGCGTGCCTCAGTTGTACCGTGGGAATATTTAATATATCTAGATTTGCCATATTCAGTGTTCATTTTGGAGGTAAAGAATGAACTTTTACGTAATTAATTGGATTCACCTAATTTCCTGGTATCTATAACATGGATCTTTTTTATTGTTGCAGCAAGCTTCATAATACAGTTTTTTATACTGTCATTTTTAATCGGAATACCGTTGTTTACGTTACATTTGTGTTTGGGCCAAGTGTTGGAGTCTGGCCCGGTGGACATGTGGCGTATATCGCCGATATTCCAAGGCGTGGGCGTCTCTTTGCTCATTACTCAAGCCGTGATTGGCATGTACAGTATAATAGGCCTGTCTTGGATATTTGTTTACTTTAGAGACTCTTTTATAACATCCAATGACAAATACAAATGGGCACTACCACACGAATTCAATTTTGAAGGTGAGTCAACCATTACCTAATTAAATACTTTATTGTTTGGACAATGTCAGCAAATTCGGTGATATCAATCACCAAGTGAAGCAGGAAGTCTGAATGAAGGTCGGCAATTTACACAATTACTTTTTCCGTTAGTGGAACAAGGAAGCAGGGTCAGACTGATGAGAAAGTTTTTTTAATGTTACAGATGCCGTTGCGAAGAATGGCACTTATAAAATACAGGAGACTTTGCCGCAGTATTTTCATGGCGAGGTTTTGCAAAGGAATTTGGGGTCCAATAATTCATATTTTGGCACAATAAAATTTCAAGTAGCGTTCAATTTAGCGGTAGTATGGATGATAGTGTTCGTCGCGCTGAGTAAAGGATTGAGGTCTTACGGCAAGGTAATTAACATCACAGGCTACAGCGCGTCATTGTAACGTACGGTGATTTCCCACGAAAGTGTAACAAGTTATAATTGTAATTGCAGGCTGTATATATGCTGATATTCCTGCCGATCTGTGGTACATTAGTGTTATGTACCAAATTGCTCACCTTGATACCGTACGACACCGTCATCAATGTATTCTCCGAGACTGAATGGAGCGAATTCTTCATTAATAGTAATGTAAGAATATTTTTTCACCTTAGAATAATTTACCGATCTTATCTCTTTTAAGTGCTTGCTGTTTGCTAACCTCTAATTATGTAAACAAAAGAATAACTCAACATTATACACCTCTATTCAATCCATGGTCACAGACAGTACTAATTTTTTTTTTTCAGAGTTGGGCAGCGGCGGCTCAAGAAACATTCCTAACATGGGGTCTCCTTGGGGCCTGTATAATGCAACTAACATCACACAAAAACGCTAAAAACAAAACGAATACAATACTACAGAAGGAGAGTGCGTGTATTGTGGCATTTACGTTCGCAGTTTTGCTACTGGGATCGTTTCTGGCCAACACTTGCGTGCAAATATTGAAGAATTATGGCTACGTTTATATACCGGGCAGTTTCGGTGAGTTTTACGTGTTTACATATTTTTTATTGGGTGGACTATTGATTTCAGTGGTCATACTAATAATGTAGCTAGCAATCAACTTTGCTTGGATAATGTCATTTTGGTCAACCGGCCGTAGTGTCAATATCCTGCAGTCAATGTTTCCTCTAATGATAAAACCGGTTTAGTTAGTCATTCCCTTTGACTGCATTTGATTAGCACTAGAAGCCTACGCCAATTAATTTTAGTATGCTTGGAGTGCCTAATGCATAGGAATTTATTTATAGCCTTATTTACGAGCGCAGTAATAGATACGCTTTGCAGAATGTCTATATAGGTTTACATGTATCGCGAAATTTCAATATGCTGTGTGCAATATCAATTTCGCGGTCAATTCTGTACGCTTCGTCTGTCATAATAATATTTTACCCCCTTACAAATAAACGTATTATATCAGATGATCAGTTACACACCGATTTCTCTCTTTCAGTCGTCAATAATTTGACTTTCGAAAGAAGAAGACAAAGCGTTGTGTCACTATACAGACGCTATACAAAATGTATTATTAAGGGGGTAAATAAAAACATGAAAAGTTTGTTGTTTTCAAATCGGAATTTTATTTTTATATAAATTAAAATTAAAGTAGGTAGTTATTTATATAGTTATATTATCCATGGTTTGCAAATGAAAGTTACTCTCGGCTTTAATTTAGCTGTAGAATATTAGCATATAATTATTATACTTCTCACACAGCCAGTAATAATTCACATGATTACGTATTGTACTCTGTAATATCCATAAAACCCACATGTACACTAGATATATAATATTATTATAATAAGTATGTAGTTATTGCAGTTGTTGAAGTGCATCTAATTGGCTGCAACATATTTATTTACTGTGAAATTAAAAACATAACACGCGATGCGCTAACCGTTCTGACGATGACGTACGATGATTTGTAATACCATTGTAGTATTTTGTTTTGGCTTTAGTTACAGCCACATAGCCATGCATAAACGTCACCGGAGCTGAAATTGACACTGAAATGTAACCCTTATGTTCTTTTACGGTACATCCAGACATATTCCGGTCAGGGCCTTCGTGGCTCAGTCGTGCTACAATCATGTTCGAGTCGGCATGGTTCGGTCCAACCCGGGCGGCAACATCGAGTGTATATTTTGCCGCCCGGTTGAGCCCTATCCTGCCGAATCATGTCGACCCGAACAAGGTTGTCACGTCTTAGTGTTGGCTACAGGGTTGGCAAAAGATTGCTTCCATACATTTTGTCACACATTTTCTGGCTTTGGATCCTCCGGCCTTTCTCAGAAGTATCCGAAGTAGTACTTTATAGGAAACCTGAGCTATAATGTCCCGGAGCCTCACG
This sequence comes from Mesoligia furuncula, assembly GCA_916614155.1. NCBI lineage: Eukaryota > Metazoa > Arthropoda > Insecta > Lepidoptera > Noctuidae > Mesoligia > Mesoligia furuncula. Next base: position 10,337,332 of record OU744807.1, read on the forward strand.
ACTCCGTGACGGTGTGGCTTAGCAGCTTTGTGAGAGAGACAAATGAATATCCTTATTTATCTAAATCTATCTATACATTATCCCCTTTATCTATAAACGAGACGTTTGAATGTCAAAAATGTATGATTGAACAGTCGTTCTTTAAGCAATGTTTATTAATAAACCCCATTAGGAATTCAACTCCGTTGTTCTTCTAAACTGGGCAACGGATTTTGATGCGGTTCGCACCAGTATTTAAAGAATTTATTCCGGTCTATATGTATAAGAGCTCAACTGTCACTAATGGTAATGAGACACAATTACTTATTCTATTGTTACCGATCTTCAGGAGATTACGCGACATCGGAGCGGTTATTTCATTAATTAATATCAAACTTACATAATTATAATAAACTAGCTACGCCCCGCGGTTTCACCCGCATAAGTGTCGATCCAGTGGGAATATCGGGATAAAAACTATCCTATGTCTTTCCCCGGGATACAATCTATCTCTCTGCCAAATTTTATCGATATCCGTTCAGTGGCTTAGGCTTGAAAAGGTAACATACAGACAGACAGAGTTACTTTCGAATTTATAATATTACTAGCTGACCCGGAAAACGTTGTTTTGCCATATAAATTATTTCTAGCTGCCCGGCGCTACTTCGTTCGCTTGCCAAGCGAACGAAGCGACGCTTGGTGCCCTACCCTTATCCTACCCTACCCCTACCCTACTCCTACCCTACTCCTACCTTACTCCTACACTACTACTACCGTACTCCTACCCTACTTCTACCCTACTCCTACACTACTACCCTACTCCTATAAGTAAAAAAATAAAATAAAAGTAGCCTATGTCCGTCTCCTGGTTCTAAGCTACCTCCCCACCAATTTTCAGCCAAATCGGTTCAGCCGTTCTTGAGTTATAAATAGTGTAACTAACACGACTTTCTTTTATCTAGATAGATTATGGATAAATCTAAATTTTTTGTCAAGTCGTTAAAAGCTTGAAGCAGGGGCGGGTCGCTTCGCTAGTAATACATAAAATATATTGATTACAGAAACGGTAAAGTCCACACAATTCCTATGGCCCATTTCGGAGCCAATGCCAGGGAACGCGGTCTCTACACCAGTCCGCTACATGGGTCACTACGGCAGTTTGGTAGGAGTTACTGTTTGGAAGACTGGCAACACCGCGCGCACGATCAGCGGCTGGCAACCCTTACAGCTGGCTACACAGATCGTGCCGGCTACTCTAGCTGTCTTGCCTGCTAATTTGGTAAGTTGAATAAAAACTTTTTGATGTTCCAAGCGTTATGGAAAACGATTAGCAACACAGTTTTTATCATTATGATAAAGTAATTATGTCATAAAGGTCCAAGAGCATTTATATACAGGGTGAAATTGAATACATGCGACAAACCGAAATGGGAGATTGTAGTCATCATTATGAACAACTTTTACTATGGGACCAAACTTGAAATCACGAAAAAAAATCAACTGTTCCCTACATTTATGTTCGTATTATATAACTCGTCAAAATGTAGGGAACAGCTGATTTTTTTTCGCGTTTTCAGGTTTGGTTCCATAGTAAAAGTTGTCCATAATGATGAGTACAATGACCTCTTAATTTAAGGTTGTTAATGTTTTACAAATAACCCTGTATATATTATAATTGGTTTCAGAAAATAAGAATAAATATTTGTTAGATAAAACTAAAACTGGATGTATGTATACTTACTCGTAACATTTTAAGCAAAGCGCGCAATGCAGCCGCAGCGCAACGCATTTTCGTACAACAAAGTACGAAAGGGTATGAAGGAGGATTTTTGCAATGCGTTGCGTTGCGATGCAGCCCAACCTGCGCTAGCTTTTGTTATTCAGTCACGAGCAAAAGTATGTATATCATCATCATCATCTGCCTAGCCTTTTCCCAACTATGTTGGGGTCGGCTTCCAGTCTAACCGGATTCAGCTGAATACCAGTATTTTACATGGAGCGACTGCCTATCTAACCTCCACAACCCAGTTACTGGGTAATACGATATCCCTTGGTAAGACTGGTTGTCAGAATTTCGGGCTTCTGACTACCCGTAACGACTGTCAAAGATCCACAAATGACAGCCGGGACCAACGGCTTAACGTGCTTTCCGAGGCACGGAGGGGTATATACTTGGCTTTATTCAAAGGCGATTTTCTCCTTTATTTTTGAATGACATTTTATATTAGTAGGAACATCGCAATTTAAAGTTGCCAAGTGTTGACATATGATTGCTCGTCACTGTACACAATAAAAAAATAATATTCCACCAGACTGTAGGTATTTCGGCCATGGCGGCCAATCTCAACGGAGACTAACCTTCGGCGCGGGAGATATTATAGCGCACAAGTGTGTGCGCAGACAAAGGTACACTCCCTCTTCCCTCACTCTCATAGTCCGATGGGATGGCACGCAATCCGTCACAACCGGAGAGAGATCAGGCGCAGGACCAACGGCTACAACACAATACAATCATCATTTCAGCCGAAAGACGTCCACTGCTGGACAAAGGCCTCCCTCCAGTTCGACCGGTACAATAACATAAAGTAATAGTGTGATAATGCCAATTTCCTAATGACAAACCTTACGTTACTTTTTTCATAATTTTGTATTGATTCTTCAAACTGGCATGCATAACAGAATTAACCAACAAATAACAATGTTATCTAACTGTACACTCCAATTATTTCGTTGTAAACTTTAATAATAGGCACACCGCGCGAAGATATATCTTTTTATTGCCAAGACTTTGAAAAATGGAATATGACCTTGATTCTTTGTGGCCTAGAATTTGTTTTACGATTGTGTGTATGAAACTAGTGTACCAAATTGTTTGTTGGATTAGCCTTGTTTTGACATTACGATAATGTAACGTTACGATAATGGAATTGGGTATTTTCGATTAAAATAGGTCTTCTTAATTTTTTCTGTAAGTTGTGAGATGTAACAATTAACTGTATCTATGTAGTTGTCTGTATGGTGCCGGACTTAAAGAATAGCACCACCCCATACTTCCCGTGGGTGTCGTAAAAGGCGACTAAGGGGCGTACCGGAGAATGGGCAGCAGCGTTCTCTATGCATTCCACCACCATACCATACTGCGATCGCCAACCCGCCTGCCAAGCGTGGCGATTATGGCAAACCCCCCCCCCCCCCTTTTGGAGGCCTATGTCCAGCAGTGGACGTCTTTCGGCTGAAATGATGATGATGATGATGATTTAGTTAATAAGCGTTGACATCAAATTGAAAACTTAAAATAATTGATAAGTAATGTTAATACTGGGTTGCGAAATGTTCGCGGAAGCCAGACAATGTTGTCATTGTTATCAGCTATTGTTCGCTTCATAAAATTGCATTAATTATTTAAAAAAAAAAATACTGAGACATCCTGAATAACAATGTGTTGATAACAATATTACTAAATACTTTGTGTGCAACCTTTAACACTTGCATCACATAAATGTTGGAACTGTTTTAGCCTTAAAATTACCAAAACGAGGCTGAATCACAAAATCTCCATTACTGTTCATTACGATGTGGTAGCGTCATTATTGTTCTCGTGCGAAAAAGAGATGAGGCTATGTAGGATGAATACCACCACCCGTTTGACGCAACAGAGTAATGATGGCTTTAATTGACACTTTGTAATACGGCTTGCTTCATGTCTTCATTGTTTTCCATAAAACACTATAAACTGTCAACAAATCTATCATTATTATTATCCATCTATAAATCTGTGGGTTAGAATGGGTGAAGAAAATAAAGTCCGTCTTCAGTAGTAAATAATAATCTTTTAATTTATGTAAAAGCAAAAAACCGTCTTTTGTCTTAGCCTCGTCATGGCGTGCACGGTGCATCCGTCTGTCCTCCTTCATCCTTTTCCCATCCGTTCACTCTCTCTCTCTCTGTCACACACACTACACTTGCTTTTTCATACCCCTGGGTACGTTCCTCTGGGTGCGTTCCGATTCCCACATATATATTAAATAAATTAAAAAAAAAAGGGTAAAACAAGTTTAGGTATAAACAAATTTTTTTATCATTGGATCCTCCTTTTAGGCCTATGTTAGAAGATTCCGCTTATAGAGGTATGAGGAACAGGATGTAAAGTTCACTCAACCTCCATAGAAAAGGGAGGATCCTCAGACCAGACGGGTGTTGTGTCTGGCGGGCAACTGCCCAATGATTCATGTCGGGCCGTTGTATCTATGCTAGTTGCGCGGTAAACTCTGCTTGCGCGATGCAGGATTTGCGTGACGTCAGTATGACGCGTTGTTCGCATGTGGCGTTGTAGATACCGCTACATCACTCCCCCCCGGAGACCGGAGGTCGATAGTGGGCTGAGTCTTGTATCTTGCGATGTTTGCCAGGCCAGCTGAGGTTCCAGTGAGTCGGAACCGGTTGCCGCATAGTTCACGGTGAGTCGGAACTGTCTGCGAAGATGTCCCCAGTGAGTCGGGGTGGCGCTGCGTTATGCTCCAGTGCGTCGGATGTGGTACAGCGCCGGGTTGAGGCTGACTGCTGGCGTCGCCCAGGAGAGGGTTGCTTGATGAGGCTGAGGGTGATGACCAGGTATGCGCGGTCGCTGCATGCTGGTGGTCAGGATACCCGTTGAAGCCGTGGGTGCTGGCTGGCTGGGTGACTCGCCGCTCTAAAGCTTGCGGGAGTGATGATGATGACGTCACACTGGAGTAGGTGCACGAAGGCTGCGCTGACGTTCATGTTCGGGGTCACCAGTATAGAGGTATGAGGAACAGGGTGTAAAGTTCACTCATACTCTATAGAAAAGGGAGGATCCTCCGACCAGACGGGTGTTGTGTCTGGCGGGCAACTGCCCAATGATTCATGTCGGGCCGTTGTATCTATGCTAGTTGCGCGGTAAACTCTGCTTGCGCGATGCAGGATTTGCGTGACGTCAGTATGACGCGTTGTTCGCATGTGGCGTTGTAGATACCGCTACACGCTCTTCCATAACAAGACGTGTTATACAAAAAGCAAATCGTATAATTTTTAAAATTTATTATTTCCTTCGCAGCTATCTCCAGCATGGGCAGTGATATTCTACTTCATCATAATAATGTTCGGCATCGCACAACAGCTGGCGATATGGCACTGCGTCATAACCGGCATCATGGCTATCAATGCTGAGGCTCTCAAAGTATGGGAGACTACTATCACGTTTCTCAGCTGCGTTTTTGGACTGGCTATGGGGTTGCTGCTTAGTACTGATGTGAGTATAAACAACTATCCAGTATAAAATCTAAATTATCGTACTAATCTATACAGGGTTATTGGTAAAACACCAAAAAACTTCTTAAGAGGTCATTGTACTCATCATTATGAACAACTTTTACAAAAAAAATCAGCTGTTCCCTACATTTATGTTCGTATAACTCGTCAAAATGTAGGGAACAGCTGATTTTTTTTTCGCGACTTCAGATTTGATCCCATAGTATAAGTTGTTCATAATGATGAGTACGAGTAGCTTCTGCCCGCGACTTCGTCCGCGTGAAATTACTTGCTCCCCCAACCCAACCCGTCGCGCGCTATTACTTCGCTTTTGCTTAGCTAGGTTTTAGGTTTTAACCTAGCTAAACTGCTGCAGAACTTTCCCAAATGGCGTTAAAACCTATTTTTCACTCTGTCTAACCGCATTTCAATTGTTTTTAGGTTTCCGTTGCCAAATGGCAAAAAACTGAACCCTTATAGATTCGTCATGTCTGTCTGTCTGTCCGTCCGAATGTCACAGCCAATTTTTTCCGAAACTATAAGAACTGTACTGTTGAAAATTGGTAAGTAGATGTATTCTGTGAACCGATTAAGATTTTCACACAAAAATAGAAAAAAGAAAAAACTGGCCAAGTGCAAGTCGGACTCGCACACGAAGGGTTCCGTACCACAAGGCAAAAACGCAAAAAAAAAACATGTTTGTTGTATGGGAGCCCCCCTTAAATATTTATTTTATTTTAATTTTATTATTTATTATTAAAGTAAAAATACAACTGAGTATTTTGTGAATATTTTAAGCACCTACCTGTTGCCATTTTTGATATCGAGCAAAAAAGGGCAAAAAAAATCGCGTTTGTTGTATGGGAGCCCTTAAATATTTAATTTATTTTGTTTTTAGTATTTGTTGTTATTGCGGCAACAGAAATACATAATTTGTAAAAATTTCAACTGTCTAGCTATCGCGGTTCTTGAGATACAGCCTGGTGACAGACAGACGGACAGACAGCGAAGTCTTAGTAATAGGGTTCCGTTTTTACACTTTGGGTACGGAACCCTAATAAATCTAATTTCCCTACTTGGAAATGTCTTGACGACCTATCTCTCGGCGCAGATTAGTTATGCATGCAGTCATGCTTAAAGCTTTATTAAAAAAACGCGCGCTAGCTTACCTACATGTTGCCGACCGCAAAAATCATCTCTTAGTGCATGTCAAGTCAAGTTAAACTCTAGCCCAGCCCCCAGCGCCGGAAAATAACCGTATTATAGCTGTATATCGTGATTGCGTGCGTAAATATACTATAGTTCACTGTGTTCGCGCTGGTGAATGGAATGGGAGTGACCCAAGTAGGTTACGCCAATAAAACAATAAAATTATACTGACCTGTTTCCACCTCGGCCCCGGTTAAATGACGGTTAACTTCTAATAGAGATTTGATGCAATATGTGTTCCATTTTTCAATTTGTTAGTGGTAACTATAAATGCAATGAAAAACAGTTCCTAAATCCTCTACATTTTGACTATAATAAAATTTAAATAATTATCATAATTACCTTCTGTGTAAGTTTTTAAAACTTTTAATTTTTTTGACCTTTATGTTATGTCGTTGGTAACAAAATGTTACCACTAAACTTTAGGAGAAGATATTTCACTAGTTAAGTAAGTAAACGAAATCATACTAGTATTGGAATTGAAACGCGGTTTGGACTGCAAACTATATTTAAAAGAGACTGATTTGTGAAAAAACGTGTTTATATTTTTTTTAAGTAAACAGTTCTTAATTTTCATTTTCTCTTGTATTATTAAAAAAGAATGCGTCATGCGAGAAATAGATACGGTGAAAGTACTTTCCCAGATAGTAGGTATCTACTTAAAAATGGCAACATTGGTTTGCACACACATCCTCTCACCCCAAACGGATATACCGTCTCCGTACCGTCGCGGGTAAAAAATATCTTAAAATTCATTAATTGACTGATAACGCACAGCCTAAACCACTCTAGAAGCATGAAAATTTGCACAACTGTTCTCTATAGAACGAAGGTTAGCAATGATGAAGAATTAAGGGAAATTCATTACTAGGGTTAACAAAAATGACGAACTTTTTCTTCTTCGACGAGTTCTTCATTTTTGCCGATGAGAAATTCTATCGGGGACACGGCTTGTCCATAAATAATTTATTTAAGTGTCTGTTTGTAATGTCAAAATAACAGCTTTTTAAATGCATGTGAAAGTATGGAACATATAACAAAAAAACTTTTATAAAAAATAATGTCTGTCTGTTTGTTCCGGCTAATATCCGAAAAGGCTGAACCGAATTTGACGGGACCTTTACTGGCAGGTAACTGATGTTATTTAGGAATAAAGAGTAACTAAGGCTACTTATTTATTAATTTAGAAAAACAAATTGGGATCCACGCAAAAAAAAAACTCATGAATCCAGTAACTTAGGCTGCTTTTATTTTGGAAAAAGGATTAGGGTTCCGCGCAAAAAAAAAACTCATGAATCCTATTGTTTTCCGACATGCACGTCAACGAAGTCGCCGACACAGCTAGTCTACAAGAATTTTTTGACGAATTGGATGAATTTTTGATGCCCTTTGATTATTTCCCTTCCTTTTTATATACTTGTACATATTATTATCATTATTTTAATACTGTTAGCTTTTAAAATTGTTTCCATAAATAAAAAATATGTCTACAAGATAATCCTTTATTTTCCTCAGGCTGGCATCCGTATAGTTCACTTCATAGACTACGTCTGGATCGGTTCCTGGTGGCAGTGCGTCATCCAAGTCGCCCTCGCTTGCGGCGTGTTCGTGGTGCGAGGGCGGCCATACTCGCCCGACGTCGTCGTCGCCGCGTTGTACTCGTCGCGAAGCAGACTGTCGGCGACGTTGGCAGCCTTGCTGAGCTTCACTTGGACCGTGGTTTTGCCTGTGTTATTGTGTGTAAGTAGACTAGCATAATATGTTATAGGTGGTGGTAGATCTTTGACAGTCGTTACGGGTCGTCAGAAGCTCGAAAATCTGACAACCAGTCTTACCAAGGGGTATCGTATTACCCAGTAACTGGTTGTGGAGGTCAGACAGGCAGTCGCTCTATGAAAGATACTGGTATTCAGCTGCATCCGGTTAGACTGGAAGGCGACCCCAACATAGTTGGGAAAAGGCTGGGCAGATGATATAAGGGGCCGTTCAAGTATTACGTAAGCACCGCCCTCTCCCCCTCGTCAGCAAAAATAAGCAAAGCTCTTACCCCCCCCCCCCCCCCCTATGCTTACGTAAACATTGTACTTACATGCATTTTTCAATGTTCTGGTTTCTTTATTGATTCATGAGCAGCAGTTATTTGCGTTTCGTTTTCAAGCATAGACAAGTAGGGTTGCCATGTGTTCAAACCAAAATCGACTTTTTGTAGAAAATCCGAAAAAGTAAAAAAATAAATACTGCAGACGTAATCACCATCCAGACCCTCCATCCCCCAGGTCATCAAAAATAAGCAAAGCAAAGACCCCCCCCCGCCCCCCTATAGTGCTTACGTAATACTTGAATGACCCCTAAGGGTGCGTCCACATCTGGCGAATGTGCCGCGAATGTGCAGCTCGCGAGCCGTTTGCGAGCTGCCCGCGAGCTGCGCGCGTACAGTCACGGTAATGGTTTGGTGCGCCTCTTTAGCGCAACTCATGCAAGGCTTGTATAAAGGGGTTTAAGTTCCGTTTACTGGCTCAGTACTTTCGAAGATGTCGGACGACACTAAGTGCTTTTAATATAACAATTTTCCTCCGTCCACTCCATGACAACACGTACTTAGCCTCCAGTAATCAGAAACGAACTGAGTGGGTAATTTATGTTTTAGAATCATTTAATAAATAATACGACTCAATTATTATGTGGATTTATTACTTAGGAACTTGTACATGAAATTAGGTAGGTACGTTACACGTTGGCTGTGTTAGGACGCCATCTTGACATTAAGGACGCTATCACATTTTGAACTCGCCAAGTTTAGGTATTTGAAACGCAACACAACAACATTACGCGCACGCACACATTGAACCCATTGTCCGCTCGATTTTATACGTAACTTAACTAATCTTGGTACTTGAAGGTATTATTTTTTAATTTTACTGGTATTTATTGAGTAAAGTTAGTTGTTAGTTCGCAATCGAATTTGGTAACTGTTATTAGTACTTACTATGTGTGATAATCACGTTTATAGTATTGTTGAAGTTCATCAGTCATTACGTACATTACCTATGTAGGTGCCGTAAAACGACCTTAACATTTTAGTATTACAAGGAACATCTACGTTTATCCTTCAGTCTGCTGTTAGTTTGAAAAGATGTAAGTACTTTTAAATATTGTTTTTGATGACAATTGTTGGAGCATTACCTACATAATCAAATAGCCTGGGAGTTGTCGTAGAGTTTCGTAGTGATATTTAAAAATAATCATTCACTTATGAAAACAGTACTTAAGTATTTTATTTACTGGGGCGAGAGTTATTATTTTTTATAAAAATAAAAAACTTTGTAACAAAAAAAAAACAGACTTCCAAAAAGTGAAAAATAACTTTAATTTCGGAAGTCGGTGTCTTTGGCGGATCCAAAGGCACCGACTTCCGAAATTAAAGTTAAAAAAAACTTAAAAAAAAAAAACAACCGACCGACTTCCAAAAAACACTACAAGGTGAAAAATAACTTTAATTTCGGAACTCGGTGTGAGTTCCGAAAGTAAAGTTATTTTTCACTTTGTAGTGTTTTTTGGAAGTCGGTTTTTTTTGTTAAAAAGTTTTTATTTCTCGCTTTTGAGTCGGGTCTGTTTATAATGTATCTAACTTACAATAACCTAATGTCAACTTGCTCATCGCCTTTTACAAAATATTGCTTTTCTCAATGCAGGGACGTTAATTGTTGAGGAGTTCTCCTGGTATTCACCTATCAGCTCCATTTTACTATTCTCATTGTGACGAGCATAAGTTGCTTAAAAACCATATTAAAGTAATCGAATCGCAACCCGTGAAATACTTATTATTGAGTAGTTCCGGTGGCCATCTGTGGTCTTCATCATCAGTTCCACTTCACTAAACGGTGCTTTCCGAGAGCAAATCCACGAATTACTATAAAAAATACCCAAATTGCTATAGATGTGTGTGCCTGTAATATTTGAAGAGTTCCTTCGATTTCTCCAGGATCCCATCATTAGATCCTGACTTAATGACAATTGACCTGACCACCTGGAAAGTATATCGATTTAAACAAGAAACTAACATTTATTTTTCACTTTGTCGTTTTTTTTTTGTAAAAAAGTTTTTTTTTTCACTTTTTAGTTATACCCAGCTACTGCACACAAATGCATATAACACTACTTGCTATGTGAATATCAGTGACAGGAAGCTACTGAACACATCCGCGTATCCCTTTAGAGGGTACAGGCGTGATGTTATGATGTATGATTGCGTAAACAATGCATAGATATGCGATAGCAGCAATCGCGGTTGATTTGCTGGCATTTATTGAAGAGTTCCGTTGTCTGTCTCCGAAAATCATCATCAGATCTTTACGAAATTTATATGGGACTATTTTGAAATAAACCTCTTTCGAACAAAGAAAGAATTTTGCTAATCCGTCCGTCCGTATATGACGGAGTTACGCTCGAATATACAACCTCCTCCTTTTTTGAGGTCGGTTAAAAATACACTCGCCATCTTGAATAAAAAACTGGCCAAGTGCGAGTCGGACTCGCACACGAAGGGTTCCGTACCACAAGGCAAAAACGCCGAAAAAAACATGTTTGTTGTATGGGAGCCCCCCTTAAATATTTATTTTGTTTTTAGTATTTGTTGTTATAGCGGCAACAGAAATACATGTGTGAAAATTTCAACTGTCTAGCTATCGCGGTTCTTGAGATACAGCCTGGTGACAGACAGACGGACAGACAGCGAAGTCTTAGTAATAGGGTCCCGTTTTTACCCTTTGGGTACGGAACCCTAAAAAATGGATGTCATATTCGTAATCACCACCCCAAAATCGACTATAGTATCGTATATCTAAAAAAAATAATTTCCGAGATTTTTATTTGATTATAATTTTTTAACACAAATATTTATACAGTCTTTATCCGTCATCTACATCCATTAAACAAAACAAACACAACAAAAACAAAACAAATTCCAAAAATCGTACTTAATTTTATATCGGTTCGAAAAAGTATCAACATCGTACTGTGGAGTACACAAAACGGAACTCACTTTTTAACGTAATTATTTTTTGCGAAAAAGCTACATAGGCGTGCTTCCACGGGCGCGTCTGAGCGCGGAATGACCGACCGGCAAGTGTCCGCGGGTAGAAAATGTATGGAGAAATTTGAGAGCGTTTCTTATTTTTCTCATAAATGAAATGTTATTTATTTATCTACAAAATATTTAGCTTATCTTTATAGAATTATATATAGGCAACAATATCTCCTTATTTTTAAGTTAAAATATGCATTGGATTTAGCTATATTGAGTCCTATTCAGACCCCTTTATATTTAATTTTTTGCGATTATTGTGATGGTAAAAACGTATTTGTGTGAAAATTTTGTATGGGGCTATTTAATTGCTTTGGGCCCAGTCTGGAGATGAATACATTATCTTTAATTTGAAACCAAGATATCCACGCAGTTGTGACGCCAATTTGTTAAAATGGTACCTGAAAAACACTGTTATTCGTGGAAAAATGTTATAGCGTCCTTAACAACCATCGACTAGTGATGTGACCTATACTCATAACAAGTTAGGGGTGCGGAGCTTGAGGCGCGGGTGGAAGGAAAACGCGAGCCGCTCCTGCGCCGCCCGCGCGCTGATTGCGTACGGCGCTTAGGTCGCACGCGAACTGCGCGCGAGCGGCACAGGAGCGGCGCACGAACAAAAACGCACGCGCGCAGCTCGCAAACGGCTCGCGAGCTGCACATTCGCGGCACATTCGCCAGATGTGGACGCACCCTAAGGTACCAGTAGCGAAAGGTCAATGTTTGTAAGAGGCCGGCGTAGATATCTTTAATATGATTATATTATTTGTCTATAGGATACTGACTGCCATTTTTCAAACGGAAGCCGATAGGAACCGAGTTGTATGGAACCTTCGCCACTGTTAGGTACAGACGCAAGCACATCAACCTACTACAATCTGTCAAATATCTTTAATAGATTTTCAACTTTATCGCTAAAGCATTAGGTTCAAAGTTGATTGCGAAAATTTGACAGTTTCGGGTAGCTTGATGTGCTGGCGTCTGTACAAGCATCTGCCCGTGACTTCGTCCGCGTGAATTTTTTTTTTCTCGTCGTTAAGGATCGCAGCGTGATATTAAATAGCCTATTATAACTTTCTCTAGGCAGATGATGATGAGACTAGCATAATACGTTACAGCAGTAGATACACTGGTGGATGTAGGCTTCTCCCAAAGAAAATCCCTGTTCTCTGCAGCCAGTCTGTTCCAGTTATGTTACGGTTTTCTAAAGGACTGGCAAGTACCACCGGCATGACTTAGAACCAGGGATTTGAAACGTCACTCAAAATAACGTTACGATTAGTTCCGGTAATGATAAAATTTGTACCGTTCCACCAGGATCGTAACAAAATTAATTCCTTGGCTATAACGATACTGACAAACGGAACGAAATCTTAAACTGTTCACTAACAATATTATCAATATATCGTTATTAGTATAACGATATAATAACGTTATTCATTTCGATGCTCAACTTTGCCAGCTTCATGACTTTTATGATGACAAAAAGACGAAAAAGTATGAAGAATTACGTTAAAAATTAATCTGTAACGTTATTACAAGCGGATAAGCTTAATGTTAGGGATACCTATAACGTTACTTATAATATTGTTCTTCGAAAATCATATTCTATAACGTTTTCTTTTGTAACGTTATTGATATTTTTAGTATCGTTACCAATTTTGGAACGTTATACGATTACATTAGTGGTAACGGAACTCAATTCATTTCGTTTTCAAGTCCCTGCTTAGAACCAAAAATTCGAAGACATGTGCCAATCCGCACTGGGCCCCCGTGGTGGATTACCGCCCACTCCATCTCAACGGACGAACGGGTGTCCCAGCAGTGGCAATATTATAGGCTGATTATGCTGTACCAGGTAGGATGATGATTCTTCAGCGAGTTATTGTGCTCGCTGATATGGAAGTAATCTACTGGTATCCAATCAAAATTAAAATATTTTATTTCACATAAAGCTACATGTGCACTTATGAAACGTCAGAAGCTAGGTGCACGGTTCCAACTGGTCGTTTCCTAAGGAGAAGAACCGGCAAGAAACTTCACGGTTACTCTTTAGCAAGTTACACTGAAAAAAATAATTTCTTGCTAAATAATATTAAAGCGATTTCATTGAGACTCACATTGAATTTATACAGTAAGAAGAAATGTTTGTAAAACAGTAACTTTTAATGATTGAACATACTATTTACTCAAAAAAAAAAAAAAGGAAAACCACCATTACTGTAATATAAGTAAATTTCAATGGTTTGAACGATATCACCAAATGAATAAAACAGTTAATTTTGTGACTTTTTAGCTACTTCAAACGTTAAAGTTTACTGTCATGACGGTAACATTTTGCCTCAAGCTTTAACTGTTTTCGGATCAGTGAAATATACTGTTTTGAACGTTAGGCTCATATGGAACTGTTTAAAGCAGTTCAGATCAATGTTTTTTCATTTTTATTTATTGCTCATTTCTTTCAGTGTATGCTTGCAATTTAGTATCAACTTTTTGCCATAAGACCATGCACAGCCTATGCAAGAAAACACTTACATTCCCATATCAAATCATTTACGTTTAGACTTTTTTGAATACGAAATGGTAATTTTAATGTTATGTCGTTACAGGCAATTTGCGTGATGGATTTCCGAGTGGGACAGCAGAAACAGATGTATAGTTGGAGGAAACCAGCTGGGTAAGTTATCATGTAACTTTTACGCTAATCCAGATCGATACAATAATTGGCCCAACATTCACCAAGATTTACGATACCAACACGATTAGAGAAGACGATTTCCATCTATCTATGTTTCTTCAGCGAATATTTTGTTATTGTAATCGTACCTGGCGTTCAAATCTGACATTGCACCAAGAGTCTGGCAGCTTAATAAGTGAGTTGAATTACTCTTTTCTATGTCAGAAAGCACATACATACTAATATTATAAATGCGAAAGTGTGTATAGTCTGTCTGTTACCTCTTCACGCTTAACCGATTTAGAGCGCTTACACACGAGCGGCATGTTCCCAACGGCAGAGGTAACTGCAGCCGTCGACGCGCGTTGGCGGCAACCGTCGACGCGTCGACGGCAGCCGTCGACATTTCAACTTTGAAGATCAGCGGCAGCCGTCGTGTATGTCAAGTGTCACTATAGGTCGACGGCTGCCGCTGACGCGTCGACGGCTGCTGCTGACGCGTCGACGGCTGCCGTGGAAGTGTTGACGGCTGCCGCCGCCCCGTGTCATCAGCTGCCGTTGGCAACATGCCGCGCGTGTGTATGAGCTCTTAGATGAAATTTGATGAAAGTTTGAGTCCCGGGAAAGGACATAGTTTTTGTCCCGATATTATCACGACATGCGGGTGAAACCGCGGGGCGCTGCTAGTTTTCTTTAACAGCAAAACTTTACAGTAAAGTAACGATAAAGTTTGAATTCCAGTTACTGGCCAGTATGGTGTCGTCAGGTAGCAGTGTTTCTACAACAGGGGGCGTTACTACTAGTGCCCATCGCAGCTTTCATACAGACGTGGCGTTACATGAACAAGGGACCACCGGATATTCTCGATGTAAGTCCACAACTTTTACTTTATTCTGAATTATTATTTTCAACAACCCATAGGAATGAGATTGAACGCTCCATGCCATTTAGTATCTATGATTGGTTTTTGACCAAAAGTTCTATCAATCGCAACACGACGTCTCAGTTAAGATTTGATAGTTGATTTTAGTGATCCTCGCTTTGATTAGATTTTTCTTCTTCTTAGCGTGTCGATGGTAATTTAAATAGAGGCTGGCTTTTAGAGGCGTCCATCAGTTCCTGTAACGTGCAGATAATGGGACACGCATGTCTGTGTTGTGCCGGACTTAAAGAATAGCACCACCCCATACTTCCCGTGGGTGTCGTAAAAGGCGACTAAGGGTCGTACCGGAGAATGGGCAGCAGCGTTCTCTATGCATTCCACCACCATACTATACTGCGATCGCCAACCCGCCTGCCAAGCGTGGCGATTATGGCAAACCCCCCCTCTTGGAGGAGGCCTATGTCCAGCAGTGGACGTCTTTCGGCTGAAATGATGATGATAATGAATGGGACACGCTGGACACAAAGTGCCCCATTGTTTCTGGAAAATCACCACATTAGACTTTAAAAAACCCTGGTTTCAGCTTATCACCACCAGTGCCGGATTAAAACTACTTGATGCCCTAAGCAATCCACGCCTGAAGGCCCTCCTATCCAACTAGTGGCCTCGTATTTTTCCAAAACATCGACGAGCGATTTGTAAAGATTGGCGCTCATCTCAAGCTAGAGTGACTTTTAGGCATTGTAATATTGAGGGGCCCGTGGCTAAATAATATACAGCCGCACAGGTCGATCGATCAGGTTAAGCTACGCTTGCCGCGGTTGGTCTGTGGATGGGTGACCATCTTTACATACCGTGACCCCTCCGTGCCTCGGAAAGCACGTTAAGCCGTTGGTCCCGGCTGTCATTCGTGGATCTTTGACAGTCGTTACGGGTAGTCAGAAGCCCGAAAGTCTGACAATCAGTCTTACCAGGGGTATCGTATTACCCAGTAACTGGGTTGTGGAGGTCAGATAGGCAGTCGCTCCATGTAAAATACTGGTATTCAGCTGCGTCCGGTTAGACTGGAAGCCGACCCCAACATAGTTGGGAAAAGGCTAGGCAGATGATGATGATGAATATTGTGCTGATAAACAGTCTTGCCTTTCATGTGCTAGCAATTACTGTTTCGGTACTGTTTCTGCCTTATGATGCCCCTGAGACGTGATGCCCTAATCAATTGCTTAATTTGCTTATGGGCTGATCCGGCACTGATGACTAGCTAACCTTGAAGATTCCCTGATAGCCTGGAACTGTAAAATTTGGGATAGTTTTATCACGTGCTAGACACTAAACTTGCTTCGAATGTGTCCTAGCGACTTCATCCAAGATAACTACATTAATAGAAAAGTTTTCTAATATACTGTCTCCGTGACACAAATCGAAAGTGTTTTGAAACCATAAGTTATTAGCGACACCATACAATTAGATTAGATGCGAAGACTCAACAATTAGCAGGTTGTTTATACAGAGTGGCAGGGGACATCAAGGCGCAAACTGTAACCTTGAATTCATTATATTATTATTCATTAATCTAGAAACTTAAATAAAATAAAAATACTGGCCAAGTGCGAGTCGGACTCGCACACGAATGGTTCAAAAGGCAAAAACGCCGAAAAAAAACACGTTTGTTGTATGGGAGCCCTCCTTAAATATGTATTTTATTCTGTTTTTAGTGTTTTTATTTGTTGTTAAGTAAAACGGCAACGGCATCATCTGTGAAAATTAAAAACACTAAGGTTCACAAGGCAAAAACGCCGAAAAAACACGTCTGTTGTATGGGAGCCCCCCTTAAATATGTAATGTATTCTGTTTTTAGAGTTTTTATTTGTTGTTAATTATTTAATCAAACACGCGTTTAGACTTGGTTATTCAGCAAGAAGTGGCTGGAAGAGATTTCTTTAGAAATAAGCATCACTTTTGTACGTATTTTTCTATTCCTTTCTTCTCGT
Organism: Mesoligia furuncula; assembly: GCA_916614155.1. Classification (NCBI taxonomy): domain Eukaryota; kingdom Metazoa; phylum Arthropoda; class Insecta; order Lepidoptera; family Noctuidae; genus Mesoligia; species Mesoligia furuncula. Next base: position 10,354,422 of record OU744807.1, read on the forward strand.
CTGTATACAGACACAGATATGACAGACATAGATAAATAAATAAAATATAACTTTCATAATATTCAACAGCGTATTAAAAAAAAAAACTGGCTAAGTGCAAGTCGGACTCGTACACGAATAGTACCACAAGGCAAAAACGTCGAAAAAACACGTTTGTTGTATGGGGAGCCCCCTTAAATATTTATTTTATTCTGTTTTTATTTGATGTTATAGCGACAACACAAATACATCATCTGTGAAAATTTCTACTGTCTAGCTATCACGGTTCATGACATAAAGCCTGGTGACAGACAGATGGACAGGACCGACAGACGGACAGTGGAGTCTTAGTAATTGGGTCCCGTTTTTACCCTTTGGGTACGGAACCCTATAAAAACAACTGTTTCATAAAGAAAAGGTTTAAAAAAGCCCTACGCGGTCAAAATATATGGAATAGCAATTTTTTTTAATAACCTTCGTAAAATTTCATCTCAGTCGAATATGGATTCACTACATGATTCTTGCGTTAAATGCGCGTCGATGTTCTTGTCACTTTGTATACAGCTAGCTGCTGGTTAGTATATAAAGCACTATATTATGTCTCATTCATTTGTTACATAATGTTTTATGTTAACGCTACAAGGATTACGGAACGAACGATTGTATTGAAGAACTGGTAAGACTTTTTGTTTCTTAGTTTGTGTGTGTGTGTCTACTGTCGACTAGTTTTAAAACTTATGGTTATTAATAGAAATGTACGTACATGTTTGTAGTTAAGTAGAAACGTTTTGTAACATTTTATTTGTATGGTGATATTTTAGAATAGAATAGAGTAGACATTTATTTTGCAAATATGGATAAAACATAATACTGTGTTGCGCCCCCCACCACAGTGTGTGTGTGTAGGTGTGTGGGTTGACCTTATTACGTCAGGTTTTAACAGATGTGTCTATTTTTACGTTATTTATTTTCAAAATAAACATTTCAATAACCCTAATACAATAATTTGAAGATGCTTAGGGTCCTTTTTCAGTCTCTCTTCAGAGATTGAAATGGCTTATTCATATTAAGAATTGCCTAATATAAATACGGCATATGTATTGACATATAACGTCACATGTACAGTAAAGTCCCATTTATTTACTAATTGGGGACTTCTTCCTTAGAAAACCTTCAAACAGTGACAAGTAGAAAAATGTCATAATAGTTATATCATTTTAGCAAATTAAGTTCTTAGTTCATTCGTGATTTGATTATGTCACTATACTCACTATAGCAAATCGTTAGATTTCACGCGTATGACAATAGTATTACGAAATGTGAACTCAAGGAAGGTCGCGAAGAATATTTGATATAGGATCAGTTTTGGTGTAATAGATAACAGCGGTGCTATTCTGTAGAAATCTCACCGTGAACACTTAGGTGAAGTGAACGTGGAGTGAGCTGTCAATAGTGTCAATTCCTAGCAAAAACAAACTCATTTCACCTAAGTTTACACGGTGAGATTTTTACAGAATCGACCGTCTGAGTTTGATCATAATTACTGAGTAAATAAGTGATTTCATTGGATTGTTTTTACAGTTGTAAAATTTGCATAAGATTCTAATTTTTATTTTAAACTAGAAGGTGATTAAGTGCGGATTCCTAACAGCGTATTTAAAAAATCGGACTACTTTGTAAAAAGGTCACATAAAAAAAAAAAAAACTAATATACGCGTCGGATTCAGAACCTCTTCATTTTTTTCGTCGGTTAAAAATAATGTTATAAGTACTTAGTGGATACTGGAAATGGACTGAAACATTAATTTTCAACTGCAGTGAGGATTATTTCTAATGTGTCAGTAACTATTCGTCAGTGTTGCGCGGAATTTTATTCAATAATGTCCAGCCCAGCCGTAGATTTGCAGAGGGTAAAGAATTTTCTCTTCCAAAATTCATTCCACATTTTGATAACCCCCTTATTCCCCCTTTGCTGTAACCTTTTGATTAGAATCTTTTGTGGAAATTTATTTTAGCGTACATATTATAATTTCATATTCTTATTACACATTCCAGCGCATTCAAAACCTGTACCGTCCCCGCTTGGGAGTACAGAACGAGCCGCCGGGCCGCGCGCCCCTGGCCCCGGCCGCTCCCGCGCCCGCGCCGCCCGACCCGCCCCCCAAGTACACGCCGCCGCCCTCCTACTCCACCGCGACGGGCGCGCGCCTGCTGAACACGATCAGGCGGAGCTTCAGGACGCTTAGAAGGTATGTCTGTTCCTCAGTATAGTACCTACGCAACTTTTGGTAAGGTTCTGCTAATTAATTTGGAACCAGCTACTAACTCGAGATGTTGTCTGGCTAATACCATCATGATTATCAATTTGTCAGAACGTAGTTACTAAGCCTCATAATTATTACGAACTAGCTGCGCCTCGCAGTTTCACCCGCATGTCTCGAGCCTGTGGGTATATCGGGATAAAAAGTAGCCTATATGTTAATCCAAGGTGACAGCTACCTTCACACAAAATTTTGACAAAATTGGTCCAGCCGTTTGAGCGTGAATAAGTAACAAACATAATTATAAACACACACACACAAACTTTTGACTTTATAATATTAGTGTGATCTATCTCATTGCAGTACTCTCTCGTAAGTGTTTTCTACCATTTGTGATGCTGATTTTCACGAACGAAACTTTTATCCCTGTTACATGGGACTTAAACATAACTGGCTAAATGTGGGTGTACTATAATAGCTGCACCTCTGCCTAACCTTTCGGTGAATTCAGGCGAGATGTTATGTTAAACTTATCATCTGTCCAATGCTTGTAAGTCAAAAGTAAATTTTCCTAGTTTTATAAATGAACTAGCTGCGCCCCGCGGTTTCATCCGCATAAGTGTCGATCTCGTGGGAATATCGTGATAAAAAGTAGCCTGAGTGTTAATCCAGGGTGTCGGCTACCTCCATACCAAATTTTTATCAACATTGGTCCAGCCGTTTGTGCGTGAAGAAGTAACATACATACAAACACACTCACAAACTTTCGCCTTTAGAACATTTTATAGTGTGATTATTGATCGTCTAATAGACACTTCAGCTTCGGACAAAGTAATCGGAATGACAATAGTGCACCTCATGCGCTCTAAACTTCTTTATTTAGTTTCAATTCAGTTATTTAGTTTAGTATCTAATATTTACATAATTTAATAGGTGAAAAACGGCCTTGAAATAATATTATGTACAAGTTTAAAAAAAAGGATAATAAGAATCATAGGGGCATCAAAAAATTCGTCCGAATCGTTGTCAACAGGAAAAGCGCCGAAAAGGCTGGCAGCACTGCGATGTTGTATGGCAATGCTGATTCTTTGGCCAAAAAATAGACCATCCCCTGGTCACATGAAGAGTCGACCAACCGTTTAGCAATGTCTCGAAAAACTAGGTGGGCACTCGGGCCCCATGGTCCCTAGAATTTCAACCCCAAACGGCTCGAACATATAAGTTCCAACAGGATTGAAATATATTGCGCCGTTATTTAATATTTCCGTTACTTTACAGAATCACAACAACGCGTCCCGAACAATCGCCTGCAGAAGACACAACGCAGCTACCAATAACAGTCAGCGAAACAGTTGAACGAGACGCCCTTGTTTCCCTTGAATCACACCCACCCGAGTACAGCGGCGTTTTCGCAACACCCTCTATAACAATCACAGATGAAACTGATTCTAGAACTAACCGACCAAGATCATCTACGTCTAGGAATTCCCTATCTCTAACAAGAGACTACCTTCGTAGATCGTTCGTCCGTAAAAGCGATTCGGCGAAAAGCATTCGGTCGAGTCTCCGAAGGAGTTTCAAATACGGCGGTGCCTTAACGAGTAGTCACGAACATTTGGTGCGCGGTGCTGAGCCTATATCCAGTACTGTTGCTATGTCCGCAGTCGGCACTTCGCACGACACACACAGCCGCGCGTCCGTCATATGATTTTTCTTAGTCCGCCTTAGAATATGGCATCACGAATACATTGCTACCAGGATCTTTTGGCGCTTGAATGGCGTTGATAGAGGACGCTGTTGGTAAACATTGTGCAATAATTGTTTGTATTATAAAACAAGATGGCGGCGTTAGTTCCGATTTTGGCTACGCGCCAAAAGAATCTTGTAGCGCTATATTTTTATGGATAGCTTAAACCCGTTACAAGTATTTTTAAGTGTATTTAGAGGATGTGTTTTACAGTAAAATAGTAATTATTAGAAACCTGCGTCAATTGAGTATCCCCTATTATAACACAAACCTTAAAAAAGGGGGTAACTAATTAATGCATGACGTAAAAAATAACGTTCCCATTCCCGAGTAACCGTATATGTAATGGACCTGTTTTCAAAGTTTTTTTTAAAATATTTTTTTGCGATTCGCTGTCGAAGTTTGTTAATAATTATTATTCATGTTTAGTATTAGGTTTAGATTCGTAATTGTTAGTACTTAATCGACCCTAACATAATAAGTAGTCATAATGAAGAGGAATCTCAGTTACTCCAATATTTTTTTAAACATTGTTAATCTTTTATTTGTGTGAGCACAATAAATGAGCCATTTAGCTAGATGTATAAGTATAGGATAAGTGTACTTACATTGTATACTTAAATTGATAATAACCTCAGAGCTTAGAGAAATGTGTTGAACATTTGGAAAATGTGAAGACGATTGTTAACAGTTATTTTTTAAAGGAAATTGTGAATCAAACAGACTAGAAATGTGTTCTCGTTGAATTATTATGAGCGTGTTTTTCTAAATTATGAGAATAATATGTTGGCAATGAATGTAGTGAAGTGTTAAATTCGTTAGTGCGATATAGTATTTTTATCTCGCGTAGCGACGCGCGCTTTATTTGTGTTTACCAAGCACGCTGTGAATGTAAGCGCAGGAGCTCTCGGTACCGTCCGAAACAATGGCGAAAGCGAAAGTGTGTGCCTGTATTTTATGTGCTGACGCTACTCGTTTTCACGCACACATTCACAACATATTTGTACACTTAGTTAACACAAGTAATATGCGTGTCGTTTCGTGAGATAAAAATACTGTAATTTGTAAAGAGCGTTGCCTCTAGCCTATTTATAATAATAATAGACATTGTGTGAAAACCCCATTTTATTATAGAATAGAATGTCTATTTTAAAACTCGATACATAAATATCGATATAGGTTGCAATTTTTTATATTCCATTTTATGGAAATAATAATCGTTACGTAAACGTTACAACGTATACTAAATATTATAAAAACAGTGTTCGATCGTAATAATAATTAGCAGTGGCCCCATAGGAAATCGAGTCATATTTTAGAATCGATGTCGGCAGCTAGGTTATCGATACAAACCAATCGAATCGTAGCGATGTAATAAACAAATCAGTAAATGAGTGTTGAATGCGTCAAGTACAATGAATTTAGTTCAGTAAGCGAACTGGTTGTTCGATAGATATAGGTGATAATAACGGCTTCTTTAGTTCCTTTCTTGCATTTATGTCAAACCGGCTACTCACTATTAAAAGTTTTATTATTATTTCAGTTCTCTGATATTTACGGGAATGCTACTAATATTCCTAAAGTTTATACTTCAGGTGAAAAACAGACGACATTCAATCCGTCGCTTCATCCGTGGCGCACTTTTTATAAGTCAACTCAAAATATTGTATGTAACAGACATCACGCGCAAATCCAAAATGCAAATGCACAAGTCTGTCGTCTGTTATGGGCCTCATAAGTAAGAAATAAAGAATCTTTCATTAATTAAGTTAGTCCAAGTTTTTTTATCGAATAAAAAGGATTTTCAAGCCTTCTTGTCATACATTATCTTCGAGTCGAGATTAAAAGTTTGATCTCAATGTGTTGTGAACTGAAGCTATTTAATCAGTATTAATTTGGTTGTACTTTCAATATAAGTAGTGCGTAGCTGGCTGAGTGCATTTTGTGTTCTTCAAAAATTTTTGTTTTTAGTTCTAGTCACCAATGCTTCCACCTTGTAAGTTGTAAACATTTTCGTAAAGCATCACATTTTACTAAAGCATATTATATTTATTATTATTGCAGCACCTTTTTATTGCACTTCTTTTATAATTTACTCTTTTTATTTTGATTTTGCGCGTTCTTTTACATTCCACAGTGTTGCAATGTTTATAATTAGATATTAAAACATTTTTACACTACCATGAGTGAATCGTTTTATTTTGAAACAAGGACCTTTCAAACCGACTTCTAAAATAGAGAATCTCCAACTGTGGCGACGTAGGGCAGTTTATCGGTGGCAAGGCACATCGAACGACGCGCGGACCTCACCAGGCGGCCACGCCTTAGTCTCTCCGCTGTTTTTATTTACGTACCTATCCTATTACAAAGGCCAGTCGGCGAATGTGGTGCAAGAACGGCCACGATTCAGGCATGAAAGTACTATGTCCGTGACTACCGCCGGACCACCAACGCCAATCGCTTTCATATTTGGTAAATAATTAGTACTCAATTGGTACTAATTAGTACTCGAACCACAAAATTGGTACCTTAGTAGTTTTTGAGAAAATCGACTTTGAAGGTGGTCAGCTCAATACCATTGACAACTTAATTTGGTCGGGTTATACGCGAAGATTTAGTATGGAAAAGTAATGAAAGCTAATTTCTTTTAAAATACAACACTTGGGAATCTGAATTTTTCGTCGCTTTAACTTCTTTAGGAGTACTAATTTTTGTACAAATTTGGGAAGAAATCACAGAGTTTTTAATAGGGAAATCTTGAAATGAAAATTTGGCACCGTGACTACCGCCACCCCACCAATGGCCCATGCACATAAATTTATGGATGTCGAAATAGTATTAACAAACAGGTCAACATCTAAATTTTCATACAGTGTATCTAAGAAAAAAAAAATTATGTACGAGTGTACATCTCTTAAACAGCTCAATACCATTGACAACTTAATTTGGTCGGGTTATACGCGAAGATTTAGTATGGAAAAGTAATGAAAGCTAATTTCTCTTAAAATACAACACTTGGGAATCTGAATTTTTCGTCGCTTTAACTTCTTTAGGAGTACTAATTTTTGTACAAATTTGGGAAGAAATCACAGTTTTTAATAGGGAAACCTTGAAATGAAAATTTGGCACCGTGACTACCGCCACCCCACCAATGGCATGGTATATCTCGTAAACTACTGGAGTACTAGTGTCGAATTTTGGGTACTAATTTTATCTTGCAGGGTACTAATTTTCTATGTAGGCTTGAGGAAAGCGACAAGCTTCTCTAACTTGGAATCAACATTCAAAATCGTGGTCCTGCTGAACAATTGCGAGAAAGTTATCATCGTTGATTTCTCGGTAAATAAAAATGTTACAGTTCTGTTTTTTTTATGTAATAAATCACATTTATGGGCACTAATTATTTGTATACTTAGAATACCTGTAGCGTGCCCCCTTTTTCGGCGCTCATGGTGGTCCTGCTGAAGGGAGCGTGACTACCGCCGGACCACCTTCAAAGTCGATTTTCTCGAAAACTACTAAGGTACCAATTTTGTGGTTCGAGTACTAATAAAATTAGTACCAATTGAGTACTAATTATTTACCAAATATGAAAGCGATTGGCGTTGGTGGTCCGGCGGTAGTCACGGACATCATGAAAGTATGCTTCAATACTGTCGGCCTGAGGGGGGTCCGACCCCGGCACTAGGGCCCTCTAATCTTTCCGAGGCCAAGGTGGTCACGGAGTACTAATCTTCCCCAATTATCAATAAAGTTGCAAAGTGTACGTAGAGGGTCTGCGTTGTAAATTCGTCGTTCGTTCGGTAAACGGTTGTGATTCGTCACATTTTGCTACTGTTCTTTCAAATGTTGGAAGTTTGTTTGTCGAACACGGCAAGGCGGATACAGACATTGCGAGGCATACGCAGCGCACGGCGCTCATCGCATGCTTCGCAATGTGTGGAGTTGTGGACGTTCATAAATCGTGATGAGGCTACTCGTTACTCGAGGAAAATTAATATCGAGGCGTGTGTTGCGAGGCGTGCGCGGCGCATGCCTCGCAATGTCTGTATCCGCCTTTAGAAGCGGGGATTATCTTGTATAATTTTGATAAGTTAATAAATAACGTATGGAAATGTAAATCTTTATTTTCTTATTGTGTAAAAATTACATACATATTAAAAACATCTTAACACATACTTAAAGTCTTACAAATAGTACAGTTAGTTAAGTAATTGTACAGTCCTTTAAAACAACGAAGCTGAGGTAATGAAATGGTAAATAATAATAAGGGAAAGGAAATAAGAGTAGAGGGAAAAGAAAAAGAATTTTCTAGAACTGGAAAAATAGTAAAAGCCGCAACCGCATTTGACGACCTCAACTTCTCTTGATTTGTCAAAAACCAAAAACTTTTAACAAAGTAAGATTTCCAATACTGCGTGCCATCAAAAGTTATTCGATAATAAGTTCATTATAAAATACAATTCAATACTTTTAAGTTTATAAGCATGCAGTGCAAAGTTATGCAAGTGTAAGTCAAAAAATCACGAGGATACGATTTTTTTATAAAAAAAAACGTCACAAACTAGTACAACGTAGTTGTAATTAAATTATTGTAAGATCACAATGTCAGTCAATTCAATTAAATACTCCGAACGAGCCACCATGCATTTCCATGTTAGGTATAAAGGCACTGGCCATCAAAATAGTGATGAGATGAGTCAAAGAAAAAGTTCTGAAGCTGATGTTCAGGCGCCAGCACATCAAGCTACAATAATCTGTCAAATTTCTTTAATATATTTTCAACTTTATCACTAAAGCATAAGGTTCAAAGTTGATTGAAAAAATTTGACCGTTTCGGGTAGCTTGATGTGCTGGCGTCTGTACTGGACATCATGTTGGTATCATAGTTATTTCGAATTTGAATTCACAACCATTCAAAAAGTCATAGATCATTACAAGTAGGGAAAACAAACTAAACCCGGACTCTTAAATCGAGCCACGATTTAAGAGTCCGGGTGTAGTTTGTACTAGTAAGCTCGAGTTATCTAATCAAAGAGTTCAGATTGAGTAATGATTTAGCCGCTTTCGAATCAGTTGGCTCTTTCTTCTTTGACGGGTCCAACATAAAGCATTTCCATAGCCTAGAATAAAAAACAGATCGAAATTAATTTTAAAATACTTGGTCTATCTTCCAGGCAGTCTTCAAGTGTGATATTATTTACAGATTTCAGCTGTATGTAATCGTAGTTCTTATGCAGTCTTAATTAGGTTGGAAATAGTGTAACATGCGTGAAATCATCACCTACGAAATTGTATATTATTTAAAATGAAATTGAGTTGCCATTTGCTTAGTAACAGGACAATAATATATAATTATCCAGTAAAGACTATGATAGGCTGTTACTAGGGAATACATATCGAGTCGACATTTCTCGTGCTAAGTCTGGTTTCGAGAACTCGTCCGGCAATCAGGCGAGACCTTGTTATCAAGATTTCGCCTACTTTTGAAAAAAAAATGCGTTTTTTTTTATCAAAAATTCTTAAACTTAATTAAAATGAGGACATCAAATGACCCCTCCCACTCTAGGTGGAACGGAAGGGAGTGTCAGACTCTTACTGACTAAAACCCACCAGTGTTAATTCCTTAGCCCTTTATGTTCCGGGCCAGCGGTAACCCTTTCGGACAATCCTGCCGACCATCAACACTCCCTCGGCTTCGGGCTTCGGCCCTAACGGGCCCCATCATATGATACTGACATCTCTTTGAGGCGCGCGTGGAACACGTACGCGCCGTCCGGCACGGGCCTAACCAAATCAACCAAGGAACATCAAATTCCTTACCTCAGCGTCTCATCAGCGCCAGCAGACAGCACCGTGGTCCCGTCGGGCGACAGCGCGAGGTGCAGCACGCGCGCCATGTGACCGTTGAGTTCGGCCACGCGCGTCATCACCGGGTACTTCCAGATCACGAGCTGGTTGTTAGCGTAGCCGTGGCCTGAGATCAGCTCCTTGTAGTGGGTGCTCCATGCGATTGAGCACACCTGTAAAGAGTTGCTATTTAGTAAATAAGGACTTTCTTGTCCATTCTTCTCCTAACGATACTATCTTTTGGAAGGGCCAACTGGATTCAATTCTTCTTTTGTTCTTATTTTTTTATTTGTGTTATCTCCTTTGTACACGTGCATACCTACCTATAAGAGAAATTAACACGAAAAAAAAAATCTGTGACGTATAAACCTATTTTTCTATCTTCTTTCTTTCATTTCTTTTTTCTTGTAATTTTTGACCTATCAAAGTGCGTTCTAATGGCCAAATGAAGAATTATACGAGTTATACGAGACATTTGTCTCGAGACACGGTATCATAAAGCTCACACTTATTAACAAAAGATGTCGTAATATTACCTCTAGCGCGACCGCCGTTGGTTACGAGGAAAAATGTGCGTTGGTTAGACGAGAAATAGATGATCTGCCATTTCTCCTACGTAAGATCATTAGCCAGTAAGTAAGATGATATGAAACTGTCCAAAGTGTATTTTAATCACTAATCACAGAGCACGGAGAAACCTACCCGCCGATGCTAGAGGCGACATTGTCAACACTTTCCATACAAACCAAGTGTGTCACCGTTTTCTTGCAGAACGACACAAATAATGCATAGAAACTGACGGCTATATAAATTGAATGGGACCCCATTCAATTTATATAGACGTGATCACGTGACAGAAATTGTACGCACTTTCGGCCCCACGAACTGTGTTGGAAACGCCGTTCCTAGATGCTCCCTGCACGTTGATTCCGTTCACTGTGGTTTTATCTATACGAATAAGCTGAAAACCAACGCTTACCAATGCTAGGGGACCTGAGCTTAATGCTGACGATTAAATCTTTTGCTTCCGGTATTATAATTTTGTGTATGTACTTACTACTATTAGCTGTAATACTGGAGACAATAAACGTCATTCTATTCTACGATATTTAACTTAAATCGTACCTGTGACTTGGTATCAACAGTATTAAGATTGGCGCCAGTCTTGATGTTCCAGATGCGTATAGTTCTGTCGGCCGTACCGCCGCCACTGGCCAGGATGCCCGCGCTCCATGGACACCAGGCAAGACCTTTCACTGCTGCTAGATGCTGACTGTAAGTGAAGGAAATTTAGAAATTTCTTGAGGACGATATGGCCCAGAATGTCGCAATGGCCCAGTAGTTAAGACTTCTTCCATGCACGAGGTTGTGGGTTCAAATCCGGGCAACTACCAATGTAACGTTTTCAATTTATATTTATATGTGTACTTTGAGTTTAGGTGGAGGAAAAACAACGTGAGATTTCTTGTTTTAAAATAAAATATATCTTGTGACACTCGGCGATTCCGTAGTTTCCCATTAGTGAAATAATTTTCAGAATCGGAACAAGAGATCCGAAAATTACCCCCTACATAGAAACACAATATGTGTTATACATGCTGTCGTGTGTCAGCTGATATTATGGCAAATAATTTAGTGTTTTATATTTCGTAATGTTAGTAGAATCAAGTTAGTAGAGTCTGTGTGGTGCCGGACTTAAAGGATAGCACCACCCCCATACATCCCGTGGGTGTCGTAAAATGCGACTAAGGGTCGTACCGGAGAATGGGCAGCAGCGTTCTCTATGCATTCCACCACCATACCATACTGCGATCACCAACCCGCCTGCCAAGCGTGGCGATTATGGCAAACCCCCCCTTTTGGGGGAGGCCTATGTCCAGCAGTGGACGTCTTTCGGCTGAAATGATGATGATGATGATGAGTAGAATCAAGTTCAACTGAACAGACATCTGTACTGCTGTGGAGTTCGTTGCGCCACTTCTACTTCCTAGCTAAATCACTAGCAAGTGATGAAGGGCGGGCGTACTGGGGGTCTGTCGTGTAATTTTGTCGTTCAAAAATGCTAAGATTCTCAGCTTGGTTTGAATAAATGACTTTTGATTTTAACAACTTACTTGAATGAATACAGGAACTGTGGTTGCGAGTAGTGCTGTCCTTGTGCAGCTGGCCAGATATTGAGTAAATTATCGTTGCCGCCCGAAGCAAGACATTTACCATCAGGGGACCATTTCAACCCGCAAATCTGTGAAGAAAACAAAGGTTAGATTTCCCCTTACAACTTCGAAAGAAAGAGTTCCAAAAATTGTAATTGTTTACAAATGCCATCCATTTATTGCCCGTGTCAATTACTCGTTTATTAATTCTCATGGCTCGGTAGGTAGATGCGTATGTATCTCTGCACGCGAAATAATCTTCAGACAGAGGTATTTGAACCGTGTGACATTCTTGCTATAAATGAAATCCGAATCCGATATTGATCTGATATGAGGGTTTGATGTTATGAGGTTTGGTTTCCGCATTTAGTCCTTAAAGTGGACTGTGCGTGAGGGTATAAGGATATGAGGGTTTTTCGGTCTTAAATTTCTCAGTAGCAACCCGGTGTAGCGGTATCTACAACGCCACATGAGAGCAACGCGTCATACTGACGTCACGCAAAATCCTGCATCTCGCAAGCAGAGTTAACCGCGCAACTAGCATAGATACAACGACCCGACATGAATCATCATCATCAGACACAACACCCATCTGGTCTGAGGATCGTCCCTTTTCTATAGAGTATGAGTGAACTTTACACCCTGTTCCTCATACCTCTATACCGGAGTCGGGATTTGTGCTCGGTTGATGGCAATATGTTCGCCCCCTATTACATGGAACTTAAACATAACCTAAGAAATGGGGGTCTACTAACCCCCATTAGCTCTGCCTAACCCGGAGGGCTAGGCAGAGCTGTACCTATAGTAGACCTCCGGGGCATACAGGCGTGATTTAATATTATGATATTGTTACGAGCTCCGGGTTCGTGACAATAAAAGCTGCCGATTTAATAACCAAAAAAATTACACTTTAATCAAACACACTAATTACGAAACACAATTGCACTACTGATAGCTTTAAGTCGCACTTGAAGATCGCTTCGGATGTTATCGCTTGTGTCACTTTATCCAAACTGTGTTGCTCGCGACCCACGCCGGTCTTATATAGTGCCGCAAATAGTTCTAGAACCTTCCATTGTAGAAACATCTAGAATGTTCGAGTACATACCGACCCCGACTGACCAGATGTCGATAGTTCGAGAAAGTTCTAGAAAGTTCTCGCATCGAAATTTCTAGAAGGATCTTGACTACTAGTTCCGCTAGTCGATACTAGATGGCGCTAGTGGTAACGAATGTCACCATGTACTAGGAATTAAGTATGGCGCGCAACAATATGAATGAGTACATACCTCCTGTGTATGCGCATGTATGGTAGCTACAGCGTGGTCTCGCTGGCGCACGTCGTGGTGCACAATGTTGCCGTCGCGAGCGCCACTGCTCACGATGTACATGTTCCACGCAAGGGAACCCACTCGGCCAGTGTGGCCGTCCATCACCTGCGCAAGAAAATTCAACAAACTGAAATGACTGCTATAGACATATACAAAGTTACTTTTAGTATATGCGAAACCTGAATACAGTTTGTTCAGAATAAGTAACTGAATCGATTCCAATAATTTTTACCCCATGTTTATATTTTGTCCCATAAATATTTAAAAAAGGTTAAAAGTTGGACACCGAGCGACACTAAGTAGGTTATCCAATCTCCGCGCCGAACGGTTAGCTACCTAGGTACTATTATAAATGAGCGCAGGACGGCGCGGCGCGAGCGGCGCGGGTGAGCATGTTTTTATACAGACAAACAGATAACTTAACAAGCTTATAACTTTGTGATTTTCATGATACAGTTTTGAAATTTTGTACATAGATTCTTTACATTAAAATACTAGTCACGTGTTTCGGGTTTCGCATATACTACAAATAATGTTGTATATGTAGACATATAAATAAACTTTCTGAAAGTGTAAGTGGTTTGGTAGTTTGCCTATAATTTTTTTCTCGATACAAAAAAATTGCAAAGTTATTTCTCATTTCTATTTTTTTACTTTTTCGACATCACGGCGTAACGCTAAAGAGTTATTTAATGGAATTTACTTTAAATAAAACAGAGAATTATCATATCAAAGTTTACTCAAAGTAGATTTAAATTAAATTAATTTATTTTGTTAAAAAGGAGTATATTCGCTTTGGCACATACGTCGTTGTATTCTGAGCGCACCCAAACTATAGCCATCACTCTTCTTTTGTGTATCAAAAATAATTGCATCACTTCCGCTCGCTTAGTAGGTTTTCGAGTAAGTGCGCGTTTAGGTCACACGTGCTATAAAATAGTACACAATACATGTGAGTTTCATTCTCTACATACCCTCAACCTCTTGATCTTCTCGCAGTCCCATAGCTCCACAGTCGCCGCAGAAGTCCCCACAGCGAGGTGCGACCCACCTCCCTGCACCCATTGTACTGAGCATACTGTCTCGGAACCTTCTAGAGTACATAGCTGCTCTATCTGGCCTGAGCCGGCGTTCCATAGGTAGACTGAGTTGCCAAGAGCGACAGCGAGGATGTTCGAAGCACTCCAGTCGACTAGGTTGAGGTCTGTTAAGAAAGAATATTTTAAGAAACAGTTTTTATTTGAACTAACTGACACGACAGATGTTGTCCTGTCCAAACTTCAATGTATCAATCTCTATGAAAAATAAAAAAAATCGGTATTTTCAGATAAGAATATTTTCCGGGAAACTTTTCCAATTTTTCTTTCTATAAAAACGGAATTCGGAATATTACAAACATTTTAAAACGAAGAATAACCAAACCGATCCAGCTGTTCTCAAGTAATGCGCTTGTCAAAGAAAACTTAAATACAAAACAGCACAACGCAAACTTTGGGGATCAAAGTTTGTGTTATACTGCAGCCTTTCCTAAATATTGTTGCAGCCTTCTGACAACTATGTGTAGCCAAACATCATTTTCACAATTTATTTGATTAAGTTTTATTCAGTTTTCCTGACGGGTGGTCTCACATCTGACGAAAGATGCGTCGTGTATCGTCGGCCGCGTAACCCCAGAACGGACAAGTAAATAATAAAACATTCAACCTTTCACCTCAGACCAAATAAAAAGTAATGACATAGCGGTGCGAACGATTCAGTGAAGCATGCAAAAACTACACTTCCGCTCTGGGCATACACGCTCACACGCACACATTTACAACCATTTACAATCAAACTTCACCTTACTATGTGCACACCATGTTTACGAAACCGGCCTCACTTTACTGTTGACAACTGTCTGCCTTGGTTTTTAGGGTTCCGTACCCAAAGGGTAAAAACGGGACCCTATTACTAAGACTTCGCTGTCTGTCCGTCTGTCCGTCTGTCTGTCACCAGGCTGTATCACAAGAACCGCGATAGCTAGACAGTTGAAATTTTCACAGATGATGTATTTCTGTTGCCGCTATAACAACAAATACTAAAAACAAAATAAAATAAATATTTAAGGGGGGCTCCCATACAACAAACGCGATTTTTTTACCCTTTTTTGCTCGATATCAAAAATGGTAATAGGTAGGCCCTTGAAATATTCACAAAATACTCAGTTGTATTTTAACTTTAATAATAAATAATAAAATTAAAATAAAATAAATATTTAAGGGGGGCTCCCATACAACAAACATGTTTTTTTCGGCGTTTTTGCCTTGTGGTACGGAACCCTTCGTGTGCGAGTCCGACTCGCACTTAGCCAGTTTTTTTATTTGGTCTGAGCCTCTCACACTCAACCGTTGATGCGTTAGTGCGTCCAGCGAATAAATTGTCGCGACCCAAATTACCCCGACGCATGTTCCTCTGACCACCCCAAAGGGAAACTGAATAACTTTGAAAAAACTTTGTAACAGTGTTTTATGATCTATCTAGCCTTCTCTCAACAATAATTCTCCATACAGAATGAATAAATATCACGAAAACTTACAGTAGTCATCCAAAATATCAGGTGCATCTAGTATTCTGTCAGGAGCTTGTGGAATGTACCTTGTTGTATTCTTTACTGAAGACGGAACTTTGGCCTGTAATGTTATTTGCATGTTAGTAGCAATAAAAAATGTTGTGGTTGATTCTTTAATATTTTGCAGTTGCATAGAAATTAGGATAGGTCAACAATGGTTGATAAGTGTTTTTGTTCAATATGATGTACCCTTCACCTCTAAAAGAAGAAATAATTGACTTATTACAAATCATATCCCTACTTGCTTGTAGGGCCAGAGAAGAATAAGATAACAGTGGTAGATATAGGAATAGTTTGTGATACAAATGACATTATTTACAAGTTTTAATGAGAACCCCGTATAATTAAATTCAGTGTAACCGCACCAGAAAATCACCTTTTATTTAGGGACTTTTTAATTTGTAAGTATCAAATTATTCATTTTATCGTTCATGACATCTACCAACTCACACTGGGCCTGTGTGGTGGATTACGGCCCACTCCCTCTTACCAAGAGGTCCCAGCAGTGGGAACATTAAAGGCTGATTATGTATTGGTTAATTCGTTTTAAGGCGTTAACACTGTACTTAAAGACTTGTTAGTGAACTGCATAGTGTAAGTTAAAGCAAGCAGATATACCTGTGAATACACAACTCTAAGTCTGTTCTGGTAGCCTTCAGGAGCTGCCGGAGCTTTGCAGGTGTACTGTAGAAGTCGTCCAGGTTCTGTGTCCGTGAGTGCGCGGCCAATAGCTTCACTGGCTGCTGTTTGTGCCACTACTTCTTCATTCTTGTCTTCGTCACGACTCAACTGTTTGTTTTAAAATTGGTATGAGTTTCATACATTATCCTTACATAATATAAAACAGACGCCAAAATGTCTGTACTATCAGAACTCCCGAATGACTGCACCAAATTGGATATTGGACCAAATTGGATAATTCTTTTTGCCAGGACAAGTTTTGTATGAAAGAAAATCTAGGAAATTCGAAGAAAAAAAAATTACACCCGTGCGAAGCTCGGGCGGGCCGCTAGTATTATGTATAGTAGAGCTGAAGAGTTTGTTTATTTGTTTGAATTCAGTAATCTCTGGAACTTCCAGTCGGATTTGAAAAAGAGAGTAGAGAGTTATAGACTTAGGAGTCGAGCAAAAAAGAAAAATGATAGATAAAACGTTAAGCAAGATCAAAGTAATAGATCGGGCTGGCGATATACACGCGAATGAAGTTGCGGGTAGAAGCTAGTTACATATTATACAGGGTGTTTGGTGCATCGTTTGCCAAATGGAATTGGCCGAAAGAAGAGGTAATTTGCTATCTCTTAAGGCCCAGTAACTCATTCTTTGTTACGCCTGTTTTTTTATTTTGACTTTTTAATTTTTATTTAGAAAAATACAAGAACTCTGCATTTAAGCTTAAGTTTAAAAAAAAAGTTATCAGTATAGCCTTCAAATTTCATTTTAATTCTTATGTTTACTCTTGTATGGTTCTATGAAATTCAAAATTACTTGCTAATAACATCTAGTTGCTTTTTAATAACTCACAAAGTTTTTGAAAAAAGTAAAAATACACTTAACACTCAACTTTAAATTGCTGTAAAAAAAAACTAAAAGCGTACGGGATCTTCGAATTCTTTTAAAAAGTTCTCTAGTTTGTCACCTTTCCAACGGTGTGCAATATACAAAAAAAAAACTTTTAATAACTTCAGTGATTCGCTAAATGTGTAATCGAGGCACATCAGGCTGATATTCGATATTACAGTAAGAACACTAGTTTTCAGATAAATAACATTCTTTAAGTAGGTGGATAGTGTTATCTCACTCTTACGCAGTCTCTTATCTTTTTCCAGGGTTCTAACTTTCCTTGAACTTGAAATAAAAATTAAACTATCATTTATTAAGTACCCAATTATAAATTTTGTTCAAATTGTCCTTCACTATTGCGCAATGAATGAGAAGAAAGTACAATCCGTTCGGGATAACATGACATCTTGCAGAGTGACGTCAAAGCCGTTACCTAGAACATCGGTGAGGTACGCAGTAGAGCTAAAAAGGGTTTGCATTCCATGTTAGAGTGTACGGTTGTATGTCACTATCAAAGCAGAAATACTTTTACACACCACTACAGTCGAGATAAGACGAAGATGTCGCGCATGTGTACGCAATAGTGGAGGACAATTTGAACAAAATTTATAATTAGGTACCTACTTATTAAATAAAAGTTTAATTTTTATTTCAAGTTCGAGGAAAGTTAGAACCCTAGAAAGAGATAAGAGACTGCGTAAGAGTGAGATAACACTATCCACCAACTTAAAAAATATTATTTATGTGAAAACTAGTGTTCTTACCGTAATATCGAATATCAGCCTGATGTGTCTCGATTACACATTTAGCGAATTACTGAAGTTATTAAAGTTTTTTTTGGTATATTGCACACCTTTGGAAAGGGGACAAACTAGAGAACTTTATAAAAGAATTCGAAGATCCCGATCGCTTTTAGTTTTTTTTTACAGCAATTTAAAGTTGAGTGTTAAGTGTATTTTTCCTGTTTTCAAAAACTTTGTGAGCTACTAAAAAGGAACCAGATGTTATTAGCACGTAATTTTGAATTTCATAGAACCATACAAGAGTAAACATAAGAATTAAAAATAAATTTGAACGCTCATAACTTTTTTTTTAAATTTGAGCTTAAATGCAGATTTCTTCTATTTTTCTAAATATAAATTAAACAGTCATAATAAAAAAACCGGTGTAACAAGGAATGAGTTACTGGGCCTTAAGAGATAGCAAATAACCTCTCCTTTCGGTCAGTTCCATTTGGCAAACGATGCACCAAACACCCTGTATAATTGTAGGGAGGCCTTTGCCCTGCAGTGGGAAAATCCTGGCTAATAATAAAACACGCGAATGAAGTTGCGGGTAGAAGCTAGGCCTTTGCCCTGCAGTGGGGTATCTATAACGCCACATGACATGCGAACCACGCGTCATACTGACGTCACGCAAAATCCTGCATCTCGTAAGCAGAGTTTACCGCGCAACTAGCATAGATACAGCGGCCCAAAATGAATCATAGGGCAGTTGCCCGCCAGAAACAACACCCGTCTGGTCGGAGGATCCTCCCTTTTCTATAGAGTATGAGTGAACTTTACACCATGTTCCTCATACCTCTACAGGTATGGGAGTCATGTATCTGAGTCTGATGGTAAGAAATGATGTGAAAAAGTGGTGGATATTTTTTGGTTTAGTATTTAGTATCAATGGGGTTTATTTAAGCAGACATTAATGATGACTTAACTGTAAGCAATGTCTTTTATAGCACTGTTAGGCCCGGCGCAGACGATGGTCAATTTGTACGCGGATAATTTGACCGCGGCAATAGAACGTATGGAAATCTATGCAATAACGCACACGAAGGACAAGTAGCCTGCTGGGATTTCCATACATTCTATCGTTGCGTACAATTTGTCCGCATACAAATTGTCCATCGTCTGCACAGGCCTTTAACCTAAACCCGCACTTAAGTCAGTTTTCTGTGACTTAAATGCAGGTTTAGGTCATACAGTGCTATAAAATAGTATACAATACTCATGACTTAAGTAAGTCTCTTAACCTTTTGACCCTGTATAGATGACAAACCAAAATGTGCCCAGCACACCTCAGTCACAACTACATGACAGACTTTTGTAGGTAATTTGTAGCTTGGCGATGAGGGCACATTTTTGCTTTTTTGACGTGGCGGCCAAAAGGTTAATGCACGGTGAGTAACACCCTCTCTGCCCTCGGGCATTAATTTCATCCTATGCAATAATAGACTACTTAAGTCCTAGATATTCAAATTCACTACACAGGGTATGTCTGTGTGGTGCCGGACTTAAAGAATACCACCACCCCTTACTTCCCGTGGGTGTCGTAAAAGGCGACTAAGGATCGTACCAGAGAATGGGCAGCAGCGTTCTCTATGTATTCCACCATCATACCATACTGCGATCGCCAACCCGCCTGCCAAGCGTGGCGATTATGGCAAACCCTCCCAAAATTGGGGGGGGAGGCCTATGTCCAGCAGTGGACGTCTATCGGCTGAAACGACGACGACGACGAACGACACAGGGTATGCACTTTTCATTGATGTTGAATGAGTTGGAATATTATGAATGAAAGAATGAATAATTATTTATGCAAATCATCTTTGCGCTCGCCAAAACCTCTATGGGTTTGTCAAGTTTTCAGGGGAGACAATAAACTAAATGAACGGATGAACAGTACATTTTATCATTTTCACTTGTATCTCAGTTCAAACATAATATTTTTTTGCCATGATACTGCATTTTTAATTTATTGATAAGTTTATCAATCATCATCATCTGCCTAGCCTTTTTCCAACTATGTTAGGGTCGGCTTCCAGTCTAACCGGATGCAGCTGAATACCAGTATTTTACATGGAGCGACTGCCTATCTGACCTCCACAACCCAGTTACTGGGAAATATGACACCCCTTGGTAAGACTGGTTGTCAGACTTTCGGGCTTCTGACTACCCGTAACAACTGGCAAAGATAAGATAAGTCCATCAATCATTAAATAAAATAGTTTATTGTCTCCCCTGAAAACTTGACTATATACACGTAGAGGTTTAGGCAAGCGCAACAACGAAATATTCTTTACACTCTAAAGTAGTTATCAAAAATACAAAAGCATATCTCACATAATTACAAAGGCTGAAAATTACTATCAAAGGTACACAAAATCTTTCCATTTTCAAACAGTCTATTCTAATACTTACATAGACAATCCAGAGCCTTGCAATAAAACCTCAAATAATAAAAACTTACCATATAGTGGCACAAGTCATAGTTAGAATTACTTCTAGACGGAATGAATCTATCAGCTTTGTTCGGAGTTTTCGAAGCTTTGTTAGGAGTCGGCGTGGTTGAGCGACCTGCAAGGTATAGACAGATAACTTTTCCTTCAAGTCTTTATGCTTACTTTCTAAGGTAACATTGCGGGTTTCGCTAAGCAAAGACGACACACTCACCAAAAAGCTATTTTAGAAAAGATATGCGGGGGTGGTCTAAAAGCTTTATAGAAGCTATGCTACATTGACTACAAAGCTATGCTACGTTGACTTTGTGATCGACAAAGAGCCTAAGTGCTCTAAAACAAACATAACTATTATGCTAACTTTATCAGAAGTTTTGTTTAAATGTGGTTTATTCAACAACTTTACCTGGAGATTTGTTCTTAGACGGCGTCTTCTTGCCCTTCTTATTGTCATTGCGCGTTGGTGTCTTGTTACTAGAGAGCACGCTATTGTTACAACTCTGATTCGCAGAGAGAGATAACTTTTGCATTGACTGGTTGCAAGCACTCAAGTTCACATTCGAATGGTTCTTGAATGAAGTACTCAAAGGATTTATGTTCTCACTATTGGACTTCTTCGCCCAACGCTGAAGAGGGCCGCGAGTTATCGGCCCATCCATTGTCGCCAAACTATTTATTTCATTCAAATAGTTGAACTGGGCCATACTTCTACAAAATCACTGGCTACACTAGCAATCCTTACAAATCAAACACTGTCCATTAAATCATAAGTTTTATCGTTCATAAATGCACGAGAAACACTCAATAGAGTTAAATCTAATTATTCACCAAAAGAATAAAATCAAAATTCAATGACAGTCTCTATTCCAAAAATACGTTGGTTTGAAATGTTTGAAAATATATTTCAAATTTATAATGTTGCCAGTTATAGAAATTCCCACTTGAAAGTGGATATGGGTAAAACGTGACACCAGTAAATTCATTCAAAAACAACAGTATAGTTACCGGCACGTAACTTGGCAAGAGATTTTCGTAGTGGGGGAAGTTCGCGCATATAAAAATGTATGAAATTGTGCGTGCGCAAACTTCCCCCACTACAAAAACTCTTGCCAACTTACGTGCCGCTACTTGTAAATGATCGTTGAATATTAATTTATCTCGACATCTATAATGGACAATCTTAAAAGCAAATTGTATGTCGTGATGGCAAATGGCACGACGCTCTCATAAGCCGTCATGATGCCCCATAACAAGAAAGTGGCATGCATGCTCTTCGCCGCCGCTCTTTTCGATGTTTCGCATCTGCTGGTCAGACCGGCGCGCGGCGCAGCATTAGGACTGTGGTTGGGCGTCGGCAGCGTCGCAATCAACCTGAAAATATGGGATCTGCTCTCGTTTTCCGGCGCCGGCGCCGCGGCGTTGGCACTTGTTTGTCTAGCTACTGATCACAGTTCACCTTCAGACTTTAGATGTAGCTTGGTCAGCCGGAAGCGTGACGTTAAAGTCGAGGTCACCCAAAGACTGGGTCACCAAAGCGGGAGTTGGCTGCTCCCAAAGAAATGAAACAAGGTCTATTTGTGATCCGAGATAATGAGAGGTTTTTCTTTTCAGTATTAAAAAAAAAATAGTTCCCAAGAACCCTGAAGATGGCGTTGAACTGACTATGTTACTAGATGCCAAAGACAAAACGCTGGGAAAAAAAAACATTGCGTCACGTCATATACGCTCGTTGAGTGACAGTTTCGTTTGTTTTCGTTTTACGATCTCAAAATTACATCCAAGTGAATTAATAAAAAAATTATGTGACTTCCGTTCCTTGCAATAACTTACCAAGTTCAGCGCCATCTATCCAGCGACTAGGGAAGCGTTAAAAAAAAAAGAAAAAGAAAATCCCTCATTCAGTTTAATCAGCCAGACTGCGGAAAAATAATACGGAGATGAAAAAAAATCAATCCAGTTAACAGTGTAATCCTATAATTAAACGACGATGACGATGTTTTTAAGTGACTTTTCAAAAATTCAAATGTCAAACTTGTAGTCGTTGTAAAATATTGTGATTGTGAGGCACGGTCGTTGTAAAATAGTAGTTGTTGTAAAATAGTGTGAGGCACGGTTTGTTTTCGATTACAACCGCAGAAATAAACGTTTTTAGTATATAGTTTTGACGAGAATTACTATGAAATACAAACTTATTTGTGCGGTCGATCAAATCAATATAGTCAATGATCTTCATTCATTAGTATCATATTAACGTTGGGTAATAGTGTTCTGTGAAATATCAGACCGTTAATTAAGAGGGAACAAAGAAACAGACATACATACTAACATATAAGTCAAACACATAACCCTCCTCTTGGGCTTCACCGCAGTCGGGTAATTAACGGTCTTAATTTTTGACAAAATAAGGGTGTCTATAGTTTATTGCGAGATCACACGAATAGTGTTGCAATAAGAAATATATTGATTCCAATTTAAATTGTAACACCCCACGCCATTATTTTTGTGCGTAATGCTACATACACATACACAGCGACTGTAGTCGCGGGTGTACGCTGGCGATTTCAATATCTCACGTTCATACACATATTATGCAAATATTCCCAGTCGCCTCACATGGATTGCCACCAGGTGGCAATCGGGAATAAAATTCCTAGTTGCCACCGGGTGGCGACTGGGACGTTATTGTCCCCACTTCAAATCTTGTCTGTCTTACGGCCGTGATGAGGGGGTTAAAAGGTTACACTTACATGCCCTGTGGAGTGGGTTGGCAGTCAGACTTTTCCAATGTGGTTTTAATAGTCTTAGATAGTTTTATTAGATACTAGCTGACCCGGCAAACGTTGTTTTGCCATATAAATTATTTCTAGCTGCCCGGCGCTACTTCGTTCGCGTGGTGTCCTACCCCTTACCCTACCCTACCCCTACTCTACTCCTACCCTACTCCTACACTACTCGTACCCTACTCCTACACTACTCGTACCCTACTCCTACACTACTCCTACGTTAGGAGTAGGGTAGGAATCCTACCCTACTCCTACTCGTACCCTACTCCCATAGATATATTAATTTTTCTCTGCGTAAGAACCATCCTCGTACCTCAAGGAATATTCTAAAAAAAGAATTAGCGAAATCGGTTCAGCTGTTCTCGAGATTTACGCTTAGCAACACATTCAGCGATTCATTTTTATATTATAGATAAGGGACATACAAACAAAATTTTCTTTATCGTAGTTGCTTTTTATTGATAATAATCTAATCAATAAAATTACCTTGTATAAAAATGTAAATAGTAAAAAAAACTTAAAAATAACAGTCAGTTGATCTGTGATTTATTTGCTTAGTTTACTATGCATTATATTGTAGTCTTTGCATTGAGTTAAGAAAAACTATTTTTCTATGTCAATGAGTCTTTGCTATGATTGTTAGTATTTTATTATGACGGTAAGTTAAAACATGATTTTCGAAAATATGTATGTACTTTAAAGGGGAAGCGCTAAGGTAGCCCCCGAAATTCAAATTTTCTTACGTTTTTTGCAATTTGCTGCCCGGTATTAAGTTGTACGATGATTAAAATATGATTCGCGGTCGTAACAAATATGTATTTACAGAATTACAATAATTACAATCAGTACCTAATACAACTTGTTAAGTTAGTATAATCCCAAATGTCAAGATTTCATGAAATAGGTAGTCATTCTTGGGGATTACTTGGTCTTAGAGAGTTGTGTTGATGACTTTAATGATTATAATTCTGAAAATACAGTCATATTTGTTACGGCCGCGAATCATATTTTAATCAATGTACCTACAACTTAATACTGACCAACAAATTGCAAAAAACGTATGAAAATTTGAATTTCGCGGGCTACCTTAGCGCTTTCGTCGGGGCTTGATTAGACCATATTGGTCTAAGCCTCAGCATCCCTGTGTTTTCCAACAGCGTGAAATAACAAGAGAAGTGCAATTTAATCCGAATTAATGTCAAAATTGGAGCTTTTTGCAGGCTGCCGCTTGTTCAGTCCCTTGCGGGAAGAGTTGAGTGATTTCTGATGTAGAGAGTTTTGTAGTTTCGTTTGTGGTTATGGGTGTTCTGTTTGCATACTTACATACGGCTACATAATGATAGGGGAATGAAACGCTAAGTTATTTTCATATATGTATTAAAAATAAAATAACGTATTATCAAAAAATATATTTAAAAATATTTTCCTTATTACAAAACCAATTACTATTAAAAAAATATAATTTCGATGTTAGCTGAAACATTTGAGACAGTAGAAAAATTTAAGATTGCATTGTCATTAAATTATGCTGGGTTTGATATCATTACATTAAAAATAACATACTATTTGTAAAAATACGAATTGAGCATTATAATGGTAAGGATCCGTAGTCCAAAAGGATTGTTGTTCAATATGGTTTGAGAAGTGCTTAAGTGACCCCTATTTTAGGGGTGATAAGAGTTAAATGAAATTGACATAGGTTTCAGAAAACTAAGTAAAAGTTGTACAACATTCCTCTTTGGTATTTAATCGATTTTGTATACTAGGCGGATCTTAAATACATGACGATTGAGTTTTACGTATATCACATTAGTTACTACGGAACCCTACTTCATGCGCGTACACACACGCTATTGGGCGGTAATTTTTGATTAACCTTTCTGTGCAGTGGCATAAAAATTAAAATAAAGCTATAATTTTCTAGAAAAATAATACAATTTTGAATCTAACCACTGCAACAAAGGTTAAAGTCTCTTTTCATAATATTTATAATTCTTTTCAGTAAAAAGAATATTTTACAGTATAAAATGCGACAACTTTAAAATAAGATTAAAAATAATAAAATTATGTACATTAATCGTTGTTCATTTTTGTTTGTTCTACGTTATTTTCCCTTCGAATCGGTTCACCTAAGGGCTGCATCTTAGGACTTAATGCATGCACCAGAAGGTAAACTTATATTCTACCCTGTTCATAACTTCTCTTATCTCTCGTCTTCAGCCCTAGTGATTTAAACAGGATACGGCATTTCTACTGATTGGTCTTGTATAAATAACAAACTTGTGCGTGGTTACCTAGGTAAAAAAAGTTTTATCCTATGCCGTATCTAGTTCACAGGTTCTAGAATTATTGCATGGATTATGCCCCTTATTTATTTATAACTAAAACGGATTTCGAATTTCATAAGAAGTTTTCATTTTGTTAACTGAAAATAGTCCCCGTATTTCTACACATATAATATAGTTGTCGGTAAATATAAATGTTTATAAACTACGTCTTATTATTTAAGCACCATTATATTATTTAGTTCATAATTAAAAATTATATTTACGTTTAACAGAGAGATCTATCATGGACTTAAAAATAATTTTATATCTAAGAATTGCCTACATAGAGAGTAATTTTGGAATTAATGTGGACATTTTTAAAATTTTATTTATTTTTTAGCACATTGAGCAAACAAGGACTGCCCGATAAATTAACTATGTACTTTTAATCGTTTGAAAGCATAAATATGTCTTAAATCAAACCTCCTGTTCCACAATTATTTATTATTTAATAAAACCGAAAAATGGCACATTTTTCATACGTAACTATGATATTTACTTTCGAGATGTACCGAATTTTATGTTACTATTTCTCTTCTATTGCAATTATTTTCAGAATACCGATCGGGTGTAATACATCAAACCTTTTGTATTCATAAAAAATAAAATAATTGATTTTAATTATTATCTATAGAACAAAAACATTCAAATTATACCTATTTTGATCCAGGTCACCCAAATCCAGTATTTGTTAAATGGCATCTACTTATCCAAAGAATTAAAAAATAATTTAATTTCAACTAATGAGGAGATAGTTTACCCAAATCAAATAAAGCATACCAGTACTGGTGGGATCAACATTACAATTATCTCATACTTAAATGTACTATACTAAAATAACAGTTTGTTCATGATTAGTATAACAGGGTTATGTAAAGCAATATCCATTTAAATTAGGGTGTGGTTAAGAAAATGCACTGGACTAGTACAGAGAAATAGAAATCTCAAATAATATTCTAGTTTAGTATGTACTTGTCATTTACGCTTCTGAGGCATTAGGACGAACAACCGCAGCAGCGGGTCTAAAATAAAAATAGTATTCGAATGGCTTTAAAAATGGCGTTTTGCATATTTTTAAGCTGACATTTTTTTTACTCTGAAAAAGCAGCACCAAAATTCTAACTACAAACAACCGCGAGCACCTTAAAGAAAATAAAACCTATGAGTAAAAGTTTATACTATTTAAAAATAAATGCATCCATGACAGTGTTTGGTTGGTCCTTAAGTATTTCGTTGAGCAGTTCGTAACTATAGTTGTCTTTAGTCATTGATAATATGATAATGTTAAGTACCCTTTTACCGTCAACGACATCGCTTATTGCATGTACAGTCCTTTCACAGTTATTTTATCTGACTGCTGCAACCCAACAGAAACCTTGGTATCATGAGATTAATTAATATCATTGTGATATTTACAGTGATGCAAAATCAGAGGTAAAATAAATCTGAATAGACTGTAGCAACGGGTTAATTACATTTACATTCTAGTATTAGGCTGTCGAATAGCACTATCTTACTCTGTCTCTCAGAAAAATGCAAATGGCAACATTTCAATGTTTTTTTTATAAAGCCTAAACAGTAATAATAGCACCAACATAATCGAATGGTTAATACGAGGCGCGATGACTACGGAACGACGGTAAAAGGGTGCAGGTATGGACATTGCTTCACGTAACCATAAAAAGAAATAATCCTTCATATAGAAGCGAAAATAGGCGTATCATACGCCCTGACCTGAAACTTAACGCGATATTGAACGATAGTTTCACTTTTAGTCAGTCAGTAGTTCATTCAGGAACGACAGTTTCACTTTTATGCGAAGTACACTGCTACAAGGATATGTTGGCGCTCGAATGACGCTATTGTTCAACATTTCTGCCATTGTTTCGAGTGAAATGTATTGGAAAAACAAGATGGCGACGTTAGTTCGGGTTTTGGCCACGCGCCAAAATAACCTTGTACCGATACAATATTTCTTTTTCTAAGGCATAACATTAAATGGCAGTGGCGCTATGCTATGTGTTGTTCGACCGCATTACGTTCATGATATGGATATGGCCAGGATTGTCGACTGTGACAAAACACGAGAACTTCTCGTCGTGACTTAGCCTCTTCGCGTTCATACCTGATAGTTTGATGCATGCTAAGATTTCTTTCCTTTTGGAGCCTTGTTTGCACCTGTGGATATAAACGAATAGTGAACACGAGTTTTACATGTATATCTCGTAGGCTTTTATTGTCATGAAAACAAATCTGACGGAGCAACATACAACTGATGTGATTACCGAGTTTATTAGAGTCGAAAATGATCGAACAACTACTGAGCTGCTACATTACTGTCACTATTTTTGGTGTACAAAATACTTAATTCTCCTGTGAAATGTATACGAAGTACACGTAAAAGAGTAGTGCCTTGGTAAAAATATAAACGAGTCGACAGTAGGGCCGTCTGCCCTGAATACGCTTGACGTACATTTAAGTATCGCTACTCGTGAAAGACTTACTAAAAACATCCCAATTTTACTGTAACTTTCCTAGAGTTAAAATAAATATAATGAAAATGAAATTCTGGTCGTTGGCAAGCGCTCACTGGCTGGACCGATTTGGCTATTGTTTTGTTTTAAAACGTTCGTGTGTGAATTAAGTTTGTATAGAAACAAAAATTTAACAAGTAGCTCGGAAAATTTTCAAATTCGGGAAAAACTGAACGTCCTTTTTTATGGGAGTTTCGTGATACAAACGATGAATATGCGTAATTCTTTTTTTTTTGTTTTGTTTATGGTCACGGAAATGTCAGGTTAGGTAGTTAGAAAGACTAACAAATACTTACGATTTCCCTTTCCAAATAAGCTTCCAGCATTGCTGCGGTAGGTAACTGCCACTAAAGAAGAAGTTGCAAGACGACGATTTAGCATTTGAGCTGTTATTTGCGTTTGGTGTGTCAGATCTACTCTCCAACGGACTGCCAATCGGTGTCATTGCGTTGTAGGTTCTGTAAGTATTGTTTAATTATATATTATTATATTTGTTGAGGTAGTTAAATTCAACAGGGGCGGAATTACTAAACAGGGGTCAATAAAGTATTTTTTTACAGAATAAAAGAAAAAGAAAGAAAGAAAAAGAAAAAGAAGAAGAAGAAGAGAAGAGAATAGAAAGTAATATAGCAGATGTAAAAGAAAGGTACATTTCTTTATTTTTTATCCGCTATATTACTTTATATTAATTAGAAAGTTTAGGGGTTAGTAGTAGGGGTGAATTTGTCAGGGACAGAAATACTAAATAAGGGTTAATAAAACAAGTCTAGTCTTTCAGAAATTGCTCAAATAAATAGAGGAACATAACTTACCTCTTTCCAAACTTTTGCTTTTGCGCTTTCATAATCTGCGTGAGATTCCACCAAACTATCTCTGTTGCCATGGTAACTAGTACAAGCGGTGGTTGTTCGGTATCTACGTCATCATCTTGTGGTGATGAAAAGTGTAACGGCGATTGTACGGGCTGCGGTGATGACGTCATCGAGTTGCGGTTGGAACGGTCGGGAACGGGAGAGAATGAACAACAATGGACTTTGGACTTGTGGTGCCTTAGTAGGCACAGTTGACGTCCACCTCTGACGTTCCATACCTAGAAGAGAACGAGAAGTTTTTAAAGATTATTTTCAAAATACACGGGTGTAAGAATTAAAATAATAATAAATAAATTCATCGAACAAACACAATTTATATCTCTCGTCAACGCGCAATTCATATTATAATATGTCCTTGTTTTTTTCACATCAATGAAATTAGGGGACGATAAAGCTAAACACTTTTTCACATGTAAAAATAAGAGAAAACAAGACAGAAATAGATACTTAGGTTATTTTATCAAATCTATGAAAAGGCGTACAGTTTCTTCTGGCAACTACTATGTGATGGGGTCCACCAGGGCCGATGCCTGCCAGGGTCGCGGGTTCGAAAGTTACCGTGGCCCCTGGCACAGGCAACTGAAGGAACCAGGGTGGGCTCCGTCCAGAGCGGGAGAAGTTATTTGACGATTTCCCAACAATAAAAAAAGAGGGGAATACGCTGAGGTCCGCGAAATTCTTAGACTACTCTTCTTAGATTTCTTGCAATTAGGAAGTCAGTGACCAGTTGCATGTTGATTAAAACATGATTCGCGACCGCAACACATATGTATTTACAGAATTATAATCATTAGAATCATCAATGCAACTCCGTAACTTAGAATTGACCTCAATGTCATGATTTCATGAAATAGTAATTCAATAGGGCAATTTGAACTAGAGAACTATTGATGATTTTTGTAATGAAAATTCTGTAAATACTTAATAAGTATTATGTATGTTTATTATTGTAACGAGTCTTTTAAGCCTGTTACATGATATCGCGTTCTTTGCTTTAATTTGAAGGCAACGTGATGGTGTTGCCATGTAAAAATTATTTTTTTTTGAATCGGAATCGTGTATGCTGTCAGTTGATTTTGACAGGTCACTTTTCGACCCAACCCTTTGCTTAAAATGCAGTAATTTGAGAGCTCCGCAATAAATCGGGATTTATTTACGGCTAGGACGATATCTAGTCCTAAATAATGTGGTAGCTGATTTGCCCTTGTCGGCATCATAATGGGATTGCCCATATTTTTTAAAAAAGGTTGGTAAAATTCTTCGTGGTTTCGTATTCACGTTGTCGCGTGGCTATTTAGATGGCGGACGTTAATAGTTTTCGATATTTGTTTCAGGATCTTTTGAACCTTATATATTTTTTGGATTAATTCATCTACTGATGTAAAAGCTTTTTTTGGAAAAGAAACGGTGAGTTAATTTGCATTTGGTCGTAAACATTCCGATCGGCATTTTTGTCGACGCTGAACATCAGCTAACAATTATTCATGTTTGATTTCAGCCGTGAGGCGTTTCTTATTTCTTTTTACTTCAAGACTTAAATTTTTAACGCTAGCCCCTACCGACATATATCATGGACCGCCTGACGTCCCCGCGAAGATCAAAATCACCAGGGTTTGCCCATTCGGTTTGTTAGTTTATTCGCCGGAATATGGTATGGTTTATAATACTTAACTTAAATTGACAAAAGTGCAATAATGACAGGACACAAATTAATTTCTATTCCATCTTAGTTTTACACCTTAGAACTTAATATTAGAAAGGAATTTTCTTGTATATTGAGACCAGCAGCCTTCGGGTAATAAAATCGTTCAATAACTTTTGTGTCGATTTTTATTGATACTCCCCGCTTGAAGATTAAAAGTTTCCAGTTCCCGCAGGTTAGTCTATCCTTGGCATAGTTTGGTGTGTGCTCCTGGCGCCCGAATTTTCACTTCTACTTATTGTTTATTTATTTGGAGTACTACACACACATTTAATAACCCCATTTCATAACACACATTTTTAATAACATCCACACACTCTTTAAAATATTTTTTTTTATTATTACATTATACATCGTTATTTTTAGTATATGCGAAACCTGAATACAGTTTGTTCAGAATAAGTAACTGAATCGATTCCAATCCCAAAAATATTTAAAAAAGGTTAAAAGTTGGACACCGAGCGACACTAAGTAGGCTACCCAATCTCCGCGCCGAACGGTTAGGTACCTAGGTACTATTATCAATGAGCGCAAGACGGCACGGCGCAAGCGGCGCGGGTGAGCATGTTTTTGTACGGGCAAACAGGTAACTTAACCAGCTTATAACTTTGTGATTTTTCATGATACAGGTTTGAAATTTTGTACATAGATTCTTTACATAAAAATACTAGACTGTTTCGGGTTTCGCATAAACTAAAAATAATGTTGTATATATGATCGCGAATCATATTTTGTTCAACATACTACCTGATACTGACCTGCAAATTGCAAAAAAGTAAGAAAATCCGAGTTTCAGGGACAACCTAGGCGCTTTCGCCTTAATAAAGCATAGCATAATTAGCCTATAATGTTCCCAGTGCTGGGACACTGGCCTCCTCTCTGTGAGAGGGAGTGGGCCATAATCCACCACGCGGGCCCAGTGAGGGTTGGTAATGTCACATGTCTTCGAATTTTTGATTCCAGGTCATACCGCTTCATCACGATGTTTTCCTTCACCGTTGAGAGCAGTGTTGATAAAATTATTTACACAAAGTAAAGCGCCTGCTCCGGGTCGAATCCACGACCTCGACGACCACGAGCTTGTAAGTTGGGTCCGTTGCCACCGTGCCGGTAGACTTACGATAAATAAAGCAATCTTCTTCAAACACTTACCACAACATTCCCAGAGTCGAGTCCCAACGCTAGAATATTTCCGTCGGACGTGAGATCACACGACACAATAACATTGTTCAGTCTAAGTTCTTGAATAGTATGTAGCTCCACTTGATCGTGTCCTTTCTTTAGTTCGAACGTCTGTAAATACACAAAATTAAATGTTCATAGAGCATGAGAAAATTCGAGGGAGGGAAGGGGCTCGTGGCTACATGATAACATCCACACAGGTTTATCCTTTCTTAGTAACCTCTTGTCCCTCAGTACTCCAACTTCTCCTTTTCCTACCTCAATACTTTCTTTACTTTGTACAATTAGTTTTTCTGTATATAAATGTATAGTCTCATTCATGACTTTAAATAATATTAAGTTATAATGTTTCGTCCTTGTATTTAGCTCATTATTCTATCCGTTATAAATACTGATCCTATGGTTATTATCCCTATATCCCGTTGTAACGAATTCGAATAATAATATATTTTTTGTTTCCCTACCTTTATTTCCTTCGTAAAAAAAACAAAACGTGACATTGGCTAATTGCACAAACCGTGCAAAGCCAACAGGAAAAAAAAAACAGCCACACGGGTCGATCGAAGGTTAAGCTACTCTTGCCGCGGTCGGTTCGTGGATGGGATGGGATCCATTACATTTCGAGACCCCTCCGTGTCTCGGAAAGCACGTTAAACCCTTGGTCATTCGTAGGTCTTTGACGGTAGTCACAGTCAGAAGCCAAAAAGTCTGACAACCAGTCTTACCAAGGGGTAGTGGTGTTACCCAGTCACTAGGTTGTGGAGGTCAAATAGGCAATCGTTCCATGTAATATACTGTAATATGTAACACGTAACATGTAATATACCAACCATATTACATGTAACTTGTAATATGGTTGGGAAAAGCCTAGGCAGCACCACCTTCTTCTAAGGGTGTTAATGTCAATCTACATACAGTCAACAGGAGTTAGTTTCAACAAGTACATAATTTTTTTTTTATTAGCCTGTTCTGTCCCACTACTGCGCAAAGGCCTCCCCCGTTTTCTTCCACATTTCCTTATACTGTGCCTTCTCCGTCCAGTCGGTTAGGAACGAGTCTAAATCGTCACGCCAGCGTTTCTTAGGCCTGCCTCGGCGGCGACGCCCATCTTCAGGCACCCACTGTGTGACGACTTTGGCCCGTCTGTCTGGATGCATCCTATAAGTGTGAATCGCCCAGTCCCACTTCAGCCTCGCAGACTTGCCGCCAACATCGGCGATACCTGTCTTGGAGCGTATTGTAGTTTTGCGAATTTGGTCGGTGAGTTTAACCTTTAAGACTAAAGAAATGTAAGATAATAAAAAAACATACACATACCTGAAACGCCGTATTCTTCTTCTCACAAATGACGAGAACATTATTCTGCAATGCCGCCGAACTGATGGACACATCCGACTGCCTTCCATTCAGTATTGTCAGTAGTTTCAAACTAGTGTCCGCCCACAGTTTGATAGTCGCATTGAACTCTACCGTGATGATGCCCAGGTCTTTCACGTAGAAACAGTCGACGAGACCACTGCCTTTGCAAAGCCTCTTGTGGTCTCCGTTGGGGAAGGCTCGGTCTCTAGAACCGATGCTTGTCTCGCTGCTCGAGCTTGATAGCTTTTCTGAATGGCCGTTCTTTTTCTTGACTCCTGGAAATGAAATGTAGAATTAGAATATGGGCAATGCCTACACTAAATCCAGGCTTAATGTACAGACTGGACTACCATTTACTGAAAATCGGTCAACACGGCCCTTAGAAACCAATTTATTAGCCAATACAGTGATAACTTCGGGGCTTGAAGGGCTTGTGGTCAACATCGTTGGGTCACAGCTTTACATACCAAGACTCCTCTGTGCCTCAGGTCGTCAGAAGCCCAAAATTCTGACAACCAGTCTTATCAAGGGGTATCGTATTACCCAGAAACTGGGTTGTAGAGGTCAGATAGGCAGTCGCTCCATGTCAAATACTGGAATTCAGTTGCATCCGGGGTTTAGTTTCTAGCTGAACTCTTTCAATTAGAGCTCAATCTTAAGACAATATATCTGGTATAGCGAATGCCAAATGGCAGTTGTTCTAATAAAAAACGTTCATACATATTTGTTTCTAAAACACTTGAAAGCTAGCAAGTTTTGAAGAGACTGGTTTAAAGCTACGGTTTCCTAAAAAGTGGTGACCGCACTTAACCGCCGCAGTGACAGCTATCATGAAAATGATGACAGCGGCAAAGATTTAAATCGTTAGATACGCCCTACCTCGTCAAAAAATAGTCGCGTTTCTATTTCGTTTTGGCATTTCTGACACACAATGACAAAGTGACTTGACGTGAACGTGTGAGCTCACTCTCTCTTCTTAGTATGGACACTTTCGCGTGACTAAGTACGGTGAGAGCAAATCTAGCGGTTTAAATCTTTGGGGAGCAGGGTTTTGACTTAATGTCAATTTAAGAAAACATACCCTGAATATCATTCAGTATCTCCTGCGACCCAAGATTATTATTACCCCTTTGCATCATTTCTGGTTTCCAATCCCCGTTCGACACCAGTCGATAAGCCATCAAACAGGTGTTCTTCCCCGCAACGATTAATAGATTAGGATTAACAAAGTTCAAGTACTGCACTGGGCTGTAAACATCCATGATGGCGACATTTTCTTTCGTACGGAGCGTATATTTCTTGACGGTGCCGGATTTCAGGCCGTAAATTATGTATTGATTGCACGGCGAGATTTTCACTCTGGTAATATATTCGTCTGATTTTTCTGTGATTTCTGTTAGTACCTTTCTGCCGCGCATTACCTGGAAGGTGTGATAAAACAATAATATAACCAAAGCATTGTTTTTCGTCAAAAAATCACCTTTACCTAAAAATCACCTACCTTTTGATGTGACGGTGTTGGAATTTCTAACTGTTCATCTACCACGAAAACGAATTTGTGATCCCCAAATTGCCGTTAAGAGCGTTTACGCCGTTCGGCATTTCAAAAAAACTTTCAAGTCTTTATTTTTCTAAATTAATGAACCGATTTTAATAAAACGTCATACGCATAAGCAGGATACAAAGGTCTAAAAAGTTACTTAAGAACATTTTCGAAAT
Source organism: Mesoligia furuncula (assembly GCA_916614155.1). NCBI lineage: Eukaryota > Metazoa > Arthropoda > Insecta > Lepidoptera > Noctuidae > Mesoligia > Mesoligia furuncula. The sequence continues at coordinate 10,389,621 of OU744807.1, forward strand.
GTGTTATTTAAAAAAAGATAACTGGAAATCTCTGTTTCTATGGAAAATTGAAAATCGGTCTAATTTGGCTGTAACACTATTTTTCGAAAATGTTCTCTACAAAATGTTTAGACCTTTGTATCCTGCTTGTGTATGAAGTTTAAAAAGAAAATAAGTGCTTGAAAGTTTGTATGAAATACCGCACGGCATAAACGCTCTTAAAAGCCTTTTCAAATCATCAACATAACGCCACGCATTATATTTTGGGTTAGTCAAAGGTACACCTAAAGTACACCCACATTTCGACAGTTATGTTTAAGTCCCATCTAATAGGGGGCGAGCCTATGGCTATCAAGTACTTACTTACAAATCTTGACTCCAGGCAACTACTGAGAAATTCCAGAGGAAAAAACTCAATAACACTGCCCAACACGGGAATCAAACCCAGAACCTCATGCTCAACAGTAGCTCTTGCAAATAGAAATAATAAACTCTATTGCATTTCGCACTACACAGTTTCGGGACCACAAGAAGCAATGTAGAAATTTTACTGAGTTTTACAATTGTCTGAGAAGTTTTCAGCATACCAAACACAACAAAATAGTCCAGAGTTATTTGCGATAAAAGTATTGTAAAACATACCTGAATATTATTCTTATCATCGACCACAGCCAACAAAGGTTGTAAAACACCATCATTATTATTGCAAATCCCCTTCAAATTCAGCGGTTTTAACGAACTCCTGTCCAAACTCATAGAGTTCTTTAGCAGTGTCTTTGGTACTTCTCTATGGTTAAACGATTGATGCCTCCTTGGTGTGCTGTTAGCGCTTTCTGTTCCACTGCTTGGCGATGTTGAATTTGGCGTATGTGGCGATAATGGGTTGACAAAGCTGACATCGAATTTCGTTGTAAGACGTACCCTCCTAGAATTGTTAAGGTTCATATTAGTGCAATAGTGATACGTATACGCATAATCAGCCTAGAGTGTGATCACTGCTGGAAGACAGGCCTTCTCTGAGGCCAAAATCAGCGTCAGGCATTAGTAGTCTGACATTTATGCTGAACTGAGCTTATTTGGTGCAGCCGTGAGATACTCAGCGGGATTGTCCGAAAGGGTTACCGCTGGCCCGGAACATAAAGGGCTAAGGAAGGAACATAGGTGGGTTTTAGTCAGTAAGAGTCTGACACTCCCGTCCGCTCCGCCCAGAGCCGGATTCATTTGATGATTTCCGAACCGAAAAAAAAAAGTACACAATACTATTTTACGATTTTTTTTTGAGTGAATATTGTGTCACCTGGGTCATATAAACTATGTTCTTTCTTTTCTCTACTATGTTTTTTCTTTCTTCATATGGCTTCGAATTTTTGATTCTAGGACAGTTTCTTCACGATGTTTTCTTTGACTGTTTTGAGAGCTGTGGTGATGAAATGATTTATACAAAGTAAAGCGCCTGACTGGGTTTTAGGTAGGGTTGAATTAAATTATGAGATTCGTTTTTAGAACAAATAGGTTTGTGTAATTCCGGTCGACTCGCAGCGTCATGTTGATATCTATAGTTTTTGTCGTAAGACACCTATTGAATTTACTTAAGAGGAAAATGGCTAGGTTAATGACTTGTTATGACGAAGTCTTTTTTGTAGCTCTAGACAACAGAAGTCAAGGCTGCTCTCGCTAGGTTAGGTTAGTTAGCTAACTACTAAAACTATGTTAAAGTAAAATCCTACTATATTCTACTTCCTACTAATATTATAAATGTGGAAGTTTGTGTGTTTGTCACTCAATCACGCAAAAACGGCTGAATGGATTTGAAAGAAAGGCACACAGATTATCTGGGTTAACACCCAGATTATCACCCTGGGCTTTTTTCCAGGAGTACGTTCCCGGGGAATAATTTTCAACCAATACGCAGGCGAAGCCGCGAGCAAGAGCAGGTATTAATAAATATCTTTAGACTCATGAGAAACAACAGACTTATAGTAAAAGTGCGCCACCCTATTTCAAGTTAAACAAATATCAACTTTATTTCAATGACAATTACGTTAATTTCAGAGTGACTAGCACTATTGAAAAAGTTATAAAAATGTTTGAAATTGTAGCGTAAACTGAACTTTATTGTGTAGGGATTAAAGTTTTTTTTCCATTAATTCATATTTTCTCAAACAGTTTGGAAATTTGAGCGTTATTTTGAGAACCTTCTTCGAGATAAATCGAAATTGCTGTACTGGCCAAATACATGCGAGCAGCGGCACGCAAAAGTTGTATGAAAATCTATATCTGTCGTGGTTTAGCGGCCAAATAAATTACATAGTAAACTCATATCTGTCGTGTAATTTAAAAATGGAACGATCTTTTACTCCGAAACATAGCAACCAAGGAGGTAACTTATCAAAGGTTTTATTTAAATTTCGAACTGGCTTGCAAATAAAAAGCTGTTTATTGGAAAAAAAAACAAATGAACACTTTAACGCGGGGCTTTAAATTTCAAAAATTGTACCATTCAATAACTGTATTTTCAAATAAAAAGTTCTGCCTAGGTACTACTTAGTTTTAATTTCCGTGCATTATTTGAGAAAAGTACTATACAAGCCTTGGCCACAACTAGGCTCTGAAGAACTTACGTATTTGTGCCTCGGTTTCGCCTCAATGCCTCTTTTGCTGGCCGCTGCAGTAATGTACTATTGTTTACATTTTTGGCAAAAAAATCGCGACCGCAGATTATAATGACTTACCCATTCCGTTGCGCCGTTTGAGAAACATAAGAAGCATCCAAGTACCACACTTTAGCTGAATCTTCAATACACCCGGTGCCTGTGAGTAGCACGTCAGAACCTGGCTCGAATTCATCCCACATCATTTCGCTTACTGCCATTGCTACTACATTCCTGTAATCGGAGCATGATTCTAAATTAGAACTCGAGTCAAAAGAACATTTCAAGTTACACCTGGAATGTTTGTTAGTCTATTTCCCCAACCACAGATAAACTCCCTAAGTTAGCTGCTGGAGTCGATATTCAAGCAGTTTCACAAAAGCAAACTCTTGCCTTCTCTTAAAACCTTGCTTTTCAATATGATTTCTCCTATATTGTATTAAGGTGTGGCAAAGACTTTCGTACAAATTACTGAAGAAATACGTAATACTTTTTTTTACTACAGCCCGGAGTCTGGATTTGGGCTCAGTAGATGGCACTTAAACATACTTTGCGAAATCTGGCTGTACCTGGGTACACCTCTTGCTAACCCTTGAGGGATTACAAGCGTGATGTTATTTTTATGTAATATATTTTTTCAAAAACGCTATTTAAAAAAAAATCTTTGGGTTAGCCCGAATAATCCCCTGGGTAGGCAAAGACAAACCCTTGTTAAATTAATTAATTATTTTTAACCTTTTGACCACTTGTGTCGCATTTATGCGACACATATTTCCGTGCCCCTACCGCTCGTGTCGTATTTCTGCGACAGGGGGACATGCATGATTTTTTCGTTCTATTCAACGATTGCTCCTCCTTATTTATTGTAGGTATTATTTTATAAATTTGTGGCCGCGCGCAAGGGGCACGGCTAAAAGGTTAAATGACAAAAACATACACGAAAAATTCAGTAAAAACTCACCCTCTCCGATTTTCCAAATCAAAGTTTCTCGTATAAGTCTTCAAATCAACGCAAACTACTCTGCTATCATCGGTTGCCACAAACAGCAGTGTGCCAGTCTTATTAACAGTCATGGTCAAGAAAGACATGTTCTCCTTAATATCGTCGCTAACGATAACTCGTCTGAATCGGTACGGGTTTGCTTTGAGCGCGTTTGAGTTTAATTTTAATTCGTGCTCCATAATTTCGTTGGGTTTTAACGTGATGATCTTGTTGCTACCTGTTATGTAAAGGTTAGATTTTCAATAAAGGTTCGTGAGTAATTCATACTAATTCTAGTTTGAATCGGGGACTCCCAAAAAATATGAGTTAGTCAAATAATTTAACATTTATTGAATAATAATATAAGCACAGCACAGTATAAGGAAATGTGGAAGAAAATGGGGGAGGCCTTTGCCCAGCAGTGGGACAGAACAAGCTAACGGAAAAAAAATGATGATAGAAATGATATGATGTGTATTGACAAATAAATTCCCATAAAATTTCACTTTATCAAAATACCGCATTTTTTTACGTTATCAGCTGTCACTGCGATTGCATAAATGTTATCGACGTCACAGCGTGAATATAATGAAGTTACTCTCACATACGAAGGGTTCCGTACCACCATGCAATTATTTTATTTATTGTTGTTACAATGGCCATAGTCCACACACTCTGTGATAATTTCAAGTGTCTACAATCCGATCAAAAGATACAGCTCAGGTTACCTATTGTGACGTGGACTTTCTGGTTTGGTAATTAGGACGTGGAAACAGTCACCTTTACAAATATTTACTCTAGTTGCAGCGGTATCTACAACGAACAACGCGTCATACTGACGTCACCAAAATCCTGCATCTCGCAAGCAGAGTTAACCGCGCAACTAGCATAGATACAACGTCCCGATATGAATCATCATCATCAGACACAACACCCGTCTGGTCTGAGGATCGTCCCTTTTCTATTGAGGATGAGTAAACTTTACAACCAGTTCCTCATACCTCAATATAGTCTCTAATACTATATGTATTACCTACAATTGCATAAAGCGTTCCTTGACGTCAATACCTACCTACTAAACTTACTAACGGTTACGTTAAGTTAATTTACTATAAGGAAAATGTTTGCTGCGTATACATTATTAATTACAAATATGTACATAAATAAATAAGTAAAGCTTACACTCGGTCACCTACCGTGACGTAGTTTATTGTTAGGGTATAAGTCACGTTTCCTAACACAGCATGTATCAGAACGGTGTGGTACAGAACAACTTTCTCCATAGAACCAAAATCGTAATCGTGAAAAAATTATCAACTACCCCATACAAAACTTCAATACCTGCTCGATCCAAATGTGTGGGACAGCTGCCTGATAAGCTGTATTTTCGTCGTGTGTTATCATATCGCCACCGTCAGGCCTTTTGTACACAGCACGGTTCATTTACGGTACGGCGTATAAGGGTCAGGACACATTGATCGACGGCTTTCGACGGTTTGTCGATATAAAAAGAGAGCAAAGTATGGAACGACGTACGCATCCTTTCGCATCGACGCGACGAACGCGCTCCTGCGATGGAACGCGGTCGTTCGTTGGCGGGCATAGACGGTGTAAACGGTGGATCGGCATAATGCGTACTAGTGGGCTCCTTTTCAATCAGCAAAGTGAGAAAGGCCGTCAATCAATGTGTCCTGACCCTAAACTGCGCCGTAACGTGTCAACAAGCTTCCATAGTGTTCCATACAACATACTGACGATCATGTCTACATACGGCAAATAAACCTATATAGTAGTATATAGTTTTACATGGCAAGAAAAACGTGTGTGTACAAAGGGTGTAAAAAAAAACAAGGTCAAAACATCTTACGGTCCAGCGGGATTGTCCGAAAGGGTTACCGCTGGCCCGGAACATAAAGGGCTAAGGAAGGAACACGGGTGGGTTTTAGTCAGTAAGAGTCTGACACCCTTCCGCTCCACCCAGAGCGGGAGGAGTCAAAAAAAAAACAACTTACGCTACCAATTTCCATATATGTTTACGTTTTGTCATTGTTGATCCTTATTAGTGGGACTTATGGCGTTTGTACATTTCCTAATTATGGTGTTGGCTACACAGTAACGTTAACCATTTACCATTTTGCTAAATGTTCTGGCTGTACTATTTATATGAGCACATTTAAATAACTATTATGCAAAAATGTGTCAAAAAATCTAAACAGCGCCTTATTGTCGTAGCATTAAGAACGATTTTCGCAGTTCAAGTTTAAACGAAGCAAAAGGATCGTAGCAGGTGGCGTTCTGTAGTTTCTGTCTATCCCCATGGGAAGTAGGCATGAGTTTATTTAATTACCGTTCGCGATTTATTTGCCAAACATGTAAACAAATATGAGTATTTGGAAAAATAACTTTAATGCCCACACAATAAAGTTCAGTTTACGCTAATACTTCAAACGTTTTTATAACTTTTTAAATAGTGCTAGCCACTCTGAAATAATAAAAAAAATTTAGATCGTGTTTTGGAATAAGACGGTATGTGTATTTTAGTAAGTTTACCACTTTCATGCATCGGGCAAAATTTATATCTATACTGATAATAATGTTAAAGATTTTGTTTGTTTTGACACGCTAATCTCTGAAACTACTAGTCGGGTTTGATAAATTATTTTAAAATTTCATAATCCAAGTCTTGAGGAAGCTTATAACCTATTTAACATCACGCTACGATCCTTATGAGTAAAAAGAAAAAACTGGCCAATTGCGAGTCGGACTCGCACGCGAAGGGTTCCGTACGACAAGGAAAAAATACGCCGAAAAAAACACGTTTGTTGTATGGGAGCCCCCCTTAAATATTTATTTTATTTTGTTTTTAGTATTTGTTGTTATAGCGGCAACAGAAATACATAATTTGCGAAAATTTCAACAGTCTAGCTATCGCGGTTCTTGAGATACAGCCTGGTGACAGACAGACGGACGGACAGACAGCGAAGCTTATTAATAGGGTTCCGTTTTTACCCTTTGGATACGGAACCTTAAAAAGTCAGAAAGAACGATAAGCTAAAAGGAGGTAAAAGGGCGGAAGGGGCGATCTCGAGGGCCAAAATTTCACGCGGATGAAGTCGCGGATAGAAGCTAGTAATAAATCACACTAATATTAGAAAGGCGAAAGTTTGTGAGTGTGTTTGTATGTTTGTTACTTCTTCACGCACAAACTACTGAACGGATTTGAATGAAATTTGGCACAGAGATAGTTTATAACTAGGATTAACATAGGATACTTTTATCCCGATATTCTCACGGGATCGATACTTATGCGGGTGAAACCGCGGGGAAAACTAGTAAAGTATAGTTATTAGTACTTACGAGGAACTGTAACCATAGCTAGAACTATATCAGACTCTTCAAACGTGATGACCCTCTCCCTAGTCTTCACATCGATCACCTCCACACACGACTTAGCTATGCCATCCGTAGCCACAATGATATTCTTATCATAATTACAAGGGATACAGCACAAAATCTCCCGGTCCCTTTCAAAGTCTTGAATAGTCTTGAAGATTTTGTTCTTCTCATTTCGAGAAGGGTTGTAGAAGATGATCTTTTTGTTTGTATGCATGATCAGGTACTCTTCGTTGTCCGACCATGTGCAGTTTAGGTATGAGCCTTGAATTTGTTCGGTGTCGTCGTAAGTGTTGGCTTCTTCTGGTTCTGAGAAGGATCAATAAACTGCTGTTATTAAATTCTGATATTTTATTTGTATTTCTGTGAAAAATTCAGACCATCCCGTTTAGACTCTAGCAGTCAATTTTATCAATTAACAAAAAAAATAAAATGAAACAGAAAGGAGACAACACTAAATAAAAAAAAATAAAAGAAAAGAAATAAAAGTCTAATAAAAAGAAATATCATAAGTTGATCTGTTTGTTTTTTTAACTTTTTTTTTCTTTGAAGTCTTATTTTGTGTCTACGTAATTTATTTTTACGAGCTCATAAAATTCAACACACATTCCGAGAATAAACAAAAGCATACCTTCTTCAATAATGTCATCAGTTTCTTCACTCTCTACGTCATCGATGTACCATAGCTTGATGACGCCATCATAAGCTAGCGCGGCTACGATTGGTGGATTCTTGGTACACGACACGCCGATCCATTTGATTGGCGAGCCAGTACCATGGAGCTCTTTCCTCAGTTTGTTTGTGACGATGTGGAAGAACTACATATAAATAAAAAAAAACTGATGATATTTCTGGCCTAAAGAAAACGTGAGCCTGTCCTCTAAGCTGTCCGTTTGCTAATTTCAAATTTTTTAGCTTTGAATCTGACTGCCAAATGTGGATATAATAAGAAAATGTAATGGTGGCGCGGGAAAAGAGTTACTGGAAGTATTTGGGGAGGCCTATGCCCAGCAGTGTGACAGTATAGGTACATTTCGCCAATGTTGGAACTTTCCATTATTACTACGCATTATGACGCTTGCGGTATGGTAGTATGCTGGCTCGCTGTGACTGCAGGTCCCTCGGGGCATAACGATTTCAGTTCAATTCACTTCCTATCAATTTCTTAGTAGGTACTTGAACAACATTCTTCCACATAGACAAATACACAATATAAACTGGGCAATACCGATCACTATAATTATATTATAATGCCAAAGTTTTCCAGTTTATACTCTATATCGCCGACTTGCTTTGCGTTATTAGCTCCTTGCTGAGCAATAATGACTTTTCACATTTGATTGTATTCAACAGCCAATTACTTAATCCTTCTTTAACATGTAATATTTCATAGAGGTGAGTTTAGTTTAACTTTATGAATTGCATTGACCCTTTATTAAATGAAAATACCATCTGTTCAGTGCGAACTCATTGTTTATTAAAACAACAACATACCTTAATGACACCGGAGTTGGTCCCCACAAGTACATAATTTCTTAGAAAGCATACTGCTGTGATCTTTTCCTTCACATCGATGGTCGAGGGTTTGATCTCATCCACGTTCTGTTCGTGCCTACGGATAATAAAAATAAAGTATTAAATACTCATTTAGACGGTACAATTTAATTTCCGGTGGCATACTATAAGTTGTAGAGACAATAAAAGTTGCACTGTCTAGACAGTGTTTAGACGATGCTAGTTATTTGTTGCTCCAATTTTATTGTATGTCGCAGGAAAGAAACTTGTATCGTGTAAGGGCTTTCAAGTTTCAATATTATATTTATTTATTATATTTTACCCTTGCTGTCTGAAATTCTCCAAAATGGTTTTAGTATGAAAACATTCCTTTAGGGTAAAAGAGGAAGACAGAGGTGTGTTACACCCACATTTCGCCACTAACGTAACATTGTTTTAAATAGGAAAGCCTTTCTCTTCAATTGAAGGATTGTTGAGATTGCGTTCATTGTTCTCACCAAAGCCAACTTATTTCGAGCGGGTTCTATTTACACAATTTATTTACATTTATGTATATATTATATGCTAAACGAGTTCATTGGAAATAAAGTTGAGAAACAGTTGCGCAACATTAGTGCCCACAACATCGCCTGTTGCTGGCAACAACTTTTGTTTACAATGAACACGAAACATTAACATGTTACCAGCAACATAGCGTCATCACATGTTGCCAGCAACACTGCGTCATCACATGTTGCCGGCAACACTGCGTCATCACAAGCAAAAGGGGTTTTAATACGCAATATTATTAAACTTGTACAAGGCCAGACCGTAATATGAATGTTATTAACGTTATTAGTGTATGAGGCACCTTTCGGGGATTACAAGCGTGATGTTATGAGTGGGTTGTCGTTAATGTATAGTTTAAGTAGGCTATTAAAACGTCTGGTGCGTGACGTGATGTCTAGGTTTGATACAACTAGTAATTAGATTGATATCAATCCCTCAGAGATTGTATCGACTGACTGGTCATAATTTATTGTCATTACTCCCAAATTGTCTAGACTAGTAAATTGTGTATATGTTACGGCTAATGGCCGAAGTGCGGCTAAACCTAGTTTTAACCGAACCTAACCTCGGGGTGCCCTTCGCTCGCTCTTGCATCCTACGTCGACGGAGCCCCGCTTCGCGTGGCCCCTATTTCTGTGAAAAGGGTTTAAAGTAACCTAACAAAACCGAACCTCGGGTTGTCCTTCGCTCGCTCTTGGATCTTACGTCGCCTCCCGCAGTATACACGAACCGCATGTGGCCGGCTACACTTAGTTGTACCCGGCTAAAACTAGGTTTAGTCGCACTTCGGCCGGCTAAAACTAGGTGTAGCCAGCCGCACTTCGGATATTAGCCGTGACATATACATTAAAAAAGTTTGGTAATGTATAGAAGTATATTTTGGCATTTTGGGCACTAAAAATATTACTATATTTGAATTAAGAATAAGAGATAATTATCAAGCTATGGAACAAGAAACTGAATGTCATAATTAACTTTCAAATTTTATTGAAAACAAAAACTTATTAGGGCCTTTTTATTAGAAATGGTCACTCAAACATCAACTTAGAATACATTTCACTAAATTAGATAACTGATTAGATGGCGATGAATTATCTGAGATTATGAACACACACATGAAATATAAAAATAAATAAATAAAAAAAGCAATTTAGGAAACAGCAAACAAGAACTTTAGTAAGTAAAAATACGACACGAAAAAAGGAAAAAACAAAAATACTTACAGAAAATCAAAATACAGCTCATTATTATTACAATTCTCTTGAGCGATCTGCGAAGCTTTCGAATAGAGTATGCCTTTAGATTCGTTTTGTAGGATGCTTTGGATAATGTCAGTGCAGGGATAATGAAATAAATCGTTTCCATGGGTGCTTAGGAATGCTTTGATGTTGTTAATCAGATCCTTGTCTAATTCCTAAGAAAATAAAGCATGATTAGAAGAAAATTAAACAAAACTAACGTCGAAGGGGAAACAAGCTGTGTTCTTTAATGTAAGTAGTTATAGATGCAAGAATTACTAAGGGAGCCCGGCGCCCACGAGCAACTTTTGTCTCCTCAACTAATTTGTTTCTTACATCAAGTCTACGGGTTTGTATGAAAGTGTGCGCATGTACTACACGACAGCCTGCTGGGAGACATTTTTGTCCACAGGTTTGGACGTAACTACCGCCCGTCTATTGGTTGCAATGCAAGTGCGCGCTCGGCGACAAAAAAGTTGCCGGCCAGTCAGTTGCCGCTCTACCGAAAATTTAACAAAAAAGTAACATTGCTGTCACTCCCGTATACTCATCGTCCAAATCTCGGCGAGGAGACAGCGACAGAGAAAAAGTTGCTGGGCAACTAAGTTGCTCGAGGGCGCCCTAACTAATTTGAAATGTGCCCCACACATACATAAATGTAAGATTAGACCTACAAGATACTTGCAATGTGGTTTCCTGTTATGAATGCTTAAAGTCCTTGAAGTTCAGGAAAACTAATATAGCTGATGATCTACTGTTATGAATATAATTAATTTTTAGTCACGTCAGTTCTGAACTACAATAACCCTCCTTCTGACGCAGTCGGGTAAATGTTACATAATTAAGGAGCTTGATAAGTCTAATTGTTAGCATGAACGTGCAGTTGACTATACCTAAGTTATTAAAAGTCACAGAGCGTTTAAAATATAGAGATGATTTCAAGACCTAAATATTTATTGGTACTGCTGTCACCGAACTCACCACAAAAATTACAGATATAAATGAAAAAAATTACAAGGGGTGACACAATGAACATCTTATCGCTAAAAGCGATCTTTCACACGCTTAAGCGATGCAGCGATGTTCTTTTACAACGGATGTGTGACGTATTATCGCGCGACATACGTACAACCACACGTCAGAACTGAGAAGTAACAGTTGAACTACGAAAATCGTTCTTATTGCTACGTAATAAAGGCGCTGCCTATGTCAAATTGTAACGATGGACGTGGGAACCTTATAGTCATCTCTATCTTTTTCTCGCTCTCGTCTGTGAATAGTGTGAAGAAGTAAATAAATCATAAATGAATACTTACATGTTTAACGATATTACTCTCATAGTTTTGGAGATCAGACATCACATCAGCTGGCCCAGTTAACCTCACTTTGTTGCCCAAAAACTTCAAATTCAGGAACAATTTGTTGAAAAGACTCCATTTATCATTGAAATTATTAGTGTGTTTAATATGATAGCCGATGTAAAACGCGATGTAGCCATCATCAATGATATCCAGCGGTGGAGAAACATGATTATAGTTGTAACTGTTAAGGAAATCTGAATGCAATTTGCTAACGTCATCCGCTGTACTTTTTAAGTACTCCATAATTAGGTCATGTATTTCGTACATGTAGTTTCTCTGTTCGCGGTCGTAGAACTCAATGATGAGTGATTTACTGCGCAGTTCTTTCATGATTGATTCAACCTGTGATGGTTCCTTATTCCACAGTTTACTCAGCACTTTGGCTGACACTTTGACGTTGTCAGGTAGGATTTTGAGCTTTTTGAATAATGGTAGTACTGAGTCGTTTAGAGAGTTAATGCAGACTTCAATTGTTTTCATCGGGTTGTAGGCTTGATTTTTTTGGATGCTGAAAAATAAAAGTGATTTAATTTTGTTGCTGTACTAAATGGATGGACATGTTTCAAGGTTGATTACTTGTTTCAATTATATATTTTTTTGTAAATTATTGGTAAAATAAATATAAATAATCATGTTTTTCCCCCATATATCTATTAAATATTTTAATTTAACAATGGGGAAATACATGAATAATTTAACAAGATAATAATACCCTATTTGTGATATTGTATAATGTTAAATATTGAAACTACCTTTTGTCACTGATTTGACACAAAAGCACCTGATATTTGCAACTTCTTTTCAATTGCGCAATATTGCAACAGATAATTTTGTAATATTGTGCAATTTGTAACATAAATAAAACGTTCCTACTAACACAGTTTATCAGAGCTTATCGACAATCAAATAAACAAAACCATAACTTACAAATAAAAATGATTCTTCTTCTTCAACTCTTTGACATAGTAATTCCATCGTTTTGGATCGTCAATCAGTCTTTCCCTGTTCTCTGCTAACTGCGCTCCAATCAATCCGATATTGAATGGACTGCCTTTACAGATCTCATGTATTTTCTTCGCCTGCCAGGGTAACTCAGATACAGGCACTTCTAGAGACAACGCAAAGATTTCCAGGGATTCTTTCTCTTCCAAATTGTTCTCTATCTGTGGATTTTAAATTAGGTAAAAACATATCCTATGAAGTTTTTGCTGAATAATGCGTGGGGGCAATGATCCAGCGTGATGTAACGAATCAATGTGATTGATATATTTATTAACAAGCATTGTTTATGGGATTTGAAACCTTAATTTCCAGTACTTTTAGTTCAAATTACAATGCAACTAGAATTGTTTTCAATTGCCATGCGGAAATAAACTTTGTTACGGTGTTTTTAAGGATGACATTTGCATTTGCCAATAATGAGTTTTTTTTTGTTATTATGTTTGTTCGTAAACGTGACAAAAACATAGTGACTTGGGCAGCATGATTTCTGGCAGGCATATAAAAATACATTTATAGCAATTGGTTAATTAATAAACGTAATAAAGGTATATGTTCGTTAATTTCCATTTAATGCAGCACATAAAAAATATAGAAAAGCATTCATTACGCAGTACTACTAAATATAGATCAACAATGAATAATATTGACAAACATAATAGGGAAATATATAGGTAAAAGGTTTGCAGTATAACTATGATGTCACAGAATATTGTTTTTTATATAATCTATTACATTAATTGTGTCTGTCTGTCTGTTACCTATTCACGATTAAACCGCTTTCGGTTTAGGTGAAATTTGGCATAGAGATAATTTCAGTCCCGGGAAAGGACACAGAATTGTTTTTAATCCGATATTCCCACGGGATCGACACTTATGCGGGTGAAACCGCGGGGCGCTGCTAGTATTAAATACGAGGAAAGATTCAGGCTATTGATACTTATTAACACGGTGTAAGTTCAATGCTTAGTAAAGTGAAAGAAAGAAAATACGTTTATTGGCGGTAAACATGACGTAGAGACAAAACACTAACGAAGTGGGCATTTATACTTCAAATACTCAAAATCAATCTACCTAGCCTTTGCCTAACTATATTGTACCACTATTTATTATTATTACTACTATTCTTTTTACCTTTTGTGGTAGACTAATTTTATTCTAGGTGCATCGTCTTCACATATAATTATATTATGTATAAAAGACCTTGTTAAACATTTTAAAAGAGTAACGGTGGAGTTTCTTGCCCAATCTTCTCCATACGGAAATTACCTTTTGGAATAAGTGACTAGAATCAATTTTATTTAGTTGTAATTTTTGACGTTCAAAAGTGCCTTTAATGTGCCTATTTGAAATAAATTATTTGACTTTGACTTTATTTTATATGGAGCGACTGCCTATCTGACCTACACGACCCAGGTTCTGGGTACCACGCTACCCTTTGTTAAGACTGGATATCAGACTTTTAGGGTTCTGACTACCCCCCACGACTGTCTAAGATCTATGAATGACAGCCGGGACCAATGGCTTAACGCGATTTCCGAGGCATGGAGGGGTCTCGACATGGAATGGATGGTCAGACATCTATAGACCTTTGTGGCTGTTATATTAGTTCGCTACGAGCCCCGCTTTATCAAAACCCCTTACTTACTTACATGAAATACAAAATGTAGAAGAAAAAGTAGATTTTAACACTTTAAAACGGTCAAAAGGATGTTTTTGATCACAGGAGCTCTTTTAGAGCTTCATCGGCTCTAAATGAGCTCCGGTCTCAAAAAAATAATGAAAGAGAGAAATGAGAATTCTTAAGGTGATTTTCCGAAGGCGACCGCAACCGCTATCGACAATAGGTGGCAACGTCACCATCCACGGAACTACGGAAGCATTTTCATACGAGTTACATAGAAACCAGTCGTGTCGTTTCGGTCTGTCATTGCGATTGGACGACGTTGCCGCTGCGGTTTGCGGTTACGGTTGCAACTTTAAAAACACATAACAACAACATAAGGAGAAATACTCACTTTAATAATCTGTGGATGATAATTAGCAACCACATTGGTGTCTCTTGTAGTCACCAAGATCTTGCACCCAATATCGAAAGCTTCCAAACACTTCTTGTCGTTCACTTCGTCCAGCACAAGAAGGCATTCTTTCAAAGGTTGCTCAGAGAACTGAGCCTTAAGTTTGTCCTTGAGATCAATCATGGTCCACTCGTAATTGGAAGACGAGTGACTGTCGCCATTAGAGCCAATACTTGACATAGAAATTGACGAGTTCATGTACGAATTTTGCGTGTACATTGAGGAGGCTTTTCTTAGTAATCTGTGGAGGGAAGTAAGTCAGTAAGTAACGTGAAAGAGAAACAATTTCCTTGGCTGGGTATCAGCAGAATACGAGATTGATGCTTAGCTGATGTATTGTGTAGGTACAGTACAATATTTTTAGCTGGTATTTGCCCGTGGTCCCCCTGTCTAGTCCCCCTTGGGGTACCACGAACAAATATTCTTGACCGTGGAACCCCCAAGGGGGACTAAGTGGTACCATGGGCAAACTGTTTGGCCTGTGGTACCCCCGCTAATCGCCAGATAAATAAAATGCAAATACAATCTCTTTGGTTAATTAAGCAAACGTTTATCAAATTGTGGATCTGAAAACATAACATTGTGATGATAATAAAAATTATTAGAAGAGGAATATATAAACGCACTTTAAAAATAATGTTTTGCACTTTATAATTAATTGAATGAACTATAAAAATAAGGTTTCTATAAGCGATCTCGGGACTTGGGGCACCCCGACTTAGGTTAGGTTCCTTTAAACCCTGTAGACAGAAATCCCCGCGAAGCGGGGCTTCATCGACTACGTCTTATTATTATTGTTTGTAAACCAAATTAGACCCGCCACGTGATCTTCCCCACGGGGTGGGGTCTAGTGAGCGAGCTTTGCGAGTGAACTCAGACCCCGCCAAAACAACAGCGTCAACGTTGTTTTTTATTGAAAAATCTCATATGAAGTGGGAAAACAATTTATTTGTACTTATTTCTTTATTTGTTAAGCAACAGTTCGTCTTTTTAATGTTAAAGTGAAATGTTTGAGGTGGGGTACCAGGGGCAATAAAAATATATTTAATAAGAAGATTGTTATTAAGGGTGGTCCACGGGCAAAAATATTTGTTCGTGGTACCCCAAGGGGGACTAGACAGGGGGACCACGGGCAAGTACCATTTTTAACTAGTGTCAAAAACCACAACGCGTTAAAAGTATGAGTTACTAATAATGTTGCTGCGTCATAGTTTGCGTCATGGCGCCTCTAAGGGCACCCAAGGCAAGTAAACGCTAATACACGTAATATGTTTCATAATCAGCCTATAGTGTTCCCACTGCTGGGACAGAGGCCTCCTCTCGGTGAGACACGTAACATGCGCGTTTTATTTTTTTTTAATACTTTAAGCACATAAATGTATCTACAGAGGCGGACTTAAAGATACTGACACACATGCTCATTACTAGCATGCTCAAACCAATCGGAGCAAGCGACAATCAAAGTCCCGTGAGTTTCGCGTGCTCCGATTGGTTTGAGAATGCTAGTAATGAGCATGTGTGTCAGTACCTTAATGCCATAGGCATTTTCTACTTTTGGGTGATGCAGAGACAAAGAGCGGTAGGTGGCGGCGGTGGCAGTGGTGGCGTTTTGACGTCGCATCGCAACAGTCGGCAACGACATCACCCGCACTTTCTTAGAAAATCATGCTTTTCCAATGCGACGCCGTGCCGCACCGCTTTTTGTCGGCACCACGCCAAGAATGCGTATTCCATTTCGACAGAAAAATCCAAAAGATTCATCTTTACAAGGACAGAAAAGCAATAAGGAAAATGTAATACTCACTTGCTTTGTTGGAAAATAATGTCATCGTCAGTCTTGCAGTTGCCAAAATTTACCCAGAACACTACGCCGTTGAAGTTGTTAGTGATTAAATCAGGGTTGTCCCTCAATGCGCTGAGTACGACACAAGTCTTCCCTGAACCGGACATGCCGTGAAGCGCGACAACTTTGTGACGCGCCAGACGCTTCAGAGAATCGGCTACATTTTCTTCCTACAACACATTACAGAATATTGTCAAGGTAAATGGCAATGTCGGGAAAGTTTTGAGTATTTATATGGGTGTTTGGATTTTGTCAATGTTACGAAAGATAATATGACCTGCTGAAAGATTTATGAAGAACAAGATAAGCTCCGCCGACCTCCTATAAATTGGGATAAGAACAGGAAGATGATAATAGGGAATGCTAAACGTTCGTGTGACGCCTCATGGCTATAGTCCGCGCGGAGCTAGTTGGTCGCGCCTTAGGTATGTGAGCGGTGGGACGGAGGCGCTTTGTCATTACTCAGTACGTGCATTGCGAACAATAGGCAACCCCGCCGCCCTCACCCCCGTCCCCACCCAAGGCACGGCCAACCAATTCCGCGCGGACTATAAATGGACCCCAATACGCCAGCCAGGTCTGTAGGTGGACAACTGAGAGTAATGATGAAATCATATTTATTTTTATAAGTATATCATTCAAGACAGTTTTACACGTCAATTTTTCGGTCAATATGTTAAAACTAGACGGCATCGGCTTTTCTAGCTGACGTCACTTCTCGCAATCGAATGAGTGTAATAATTGTAGGAAATCCCATAATAGTTTTCGAAAGTATGCTCTTATTTAGGTAGGTAGTCATATAATTGATGGGGAAGAACGCAGTTAATAATCCGGTAAACAGAATTAGCTCAGGCTCATTTAGAAAAAAAATTATTCGCTTTGTTCGCGTATTAAGTTTGTTTGATACGAAACTAACGGTGTTCACAATCTTACGGTGACATATTTATGTATGTCTATCTATTCATACACGAAATATCTGAAGGGGTCATAGTACTCATCAATACAAACAACTTTTTCTTTCAACTACGTTGTAATATTATCATCACTACAAAACCGATCACAAAAGACGTACTTTTTGCTTAGAACCAAAACAGTGCAGAAATGCTATATGAAATATCATGGTTGCACAGTTTTTTATTAATGCACTGTTTTTAGGGTTCCGTAGCCAAATGGCAAAAACGGAACCCTTATAGATTCGTCATGTCTGTCTGTCTGTCTGTCCGTCTGTCTGTCTGTCCGTCTGTCTGTCTGTCCGTCCGTATGTCACAGCCACTTTTCTCCGAAACTATAAGAGCTATACTGTTGAAACTTGGTAAGTAGATGTATTCTGTAAACCGCATTAAGATTTTCACACAAAAATAGAAAAAAAACAATAAATTTTGGGGTTCCCCATACTTTGAACTGAAACTAAAAATTTTTTTTTTCGTCAAACCCATACGTGTGAGGTATCTATGGATAGGTCTTCAAAAATGATATTGAGGTTTCTTATATAATTTTTTTCTAATCTGAATAGTTTGCGCAAGGGACACTTCCAAAGTGGTAAAATGTGTGTCCCCCCCCCTGTAACTTCTAAAATAAGAGAATAATAAAACTAAAAAAATATATGATGTACAATACCATGTAAACTTCCACCGAAAATTGGTTTGAACGAGATCTAGTAAGTAGTTTTTTTTAATACGTCATAAATCGTAAACCGCAATATAAAAAAATATAAAAAAAAACATTTAATTTCATAAACATAAACCTTATGCATAAATCTGGATGTTACGGAACCCTCGGTGAGCGAGGCCGACTCGCTCTTGACCGGTTTTTATTTTTTATTTACGTATAAATTTACAACAGAGGTTTAATGTCTGCCATTAAGTTTAATATAAAATGTATGCATTAGATCAAAAGATACTGGCTGAAAATAAAAATCGGCTGAGTAAAACCGACTTGGTGGAAAAAAAAACAAATGGCGCGTATTTTGTACCATTGTAAAACTTTGATAGTTCATATTTAACAAGAAAAGTTAAAAAAAATTAAAATAGACATCCATAGCGATACGAATTCAACTCCAGAAAATATAAAAGCAGCTGCAAATGAAATTGTTAATAACCTTTTGCCGCTAAAGTCGCGGGATAAATATTTAAAAGCTTATGAAAAATTTGTTTACATTGACTTGAGTTTTTATTTTCAGTAGGTATATTTTATCACGGTAGGTAGACTGGTAGTTGAAAGAAAAGTAAATTACGCACCTTGCTAAAGTGAGTAATTAATGCACTTGTGTTAATTTAGCGCCCTCGCGTGCGCTCGGGCACCAACATAACACTCATGCATTTATTCACTTTGCGCTCGATGCAACAATCTACTATTACTATAGGAAAAAACGTCAAATCGTAGCAGATTTTTTTTTCGCGATTTTATGTTTGGGCCCATAGTAAAAGTTGTTCGTAATGATAAATACAATGACTTCTTAAGTGATTTCGTGTATGAATAGATAGACCTTATATACAGTGAAAACGATCAATGTGTGTACAAATAATTACCAAACTTCAATCTTTATTGTAGGTAGGTACGTATGTCGTAACAAAGAAAAATTCCCAACTGCGAATAATTTTGTAAATTAATGAGCTAATTCTGTTTACCGGATAATTTGTTGCGTTTTCTCTTTCTCCATCAATTCATCATCTGCCTAGCCTTTTCCCAACTATGTTCGGGTCGGCTTCCAGTCTAACTGGATGCAGCTGAATACCAGTATTTTACATGGAGCGACTGCCTATCTGCCCCTTCACAACCCAGTTACAGACTGGGTAAGGGTGCTTACATAAAGATGCGGGTTTTCGGTCCCGAATCCTGGTACAGGTCTCTGCAGGTTGATCTTCGGAAGGAAATTGTTACACGTTTTACCTGTTTCTTTATAAGTGAGCGCATAAGATAACACGGGAATATTATACCCGCACCGATCGGTACCGACTCGCACAGACTCGCCTGCACCGGAAACCTATTTCTTTATGTACCCTAATACGATACTCCTTGGTAAGACTGGTTGTGACTTTCGGGCTTCTGACTACTCGTAACGATTGTCGAAGATCCACGAATGACAGCCAGGACCAACGGCTTAACGTGCTTTCCGAGACACGGAGGGGTCTCGGTATGTAAAGATCGTCACCCATCCACAGACCAACCTCGGCAAGCGTAGCTTAAACTGATCGATCGACCTGTGCGGCTGTTATTATTTAGCCACGGCATTATTTATTCACAAAACCTACAGTAAAAACACTTTTATTTTACTCCATTGATATTCCGTTAGCATGACGTATTATACGTATTATAATGGGAGAAATAGCACTTCAATCTAAACTATGTTAATTCGTGAATCATAACGTAGATGCACGATCGTTTTACGACAATTCAATCAATGATTTTGTGTAGGTACGAGTATAGTGAAGGACAACGTATTTGGTTTCACATAGGTAGATTTTTTGCGACGGATATGCCTACATACTAGTACATCACCTACTAAGATTAATTTTAAGAGCCGCGTGTGACCTCATGTAGAAAAAAAAAACTGGCCAAGTGCGAGTCGGACTCGCACACGAAGGGTTCCGTACCACAAGGCAAAAGCGCCGCAAAAAACATGTTTGTTGTATGGGAGCCCCCTTAAATATTTATTTTATTTTAATTTTATTATTTATTATTAAAGTTAAAATACAACTGAGTATTTTTTGAATATTTCAAGTGCTTTCTGTTGCCATTTTTGATAACGAGCAAAAAAGGGCAAAAAAGTCGCGTTTGTTGTATGGGAGCCCCCCTTAAATATTTATTTTATTTTGTTTTTAGTATTTGTTGTTATAGCGGCAACAGAAATACATCATGTGTGAAAATTTCAACTGTCTAGCTATCGCGGTTCTTGAGATACAGCCTTGTGACAGACAGACGGACAGACGGACAGACAGCGAAGTCTTAGTAATAGGGTCCCGTTTTTACCCTTTGGATACGGAACCCTAAAAATGAAGATTGAGATTTTTAGATAGGAATATACCAGAAACATATGATTCATGAATTAACATAGTTTAGATTGAAGTGCTATTTCTCACATTAGATAACACATGATAACGGAATATCAATGAAGTCAGATAAAAGTGTTTTTTGTAAAGCTTTTTAGGGTTCCGTACCCAAAGGGTAAAAACGGGACCCTATTTCTAAGACTTCGCTGTCTGTCCGTCTTTCTGTCACCAGGCTGTATCTCAAGAACCGCGATAGCTAGACAGTTGAAATTTTCACAAATTATGTATTTCTGTTGCCGCTATAATAACAAATACTAAAAACAAAATAAAATTAATATTTAAGTGGTGCTCCCATACAACAAACGTGTTTTTTTCGGCGTCGGAACCCTTCGTGTGCGAATCCGACTCGCACTAAAACTAAAACCCTTCCGTGTTCCTTTCTTAGCCCTTTCTGTTCTGGGCTAGCGGTAACCCTTTTGGACACTTCCGCTGACCCGGCAGGCTTCGGTCCTAACGGGCCCCTTCAGATGATGCTGACATCTCTTTGAGGCGCGCGTGGGACACGTTCTCGCCGTCCGGCACGGGCCTGGTCCTGATCGGACGGTGAGCTACCCATTACTCTCCGTCCACAGGCCCGCGCCTACGTTGGCCGGGAGTCGTCTCGTGGCTCCAGAACGACACCCGGAGCGTCTTCCGCGGTGGCTGGGACAGGAGGCTCTCTCCCTTATCCATCCCGCCACCTCCTTCGCTAACATGACTGCTTCGCAGTAGGAGGTGACATCTAAGTTTAGATTGAAGTGCTATTTCTCACATTATAATAATGAAGAATATCAATGAAGTCAGATAAAAGTGTTTTTTTTTTTTGTAAAGCTTGTCACTGATTATTGCTGTACTGGGTAAAGGGGTGTTTATTTAATGCGGCGCTTATTTTAACGCGCCCTGGATTTTCAACTCTCAGGGTTGAGCCGTGAGTTGAGAATCCAACAGAAAGCATCCCTTAGCGCGTTAAAATAAGCGTACTGTTGGAATTTCAACTCTCAACGCTACGCCGAGCGTTCAAAATCCAGTGCGCGGTAGAAAACCAATCGGAGTCATTTATTTTATGAAGCAAAAATACGTAGTTTGATTTCTTACCACTTTAATCCTCCTCACATGATGGTCCGGTAATCTGGGCACATCGCCCTTGCTGAGGCTGTCCTCGAAACTATCATTAGGCATCGGATTGTTGTTCTCAATCGCCAATTTCTCCCAAAGCCACTTGTAGTCTTTATGCAGGCTGTCTACAAATGCTTCATAAGAGCCGTTGCTACCATTAAGAATCAACGATTCCAGCAAGAATCTAGCTTTTTCGACGCGGGATGACTGCAAAAAAGTTATTTTAAATTCAATTATACATAGATAGGTCAACTATGTGACGTTTTGTTATTTCGCGACACGTCGTCCTCCAACAGAAGTTGTAATCTGACTGACTGACGATTTAAAGTGTGTATTGCATTTGCATCGTTTAGTGTCATAACGATTGTAAATAATAATATTCATTCATATGTTCCATCTTCCTTCCTGCGTTAGTTTCTTTGGAACGTTTATACATAAATAGGCCAGACATATGGCCAAATGGAAATGATATAAATAATAGCCAATTAATTAACCAATCAAGTAAATTAAAAAAGAACTCAAATAAAACTTACAAAAACAAAAGTAAAAGTGTTATTATAATGTTAATTTTAAGATACGCTACGCTTGATAGAACAATATTATTGTTAAAACCTAGTTATGATTCTCTTTGGGTGAATTTGTAATTCTTTTGAGAAATTGTTATCTTTAACCGTAAAAACTAAATGCTTCTTAAATTAACAGAACAATATTATATTGACTTGCCCATTCAATAGGTAAATTGCCTAATTAATTTTAGCTAAACGAACCATTTCAGATGTTTAATTTTCCTCAACGGATAAACAGAGTTGCAATTGGTGCAAAGGGAAACATAATACTTTATGATAACTTTTGAATCTATTAAATAATTCCTAATGATTATAATCGTACGATATAAACTTGAGACAACAGCACGCGTGGGTTTTCTCAGAAATCAATCCTTAATAAAATATTGGTGTGTCATAATCATAATGAATACTTACAAGTTTGAGAATATGATCAAACTCCTCCGAGGAAATAACACGCTTCGTAAACAGCTCATCATAAATGTACTCTACTTCTAAATCATCGATAATGTCCTGCTGGTGCTTCTGCAGCAGCAGCTTCTTGCTAATGTCCATTTTCCCGGTTCGCTTTTCATCTGAAAGCACACGTGAAGTGATAAAACTCACACAGAAAACTCTATCCTTAAACGTCAACTCACTCAACACACCTTCACAGACAATAAAAAAAAGAAAACAACGAAGATGTTATCTTCAACTAATCCGAGACACAAGTATACGAATGCAAATTAAGTTACACACTGAGAATATCCAATGATTTAAACATACGACCTTGTCGATAGCAGCCACCTACATAACAGTTTAGGTAAACAAGTAAGAACATAATATCTTAAAATTCGAGAACACAAAGTCAATGACCGCACTATGATTGGTGATGGCCAAGGCTGAGTGTATACTGAACCGAGGAATTACAGACTCATAATTATTATATTGGTTGTAGTTGTTGTGACGTAGTAGGTACCACAGAATGAACTCTTAGACGGATATGCCCTGCCATCAGCGGGATTGTCCAAAAGGGTTATCACTGCGCTGGCCCGGAACATAAAGGGCTAAGGAAGGAACACGGGTAGGTTTCCCTCCCTTCCGCTCCGCCCAGAGCAGGAGGAGTCATTTCATGATTTCCCACAAAAAAAAAGATATCCTCATTTCTATAGGCTGCTATTAAATGTAGTTCTGCAGGAAATTCCTGTCGACATCATACCACAATCCACAACCATTCCAACCACAAAGTTAGCTTTTAACTATATTTTTTCAATAGTTCTTGTAATGATTAAGCCAATAAATACGTCATTTTAAATTTTGAATTTTTTTTTGGCGAATCAAAGCAAAATTTTGCATTTTGAGTTTATATTTTTGCGAAGTTTCGATTTTTTATTTGTGAAATATAAGTAGGTACTTACGTAACTGCAATGATGACTCGTGGAGAGTTTATCTCTTATATCGCTTAATAATTGTAATACAGTCGTCATGTTTAGGATTGAATCGGGTTACATGAATGGCGATAGGTATTTGGAGACGATCAGCACAGTAATGTAATAATATTACCGTGCCATCAGATTATCAAACCGAACCGGAGGTTGTAAGATCTTAAATTTCATCTTTGTCAAGGGCATGCGGCTTTTGACAGTCGACTAGATATTTATTTGTTTTGTGGCCATTTCCGTTCTTTTGCTTGGAATACTGTGGCGTGATTTTGATGATTATAATTCTGTAACTGTATACGTCTTACAGCCGCGAATAATATTTTAATCAACATACAACCTAGCACTGGCCTGCAAATTGCAAAAAACGCAAGAAATTTTGAATTTCGCAAAGAAAGAAGCGCGATGACACAACCCTGGTAATTTATTGCAAAATATGAAGCAATTATTTAATTACAAAAAATCTATTGTTTGGACTAAAAAATTAAAACACTAGGTAGTATTTTTGTATGTTGCTTGTAGAATAATCTGGCAAAAAATCAGAATGATTGTATTATATAAGTATGATTTTTATTGTAAAAAGAAAGTTTTGAGAGGTATCTTCATGATTTTTTCTATCGTATCAAATTAGTAGTATTATGTTTTCAAAACACTATTTACCTAGCATATATCCTGAAGAACATCATATATTTTTCTGATTTTGTTTAGTAGTCGATCATATACTTTTATTGTTTCTAAAACTTGCGTTTTTGGCGTTTAGGTCCTGTAAGCCCCTTAAGTGGGCCACCACCACAAATATAATAAGAAAGAAGGCTACCACTCTCAAAGCCCTATGCATTTTTATAAACTAAATACTATAGGAGTTAAGACTTAGGACCAATTAGCTAGTATGAAAGCATAGAAAAAGTAAACAAATAATCTAATAATAATTCGGGTGCAAATGTCATTGAACGATGGGCGGTGATAAGCGGCTAACAAAATACGCATCATACAATTTTTTTTTATCTATATAGACCTGAAATATTATCAAAGTACTAGTAAATAAAATATTATCAAATATCGGTCTGATTTTAATAGACAAGCAATTTCTCTTAGGTACTGGTGCAAACAAGTTCTTTTTTTTACAATTCGTGGTATTGGCAATAAACATCTTAGTCATAATTATACCTACATCAGCGCAAGCGCAGCGTAACGGGACTCAGTGCAGCATTTCGCGGTGTAGTTTTCTACGGAATTTTGGGCGAAGATTATATTGTATCGTCGGTAATTCCGTAAAAGTTTATCCTTATAGGCACAATTAAGGCTTTAGCACAGTGCAGTTATCAACCTGGTCCTAATCCTGGTCATTATATATTCAATCTCTAGTTATCAGGTGGTCTTCATTCTTCAAAGAACAATTTAATCACATCCGGCAACGACCTCTGCTGTATCATAGCACAGGCCATCTAATAGACTGCGTGCAACCTCATGCGGTCCTGATCGAATATTGCACCCTATAAGATTGAATTGGTGCTTGCAGTATCTTGAGGTAACCGCACAAGATAGTACCACCTCCCATATCATATCGTCTTGAATTACGTTATCAATTAAGTAGTGATTACATTCAACATATAAGTTGCACAGCTCTTCTTCATGCGTCGTTTTGACTCAAATTGTGTCCTACCACAATGCAGCCACCTAAGCAGCTCTATCCTTGGCTTCCTTTATATCCTGGAAGGTGCAGGTGGTTGTGCTTGGCCAAGTAAAAGAGATGGATGACTAAGTAAGACCATCGCAACGACTAGAGGATTATTGTAATGGGGTATTTAGAAGAGGAGTTTATCACCAATTTGAAGCAAATATTTAGAACATGATTCGGTGACACCATATTGCTGTATGTAGAAAATTTACGCACTCCACCTCGGATGGGTTCGGTATTCTTTTGACCAAAAACAGAAATACTAATGTATAATAAAATTACTTTGTCGACATGCAAAAATGCTGAAGCTCATTTTACAACACCTAACTATGAAATCATAATAATATAAAGAACATAAAATTTTATAAATATACAGTTTACTAGCAGCGCTCCGCGGTTTCACCCGCGTAAGTTTCGATCCCGTGGGAACATCGGGATATTAAGTATTCTATGTGTTAATCCAGGAAAGTGTCTATCTATGTGCCAATTTTCATCCAAACCTGTTCCACGGTTTACGCGTGATTGAGTAACAAACATCCAAACATCTTCACAAACTTTCACATTTTTTATAATATTAGTAGGATGGTTGGAGCCGCCACGCCTCCCTTGGGTCACTCTACGACCCTCAGGTGAGGCGCGCCCTACTGGACGGGAATCCATTCTGAATATAGTCTGAATGTCACCCAAAATCTAGCATGGAATGAAATGGTAACCATATTTATCCAGACGACAAAGGCTATGATTATGCCAGCACTCGTCCAACGATGT
Organism: Mesoligia furuncula; assembly: GCA_916614155.1. Lineage (NCBI taxonomy): Eukaryota > Metazoa > Arthropoda > Insecta > Lepidoptera > Noctuidae > Mesoligia > Mesoligia furuncula. The sequence continues at coordinate 10,415,780 of OU744807.1, forward strand.
TCATATTCAATTCTAAGTATATGGATGACTTATGGATAGTACTGATTGATTACCCAGCGACGAGATATTTAAATGTGAACTCAGTATTTCCGTTTAGGTAGAGTAATCTCATCTAGGAATGCAGTAGGATTTTTGTTCATATCGCGCGAAATGAAGTAAGTATTATCCATTTTAATAATCAATCGTTATAATAGAGTGACATATGTATATGGCATTAACAAAATACGTACCTACATCGTTAGTCACCTAGCTGAAGAGTTTGTTAGTTTGAACGCGTTAATCTCTGAAACTACTATCGGATTTGAAAACTTCTTTTTGCATTTGATAGCTCAATTCATTATGAAGGTTACAGGATATTTAAGATCACGCTACAGCCATAAGGAACCGAGCAATAAAAAGGTCAGAAAGAACGCTGAGCGAAAACGAGCGCGTGTGGGTGATGGGATGGGAGCACAAGAAATTTCACGCTGACGAAGTCGCGTGCAGAAACTAGTCAATATAATATGTGATGAGTTTTTGAACAAATGAGCAGAACTAATCATACTCAAAATCACGCTTCTCAAATACAGGTCAGCCATATTAATGAGTGCCACCTTGAAACAGCGTTTGGTATAAGAGACAAAACAAAATTATGCTTCTATGCCAAGGTCACCTTATCTTGTACTAGTCAGCAGCCAATTAGTGTCACAACGGAAACTGGTCAACTGGACTGATAACAAGCACTTATAGAATATCTATTTGTGCAGAACTAGTGATTCATTGTATCCCAAGTCCAGAGCATTTTAAAACAGGTGACAACAAGTTTTATGCACACATCATGGAATTAATGACTATTTAATGAAATATCAATCAATAATGAGCTAAGAGGGTTGTATTGTATTGGTGATTTTATTGATTATAATTCTGTAAATAGTTACGTCTCTGTGGTACGTCATATTACGGTCGCAAATCATATTTTGTTTGACATACAAGCTGACACTGACCTGCAAATTGCTAAAAAACTTAATAAAATTTGAATTTCGCGGGCTACCTTAGCGCTTTTACCGCCTCTGTCATTCTATTTTTTTTTAAAATTTGAATTTAGAATACAGAACTAAGAGAAATGTGCCAGGAATAAATTGACGTTGAAATCTTTTTTATATGGCTAGTAGTACTTTTCATGTTGATACAAAACTTGAAATGTCCCTAGACAGCGCTAATGTGTACGCCGCAGCCAACTGGTTATAGCCGTTTAGTTAACCGCCTGGCCTTTGGATGGAAACAGTGTTCACCTCGCTTCGCTCTCTCGGCTCGCACGTGGTTGATCACAGTTCTAACCTAACCCATTTGGTCGGGGCGCCCTGGCTTAGTTACTGCGACCAAACCGGTTCGCGCGTGATTGGTTATAGGTACTTAGTTCCAAACTATACTATAATTGAATATTATTCAGGCCGTTAGTTAAAAGGCTAGGCGGTTAACTAAACGGCTAATTAAACCAGTTGACTTCGACATATTATGTAGCACGGATTGTATAACTAAGCTGGCTACCATGCCTACCAATTTCTATTTATGGAATAAATACCTACTTTGGTCAATAAATGGTAATTGGTTTGTAATTCAACGAAATGATGACTCGAGTTATTTGTTTACTGCCCTAGTTTAAAACAGGTTTCATGATAACTTAATCACTAAGAAGTGAAATTCCAGAATTTTGACATTAAGTAATCATAAGCTAACGCCACGCTAATACTGATTACTGTTAATTTTTTTGAGGTTTAGGTTTTTACTGCCAAAGAAATATCAGCGTCCGGTACATTAAAATTAATTTAAAAAAAAAAAACCCCATTAATGCGCGATAGCGCCAGAAAGACTAGAGGCAGGCGACAGCTTTTATTTTAGACTAATTGAACGTGCCAATGTTGATATTTGCTTCGGCAATCTAAAGTGAAGTAACATCTGCACTGCGCTGCACTCCACCAGGTCTACACCACCACCGGCATTTGTAGATACATTCAGAATTCTCTTTTCAGTAATAATTTTTCAAAAATATAGTATTGAAAGTTCCTTTTCATAAAACATTAAATACCTACAAGGATCATTTACTTTTGAAGCTAACTAAGGATCTTAGAAAAGGATAGGAGATTTGACTTTTATGAATAAATGAAAAAAAAAATTAAAATCTTACCAGATAACCAGAGGCTAACTCAACAAACCGAAGCACTTTCAATTTCATGGGTGTAAGAAATTATTATTCAACCTATTAGGATGAATGATTGCTCAATACTGATAGAAAAAATTAAGTTATCACAGGACTGATATCAGCACACTGAAATTGTTGTGAAACTTCACTATTGAAGAAACATATTGGAAATGCTTTGCAATAGTTGTGACGAACAGGCTTTGCAAGTGTAGATAAAATATTGTATGGACAACTTCAAGCTGAATTAGTCATTAGTACTATCTAATGAGACGATGAAGCGCATTTTTGCACGGCGGCATTTTGTAGGCGATAAAAAAGCAGCTTTTTAATTTATTATAAACTATGATAGTATAAGTACCATTGTTGTGAATAATTAAGAATACTTTAGCTAATAGGTGAAATGGGTAGATTTAGCCATAATGATAGTCATTAAAGAAATAAACAAAAATTAAAAATAATAATTTTGGGATGGATGTGTGGAGTGACAAGAATGGATAAAGTAAGAAATGAGTATATTAGGGGAGATTAAAAATGGCTCCAGTTACAAGGGAAAAGTTAAAAGGGAATTGTTTGTCTTGGTATGGGCATGTGATGAGGAAGGCTGACACGCATGTGACCAAAAGAATGATGAATATAAATGGTTTGTAACATACACTGCACACTTTCAGACCAAGAAAGTTTATATAACACCTGCAATTTGTATTGTTCTCTTAATTAGTTCTGGGTTTTTGCTGTTTGATTACAGTCATTCAATATTGTATTGCTAGGTGATGATAGCTCTTTTAAGAATTAGGAAGAGCAATGTTTTCATGTTAGGTGCAGATAGCTTTTTGAAGAATGATCTACTACAGAATAAATTAACTACATAATCATGCCTGTTTTCCTCTTTAGGCCACAAACCACAACTTACCAATCAAGTACTTATATGTAGTTTATTCAATTGATTTTACCAGGAATTATTTCTAATGATAAGCTTAATATTATGGTATTGTACAGTTGTATTATGTTTTACACCATTATGTGGATAGGTATTGAATTAACCATTCTGAAGTGTACAGAAATATGGTTCCTCATCATATTATTACCATTTTGTTTGCATATGTATAGGAAGTTACTTGGGACCATTGAAGGTTAAGCTACGCCTGCCGCAGCCGGTTCGTGGATTGGTGACTATCCATTACATTCGAGACCGTTAAACCGTTGGTACCGGCTGTCATTCGTAGATTTTTGACAGTTGTTACAGGTATTCAGAAGAACAAAAAGTGTGACATACCATGATATCAAGACCCATTGGTACCCAGTTGCTGGGTTATGGAGGTCGGATAGGCAGTCGCTCCATGGAAAATACTGGTATCCAGCTGCATCTGGTTAGACTGGAAGCCGACCCCAAAATAGTTGGAAAAAGGCTAGGCAGATTGCAGATTGATTTTATGGATAGGAGGAGGTTTGTACAGTCAACAAAAGAGATAAGTATGCAGAATCTTCGGATATAGTTAAAGTTTAGTAAGAAACCAATGGATGTTGTCGACTGAAATTGAATTTGATACTTAAATGAGCTGTTTGTTTTCTATTAGTAAAATAAAATTTTACTCGAGAATGTCCATCGATTTCTTACTAAACTTTAACTATATCCGACGATCCTGCATACTTATCTCTTTTGTCGACTGTACATGTATGTTTACTTTTTCTTTTTACACCATAAAAACTGCATACAAACAGTTTATTTAAATTAACCTTTAAATCATCCGAAATTCTTGAGACTTGTTTTCTTGTTCTAAATTTATAGTCAAGGTTATTATCATTGAGGGGGCATAAAAATAGACAAGAACTGTTTGTCCGAATGTGTGATGTCAGGACGTCTGCCTAGTCATGTAATAAAGACATTATAGTGGAAGATGATAATAATAATTCGAGTTCGCTGGCACGGAAAGATGATCTATAGATATAGCAGAGGGCATGCATGTGCTCTTTGAATGCACTTGCGTCACCCAGATTACAACAGAAACCCTCAGGTGATTCAGATCCTTTACAGATGTTCTAAACAGACCAGGAGACCTAACCAGTAGGTTAGGTCTCCTGGTCTGCTTAGAACATCTTCAAGTGAACCATTGTACCTCTCTCCAGAAGTATCTGGACTCCAGATACTTCTGGAGAGAGGTACAATGGTTCACTTGAAGGACTTAGTGCAAAGACCAATCCCAGTAACATAGAACATAGATATAGCTTATAGCAGAGGCCACAGATTATAGTTAATTTGTAGAATTTAAAAGGATATATTTAAGAAAAGTACACATTTCTATGATGTGGGATTTCCAGATACAAAGCTTTGTGCATGCAAGTGGATAAACCTTATTTTTAACCAAACATCTGCCTATGTGCTCTCCCAGGTCCTCAAAACTTTAAATGATTTTTTATTTTATTTGGCAGATGAGAGGTTTTGTTACCAGAAAATAACAAATGTTAGTTTCAGGCAGAGCAAATCAACTCAACTTAGATAGGTAATATTATACAGGTCCAGTTGAAAACCAGGGTCAGGCAATAGTTGTCTGGCATTATTGCTGAACTGTGCCATTTCGGCGCAGCCGTGAGGCACACTTTCCTGCTAATTTCTTACATCGGACTTTTCACTTTTTATTTGATTTTTATTCGTTTTTATCGGATGTATGTAACTGGTGTTTTGTGTGTCTTTTAGTCTGTTCTAAATAAATGCATTTTCTTTCTTTCAATATGAGCTGGTGTCTGCAACTCCATGTCACAAAGCATTTATTTGAAATAAACCAATTACAGGCACTTTTGAACTGTCAAGAGGTCAGTCAGTCAGAAAGATGGAGCTAGTTGCCCATTCCAAAGCATAGGTATTTGAGCTACAGTCACAGTAAGTTTTCTTTAAAGAAGTATATTCATGAGCGGCGGCCAATCCTATATTACGACTGTAGTAGTACAAAATAATTATGCAGATACATCTGAAAGGCCATTAGTTTTTTATTCTTAAAATCGCCATGATTTTGGATGAGTGAGTAAAGATCTATGACACATCAGAATTTACACAAATATGATGAATAGAATCAACGAGTGAATCAAGTGCATACACTTACACTGAGGTAAATAACTTATTGTTTAGAATTGCATTTTTTTTTTAAAGTACTTGGTTTTTAGTAGTTAATTCCAATCTAGTCTTTAGGACTAATAAGCTATTTTAATCCAACTTAATTTTTGCATTACATGTACCTTTAATATTGCTGCATTTGGTACTTGGTTTAAGTTTTTTTGTAAACTTCTCAAATTGAACTTCTTTAAAAGCATTCTAATTATGTGAGAACAATAACAATGGAGTGTAAGAGACTTGTTTAAATCTTTCTTTCTGCCTAGCCTAGCCTTTTCCCAACTATGTTGGGGTCGGCTTCCGATCTAACTGGATGCCTATCTGACCTCCACAACCCAGTAACTGGGTAACACGATACCCTTGGTAAGACTGGTTGTCAGACTTTCGGGCTACTGATGACCCTGTAACAACTGTCAATGATCCAAGACTGACAGCCAGCTGGGACCAACGGCTCAACATGTTTTTTTTTCTTGTTCCTGCTAATCTCTGAAACGGCTGGACCGATTTTGATGAAATTTGGTATTGGGATACTTTGAACCATGGGGAAGGACATAGACTACTTTTTATCGACATAAGACGCGGGCGAAGCCGTGGGCGGAAGCTACTTTAAACTAATATTATAAAAAGGTAAAATTGTTTATTTATGTATAAAAGGTATTCTACGGAAGTACTGATCTGATTATAAAAATTCTTTCACTGATAAAGAGTGACACTATTGCCACTATTGTGAGTGCCATAGGATATGTTTTATGTTTAGCCAGAAGCTAGAAATATTGTTCTAATTCTTCCACACTATTAAGATCTAAGAAATTATGAATGTTTCCTCTATTACCAGAAACTGAAAAAGTTATACATTGTGCAATTATTTTGTGACGCAACACAAAGCAAGCAACAGGCAGTAATTTTTGTGGTCAATCACCTGTGCTTCCTAGTAAAATGTTTGATGATGCAACTGATCATGTAATTTGATAGCAAATAATTTTTTAAACAATACCATTTCATTTTAAAGAATTTTGCTAACACAAATTCGCACTTATAACTTAAAATACAATGAGAATTCATGGTTTATTGTCTCTCAGCATCGATAAATGTTGCACTGATGTGATGTTTTCAGTCAAAAATGTTGTTATTAACAAATCTTAAGCTTTTAGTTCATTTGGTTGAATTTCTACAGTTCCAGTGGGTCTGAAACATGTTAACAGACACAAAAGCTGCAGATAGACTTCTATTGTTATCACACGCAGTAGCTTTGATTATAATAAATAGATATTGAGCTACTGTTCTCGGTCCTATAAAATATTGCAAAAATAACCGTTCAAAAAGTTTGAACAATAAGTTGTACTCACTCCTTTAGTCGCAAACTTCTATCCATAATTCAATGCAGGTTTAATTTCTCATTTATATTATGTTAGGATGTTATTAGCACGGCACAGTCAAAAACTTGTTGAGCACTACCTACACGTTCAAAACAAAGCAAACAAAGTGAATGCAACTCAACTGCAATGGCTCACGATGTCCAGTCTGTCAAACTCAAAATGTATTGAAGATACAGGTATTTAAAACTAATAATTACACATTTACAGCATAACAAAAATGTTCTCTGTTACGTTAATTTTGGGCACAGACAAGGAAAGCAATGCTAAAGAACCAAATATTGTCGACTGACATTTGTCAAATGCATTTTGTATCGCTTGGGTTACCAGTGTATAAAATTGAATTGAGAACGGCACGGGCGTAAAAGAAACTCAGGTGGCTAGGAATCACACTCTAAATTACAAAAATTACAATCTAACAAACCTTGTGAGTGAGAGCGTGAAAATTCGCTCGCTGGTGTGGGTGGCTATCGATTCCTATCAAAATTTACTGGAGTTTGCAAGGTCGCCGTCTGACGGGCGGGTCTAAGGACTCTGGGCTGCCATGATTATATTTAACATCTGCGGCACGCGCTTTATTTGATAAATAAAATATAAGTAACCACGCAAGAACTGATACTAGTAACGCCATCTGCTGGATTTATCACAAAGTACCAACTTATCATGGTCACCTTGAGTTTCAACAAGTTGTCGAGATAAATACATGCGATTCAATATTTCTTTTTTTTTTTTTGATTTTGGGGGGAAACTTTCAAAAGGCGCCTGGTCTTTGGGGATACAACCAGGGAGTGTGGTATTTTTACGTCGCTAAAACCACCCCGGTGGTCACGTTCTGCACTATTGGCCGACAGTCACTCTAATCGACCGCGACCCCATATTTCCGCCTGCCTTAGATTATGATGCAGGCGGTTTTTCGGACTCAATACTTACCTATTCTGCAGCTTGTCCATTGTTGTCTTTCCACCAGCGAGGTCTTAACCGAGGTCCGTACCTACTCCACAACTCCATCGACTACTAAATATACCTATATACATAATACTCGTAATGAGACGCAACTCCACCTTAGCAACTAAACCGATTTTTTATTCCAGTTTGATTACCTGACCCCCCCTCCCCTGGATCCCCTGCGGCCACCCCTTTACGTTTAAATAGTTTATTAAGTAAGTACTTAAGTTAGGTCTTAATTTTTTTTTTTTTTAATTTATTTGGACACCAGAATGTGCGGTTCAACAGCTAAGCACGCTGACATTAATTGGCCTGCGAGAAGCCATGCAAAAAACTTACCATACGAGCACTTTTTTTTATGTATGGTGCTTTTGGTGTGAATGTATTGTGTTCTCTAATCGTCACGTTTAGCGCAAATAAATGTATTTTCGTTATTGTTAGGTGCGGTGTCCGTTTTCTGTTATTCATAATTTAGTTATTGATTTTTTTTATTAGTCATTAATGGCCCACTGCCGGGCAAAGGCCTCCCTACTCTCTTTCCACCTCTCTTTGTCCAGAGAACTGCCAAGGACGAATAGTTATTTGTTGATTAAATAAAAAAAAAACTTTTTATTTGCTATTTATGTCGGATTTACCTAATTAAATTAAATTATTATGTAGGTACAGACGCCAGCACATTAAACTACCCGAAACTGTCTTTTCCCAATCAACTTTGAACTTTATGCTTTAGCGATAAAGCTGAAATTTGACAAATTGTAGTAGCTTGATATGCTAGCGTCTGTACTGTACATAAAAAAAAAATAGGTTTAAGAGCAGTGGGTGGCCCCGTGGTAACGGCCCCGACTTAGGACTTTAGGAGTTGTTGTAATACGCCTGCCTATACAGGGTTATTGGTAAAACATTAACAACCTTTGAAGAGGTCATTGTACTCATCATTATGAACAACTTTTACTAAGGAACCAAGCCTGAAATTGCGAAAAAAAATCAGCGTCAAAATGTAGGGAACCGCCGATTTTTTTTCGCGATTTCAGGTTCGGTCCGATAGTAAAAGTTGTTCATAATGATGGAGTACAATGACCTCTTATGAGGTGGTTAAAGTTTTACCAATAACCCTGTATATTTCGGGTGTGTAACGTTTGATATAAGAATAAAAAAAGTTCTAATGATCATATTAAGACCTAATTTCGTTTAATATACCTACTTCTTTTCTTTTTTTTTCGATGAAATGATATAATGAAATTGATAGGTATAATTTCTTTTTACCTTATTTTATATATGGTATAACGGATATTTTCTATAATGCACATTTGAATTAATATTCAATTAGTATAATTTATTCAAAATCTTTAAGTAACGTTTAATATAATTTAGAAACGTCTTCTTTGTTTTGTATATATATAAAAAGATTTTAAACGCCTGCCATTTTCGTTAGGTTAGGTTAAGTTAGAACAGTGACCATTATAGTACGAAGACGAGCGAGTGGAGCGAGCATGCTGCGGCAGCGGCCGCCAAGCGCCAGATCCCCTTTATCAATTGGTGAATTATTTGGGTTAGATGAGGTTGTACTTAGCAGTATGATGTTTCCTGATATTTACTTACAGAACACAGAATTACAGAATTCAGATTACAGAATTTTGGCTGAAAATGAGTAAATATGAAAATTAGGTCAACTAAACAAATTGTAAAATATATGTAACTAGCAGCGCCCCGCAGTTTCACCCGCATAAATGTCGACCGTAAAGGCTTTAGCACCGTAGACCACATACATAGGTACGCTGCGACAGGTTATACAGAAGACCGAAGAGTATAACCTGCCTCTCTGCTTAGCGTTTGTGGACTACGAGAAAGCCTTTGATTCGATCGAGACATGGGCTGTGCTGCAGTCTCTTCAACGGTGCCAGATCGACTATCGGTACATCTAAGTGCTGAAGTGTCTGTACGAAAATGCCACTATGTCAGTCAGACTTCAGGACCAGGCCTCGAAACCTATCCTTCTGCAGCGAGACAGGGAGACGTTATCTCTCCGAAACTGTTCACCGTTGCACTGGAGAATGTCTTCAAGGTTCTGGACTGGAAAGGGGCTGGCATCAACATCAATGGCGAGTACATAACTCACCTTCGGTTTGCCGACTACATCGTAGTCATGGCTGAGACTATGGAGGACCTCAGTACGATGCTCGATGACCTCAGTAGAGCCTTCGAAAGAGTGGGTCTTAAAATGAACATGGACAAAACGAAGGTCATGTCAAATGCCCATGTAACACCCACTCTCATAGAAATCGGAGACGCTACACTCGAAGTCGTGGACGAGTACGTTTACCTGGGACAAACTGTCCAGTTAGGTAGGTCTAACTTCGAGTAATAGTCAATCGACGAATCCGACTCGGCTGGGCAGCGTTCGGGAAGCTACGCAATATCTTCTCGTCCCACATACCGCAGTGTCTCAAGACGAAAGTCTTTGACCAGTGCGTGTTGCCAGTGATGACTTATGGAACTGAAACGTGGTCGCTCACAATGGGCCTTATAAGAAGGCTAAAAGTCACCCAAAGGGCAATGGAGAGGGCTACGCTTGGAGTTTCCCTGTGTGATCGAATCAGGAATGAGGAGATCCGCAGGAGAACCAAGGTAACCGACATAGCCCGAAGAATTGCCAAACTTACGTGGCAGTGGGCAGGGCACATTGCTCGCTGAACAGGTGGCCGATGGGGCCGAAAGGTTCTGGAGTGGCGACCGCGTACCGGAAGACGTAGCGTTGGAAGGCCTCCCACAAGGTGGACCGATGACCTTGTGAAGGCCGCAGGAACCAGTTGGATGCGGGAAGCACAGGACCGGTCGAAGTGGAGGTGCTTGGGGGAGGCCTATGTCCAGCAGTGGGCGACTTTCGGCTGAAATGATGATGATGATGATGAAATGTCGATCCCGTGGGAATATCGAGATAAAAACTGCCATATACGGCCTTCCCCGGGATGCAATCTATCTCTCTGCTAAATTTTATCGAAATCCGTTCAGTGGTTTAGGTGTGAAAGGTAACATACAGACAGAGTTACTTTCGAATTTATAATATTAGTATGGATGAACGGTATACTAAATGTTATTAGAGCAAAAGAAGGTTATAATATGAAATATAAAATACGATCACATGAAATTAGGAACGTTTTTATAGCATATGAAAATTATATCATATGAACGTTATTTCAAGTGATTTTAAACTACCTGTCTATTATTATGCCATTTATTACACGCCCATACATTTCGGCCCAATATTTATTACCCATTATGCCGCACGGGTAAAAAATAACCTGCAGCTTTCGTTGGTACCTACCTAGAAAAGTTCCTTTTCCTTTTATGAAAACTTGGTGTAACGTCTTAATAAAAGAATAAAATAATTTAAGTCGTTTTTTTTTCTCTTTCTCTATGTAAGTATAATAGATTCGTTTTTCGCCCATGCGAATATGACACTCTGTCAAGTTAAATTAAGGTGAATGGATAGTGGTAGATCGCGAAATTTAAAAATTTCTTACCTTTTTTGCAAGTTGCAGGTCAGTGTCAGATTGTATCTTGATCAAAATATGATTTGCGACAATAACAGGTACATATTTAGAGAATTATAACCATTAGAATCATTAATATCTTTCTAAGTTAGATTTCTACCACCAACTACCATTGCAATCTCCTATGGAAAAGTATTAATGGTAGAAATCTAACTTAGAAATATGTATTACTAATTCTAATGATTATAATTCATCAGATCAATATACTTACAACCTGACGCTGCCCTGCAAGATGCAAAAAACGTAAGAAAACTTGAATATCGCCAATGATATTCTAATAAAATATCATTGAATATCGCGGTCTCAACTACCCATTCACCTTAATAGAGAAAAAACATTGCAAAATCTGATATACCTATGTATAAATATTGTAACATTTCTTACCTTTTATCACATGCCTTCAGGTAGGTAGAGCAGATGTGCGCCGCGACAAAGGCTTTTAGCAATATCTGTAAACAAACCATTCTTTTGAGGTCGGATCAAAGCCGCGCCCATGAATGACGTTGTGGCAGGCCTAACTTTTAATAAGATTTATTGTAACCGATCTTGTTTTGACAGTCACAATAGTGTGATTCTTGGCGGTAAACGGACATCATTGTGTGGTCTTAGGGTTTATTGAAAAGGTTTTGGTAAAGTCAAAACCGAGATTACACCTGGTGTTAAAAAAACACCGGCCAAGTGCGAGTCGGACTCGCAGAAGGGTTCCGTACCACAAGGCAAAAACGCCGAAAATACATGTTTGTTGTATGGGTAGTCCCCCTTAAATATTTATTTTATTTTAATTTTATTATTTATTATTAAAGTAAAAATACAACTGAGTATTTTGTGAATATTTCAAGTGCCTACCCCTGTTGCCATTTTTGATATCGAGCAAAAAAGGGTAAAAAAATCGCGTTTGTTGTATGTTTATTTTATTTTGTCTTTAGTATTTGTTGTTATAGCGGCAACAGAAATACATAATTTGTGAACATTTCAACTGACTAGCTATCGCGGTTTTTGAGATACAGCCCTGGTGACAGGTAGAAGGACGGACAGACTGACAGACGGACAGACAGCGAAGTCTTAGTAATAGGGTTCCGTTTTTACCCTTTGGGTACGGAACCCTAAAAAGTGAAATTTGAAAACGATTTCTTGGGTGTTTTGCATGGCATGAACTTGGATATTTTAGAATTTAGAGCTTCGGAGCTTTTTTTTTAAAGAAATAAGTAGGTAGATAGATAAAGAAAAGAGAATAAGAGATTAAAAGTAGAAGTAGAAGAAGACTGAAATGCGTGTGAGAGTGTATTAGAAGCATCCACTTTCCTATCGCAGGTATGCTGGAAGAGATTTCTTTAGAAATAAGTAGGTACATATCATCTTTGTACCTATTCTTTTTTGTTCTTTTTTTCATGTCTGTTTATACCTATTATGTGTGTACGTAAAGTAGTGTAGCGGTATCTACAACGCCACATGCGAACAACGCGTCATACTGACGTCACGCAAATCCTGCATCGCGCAAGCAGAGTTTACCGCGCAACTAGCATAGATACAACGGCCCGACATGAATCATCGGGCAGTTGCCCGCCAGACACAACACCCGTCTGGTCGGAGGATCCTCCCTTTTCTATGGAGGTTGAGTGAACTTTACATCCTGTTCCTCATACCTCTATACTGGTGACCCCGAACATGAACGTCAGCGCAGCCTTCGTGCACCTACTCCAGTGTGACGTCATCATCATCACTCCCGCAAGCTTTAGAGCGGCGAGTCACCCATCCAGCCAGCACCCACGGCTTCAACGGGTATCCTGACCACCAGCATGCAGCGATCGCGCATACCTGGTCATCACCCTCAGCCTCATCAGCAACCTCGGCACAGCATACTGCACTTTCGGCCGGTCCTCAAGCAGAGCCATAGAAACCCTCTCCTGGTCGACGCCAGCAGTCAGCCTCAACCCGGCGCTGTACCACATCCGTGATCCGACGCACTGGAGCATAATGCAGCGCCACCCCGACTCACTGGGGACATCTTCGCAGACAGTTCCGACTCACCGTGAACTATGCGGCAACCGGTTCCGACTCACTGGGACCTCAGCTGGCCTGGCAAGCATCGCAATATACAAGACTCAGCCCACTATCGTCCTCCGGTCTCCAGGGGAGAGTGATGTAGCGGTATCTACAACGCCACATGCGAACAACGCGTCATACTGACGTCACGCAAATCCTGCATCGCGCAAGCAGAGTTTACCGCGCAACTAGCATAGATACAACGGCCCGACATGAATCATCGGGCAGTTGCCCGCCAGACACAACACCCGTCTGGTCGGAGGATCCTCCCTTTTCTATGGAGGTTGAGTGAACTTTACATCCTGTTCCTCATACCTCTGTAGTAGGTTCCTAGTTACATTGTTATTAATTAACCAAACAGTTAGGTCCCTAGGTACCTATTTTAGAATAATAACAAAGACAAGGCACTTAGTGGGGATTTCATCAATGAACAGCACTTTTAAACCGCGTTCAAGAGCTTACAGTGTGAAGATTGCATAACAATTTAAACAATGACATCAATTTTGTGTGTATGTATTGGATATCATCAAATGACCCCTCCAGCTCTGGGTGGAGCGGAAGGGAGTGTCAGACTCTAACTGCCTAAAACCCACCCGTGTTCCTTCCTTAGCCCTATAAGTTCCGGGCCAGCGGTAACCCTTTCGGACAATCCCGCTGACCCTGAACGCGGTTTAGATGTGCTGGACGCGTTCGGTTTCATTAGTGAAATTCGCCCTTAGATTAAAAATATTAATAAACTAGCAGCGCCCCGCGGTTTCTCCCGCATAAGTGTCGATCCCGTGGGAATATCGGGATAAAAACTATCCTATGTCCTTTCCCGGGATTAAAACTATCTCTATACCAATTTTTTTCTAAATCGGTTCAGCGGTTTAAGTGTGAAGAGGTAAGAGACAGACACAATTCGGATTTATAATATTAAGTATGGATGGATATGTATTTAAAAACTCACTTATTATTCATTCGAATTTATTACATTCTATCTCTCAAATCTATTGTTTTTGACTTATTTATTGCAAACAAATAACCACATCTCTACTACCTATAGAGCTTCATTCGAACGACTTCAAAACTTGCATTTTGCTATAACAACTCACAAATGCTCCATAACAACGATAGCGTTGAAACTCACCTGAGTTATGGTAATGGGTCCAGAGATACCTCTGTAGAGGTCCCTTCCCTCCGTGCAAGCGGCTCTGCCGGACCCTACGTTGAAACGTAGTACCAGTTAATCTTAACGACATATAAACATAAAGATGTCTGCTTTCACGTCACTAAAAGGCAATTGTTGTTAAATTTAATGGCACATAAAATAAAATAGTCTGACTCACGATAATTATTGACGAATAAAATTAAAGTATTTGGTGTTAAGTCTAGTTAGTGTTGCATTGATTGACGGTGTTCACAGTTTTACATGATCGTTCTCTAGCTATGACCTTATTTTTTATTATCGTGGAGAAATGCTCATGCATTCTACACTACCACGGGGAGATAGTGCAGTTATGTGGGACTCTAAACCACTAAAACTCTACTGTGTCCTCCTCTGCCGCTTACGGCGGGAACACGGGCACGCGTTAGGACTCATCCGTGAACCCAAAAAAAATAAAAATAAAATAGTCTGACTCACGATAATTATCTATACATATAATAAAATTGTAGAAAAGTGGTGTCTGTACAATGGAAATATATTAAAAAAAAGTAGCAGGGGTTGTTATTATATCGATGCCGAACCCGAAATTGTAATTAATTTTTTTTTGTCTGTTTGTCTGTTTATCTGTTTGTCTGTTTGTCTGTTTGTCTGCTGTGTTTGTGCACGCTAATATCAGAAACGGCTTATTCGATTTAGATGCGGTTTTCACTAATATATTGTAGTAAGCTTCACTTAACATTTAGTGTTTATTTCATGTCAATCGGTTCATAAATAAAAAAGTTATGTCAATTTGAAGAATCACGGCGAACATTTGTTAAGGTATTCAGCGAACGCACGTATCCTGGAAAGTATAGGCGAATAGTTGCTTTCGATTATTGCGATTCACTTGAATACTGACTTAGGCGGTTCTTTCCTGGATTTTTGGGTATTTACTTATCTTAATTTTTATTCAGGGTTTGTAAATAAATATTGAAAGCATTTATTATAGGTTAGGCACTTATTTCCCTGATTTTCGGTATACTTATCTTAATTAATATTTAGGGTATGTATATGAAGGGGAAAGTATAGTGTGTCTCGTTATTATCAGGCATATTTGAATTAGAGTGGGCTACAGTGGGCTACAGTGGGTTGTGTGTTGGATAATGCGCAATAGAAAAACGGTTTACAGTTCAAATGAGATTATAATTTCACAAACAATCTAATCACGCTAGCAAATTACACACTAGGTAGGTACACGACACAACCAGATACGGAACGCCGACAGTTTCTGAGCACATGTTGTTCGTACGATGTCCAATGTCCAAGAGCTTCACCGTTCTTCTCGCGCTGCCTTCCAGCGTCGACCCCCCACGAACTCAGGCCAGACTCTGTCAACGCCACCAGATGGCGCTAGCGTTCCGATTCCGGTTGTCAAGTCAGCTCCCGTACTAATGACGTTTCCGACACGGTCATCCTGCGATACACACGTCCTCGTGTGTTAATCTGTAAACAAACATACCCGCAAAGTATCACATAGCTCGGTCACTCCTGACCAATATGGTACAGGCAAAAACACAATGAAAATTCGAACAACCTAAAAAATTGCAGAGTTCAGAGCATTACTCATTATTTGATTAACAAATCTCAAGATCACAAACTAAATAATCAACTAAGGTGCATGTGTCTCATACTATCAAGTAACCTCCAGTTACTCAACCATTCATTTGCGCATCGCCAAGTCACTCACGGACTTTGTGGTTTCTCACAAAACCCTACACAACACACACACACGACTTAATCTCTGCTCTGTTTCATCAACAAGACTTTTACTTGGCTTTCCTCAAATTCGTCAGTAATACTCTGATCCCTTTGCCCTGTGCCATGGCATGTGCCTTAGCGTCATGAGCGTACTTGATTCAACCAGAGCCATGTAATCAAACTGTAATCAATCATAGCAAAAAAAAACTTCAACCATAGCCATGTACCATCGTTATCCACATTACAACAATAATCTTTTTCACTAAGAGCCTTAGGCACCTGGAAACCCACACACGAGTAAACCACTCTAACGCCACGGCGCTCCGGCCGACCAGCAATCCACATTGCTCTCACACATCCAGCGCATGGATCCACATCCATCACCCTGTGACTACACACAACTTTACTACGCCCGCGCCCGTTAGAGAACACCTACTCGCGTGGCTCCCACTACATAGGCTTGCTCATTGCTCATCACCACTGATCACTATCTACTTCGACTGGTACATGACCGACTGACATCATTCTTAAACTAACGTGAGCTTATTTAAAATTGCATTGTAAATTAGATTGGGCTAAACCCAACAATGTAACCATTTTTACTGTTATCTACCAGGGAAGCACTCAGTACCAGAGTCAAAACAAAATGAAAACGGCTCACCAGATTCGGTAGACAATCCACTCGCCGTCACTGCCTCTCTGGCAGAAGTCGTGAAACCTCTTGCACGAAAAGCACCGTCCCTGATCAGCGAGCACTCCCACTGGAGATCCAAAGAATGCAGCGTCGCCCGACACTGCCATCCCGCCCGCACACGCCGCCGCGCGCCAACCTGTAACCACAAAAAAAAACCAACAGCAGTGCATGTTCCACTCGGCCAATTCTGACCACTTACGGCTTCTAACTTTTGAAAACAAAGCTTTAATTCTCTTCTCATTGTTTTTACAAAACAATACCTCTAAATTAACTAAACAAACTTTGATTAATCATAGCAAAACATCCAATGACCAGAGCCATGTAAACAAACTTTGATTATCTAATCAAAACGAAAATTGTTGTAATTGTATCACTAACTGTAAGTTTAGTTTATTGTTACTAACACTGTATGGGTCTCATGGTCACTCGCAATAAAGAATTTAATTTTTATTAATTACTTTTAATGAAAATCATTACCAACTCTTTCTCTCAAAGCGACATGTTGAACAACACCCATACTCATTCAAATAATAGAAAGCTCATTAAAATATTGCAGCGCTCATGCTCTGACCTCCATCAGGTCTTCTCATCACACTTATAACTTCCATCCAGTCATAAGCATCAAACCAAACGACCTCCATCCGGTCTTCATCATCACGCTTAAGACTTCCATCCAGTCATAAGCATCAAACCAAACGACCTCCAACCGGTCTTCATCGTCACACACTTAAGACTTCCATCCAGTCATAAGCATCAAACCAAACGACCTCCATCCGGTCTTCAACACGTAACCTCCATCCGGTTACTAACACAACAGGCAACCTCTATCCGGTCACCTCCACATGTAACCTCCATCCGGTTACACACTACTCAAACGAGCCACAAGCCTACGAGCCTTTATCAAAATAAATTTAAACTAGGTCTGTTCAACATGTTACTTTAATTGTCCCATCATAATATTACTTTGCCAGTAAATGTCGGGTATAAAATCTCAAGTCTTTGCTCGCTAATTGCAACGCTACATATGATTTGTTCTGTGCTGAATACACGCGTTTGACCAATACTAGTCAATGCAACAACGTTATTAACACGTTTGCCATTTAATTTGGCTGCACAACTCGCTTTTACTAACGAGCATTCAGCACCAGAATCGTACACAAAACAATACAGCTCACCTTTATTTTCTAACGTGCCTGAGAGTAGCTGTACGACGCAAACGTCCACTCCCCGCTGCTGCTTGCAGCACGCGGTCCACCTCCACCATCTGCCTGGCTGCCACTGCTCGTGCACCGGGCCGCGGTCCATGACATGTCGCGACATGTCCTGGATTCCCTCACTGCAGCACACGAAGGGCTTCACCGACGGCTGCAGGCTGCTTGGCTTGTCACTGGTAGCTCCACGCCACGTCCTTGACTCCCTTTGTGCGCCTTAATGACGGCCACACACAACAAGTTGACCTCCTTGCAATGAATTTTTAGCAAAACACAAATCAGCTATCGTACTGTGTGCTGTTACGTTTGCACACGACGCGTCCTACCATGTGTTCTTAATACGAAAACAGGATACGACGAACTCAAACGCCGGTTACAGACACAATTTTTTTTTTTTTTTTAACATGGCGGTAGGGCGCAACTGGCGCGTCACTGTGCAAAGGTATTTCTGCATACAGCCTATGCCCAAAACAACATGTACTATGATCGTGCATCCGTATCTGGTTTGTCTAGGTCGAACTTGGACAGATCCACACGATTATTTAATAAGCGTTCGCATGTTTGCACTTTGTTTATCAAATGTCAACGGTCACTTTAATTTTAACCGTTCTGATTTTGCGCATGAACCAACACTAATCCCACTTCTGATGAATGGGAAAGTATAGTGTGTCTCGTTATTATCAGGCATATTTGAATTAGAGTGGGCTACAGTGGGCTACAGTGGGTTGTGTGTTGGATAATGCGCAATAGAAAAACGGTTTACAGTTCAAATGAGATTATAATTTCACAAACAATCTAATCACGCTAGCAAATTACACACTAGGTAGGTACACGACACAACCAGATACGGAACGCCGACAGTTTCTGAGCACATGTTGTTCGTACGATGTCCAATGTCCAAGAGCTTCACCGTTCTTCTCGCGCTGCCTTCCAGCGTCGACCCCCCACGAACTCAGGCCAGACTCTGTCAACGCCACCAGATGGCGCTAGCGTTCCGATTCCGGTTGTCAAGTCAGCTCCCGTACTAATGACGTTTCCGACATATATAAATATTATAAGTATTATATTTGGTATAGGTTAGGCATTTCTTTTCTCGATTTTCTTTATCTTCTATATATATAAAATGGTAAACTGACTGACTGTTGATATATCAACACACAGCCCAAACCGCTGGTCCTAGAGACATGAAACTTGGAGGGTTTGTTCTTTGTAAGGAGTAAGTATCCACTAAGAAAGGATTTTTGGGAATTCTACCCCTAAAGGGGTGAAATAGGGGATGGAAGTTTATATGAAAGTCTGTCAGTTTTGAAGTTAGGATCTTCAAGTTTTGTGTTTAGGCTGAGGATTTAAAATTAATTACCTAGTGTCTCAGCGTTGTGTATGGAAAGTCCTTAATTTTCGAAGTAAAAATCACAAAATTCAATCTAGGCTTATGGTTGAAAGGTAACGCAACGAAACGTAAAAATGTAACGCAACGTAAAGGTAACGCAACGTAAAAATCTAGGCTTATTTATGGTTGGAAGGTAACGCAACGGTATTGTTAGAATTTCAACCCTTAAGAGCGTTTACGCCGTACGGCATTTCATACAAACTTTCAAGCCCTTATTTTTCGAAATGAATGAACCAATTTTAATGAAACTTTGTACGCATATATGCAAAATACATAGGTCTAAAAAGTTAGTAGAGAACATTTTTGAAAAATAGTGTTACAGCCAAATTAGACCGATTTTAAATTTTCAATAGAAACAGAGATTTCCAGTTATCTTTTTTTAAATAAGACATTTTGAAAATGTTCTCTACTAACTTTTTGGACCTTTGTATCCTGCTAATGCGTATGAAGTTTAATTAACATCGGTTCATTAATTTCGAATAATAGGGGCTTGAAAGTATGTATGAAATGCCGTACGGCGTAAACGCTCTTAAGGGGGTGAAAAGGGGAATGAAATTTTGTTTTTAATTATATTATATAATCTATCAACGCACAGCCTGCACTGCCGGTCCTAGAGATATGAATTTTGGAGGGTGTGTTTTTTGTGAAGAGTAGGTATCCACTAAGAAGGGGTTTTTGGAAATTCAACCTTTAAGGAGGTGGAAAAGGGGTATTTTGTTTGTATGAAACATCTTATTCCTTGAGTTAATAACCTTGAAACTTGGCACGAACACTTATCTAAGTAAATTATGAAGTTTGGCAATTTTTGTTTTTCTAAACTACTCTCTAAAAAGGGATTGGGGATTGGGGGGTGTCAAAATTTGTATGGAAGAATTTTAACGCGCTGTCCGATTAGCTCGAAACTGAGTATGTATACTTAAAACTAAAAATAAAGACTAATGTGTATCAAGGTTTTTCGAAAATCTACCCCTAACTGCGTGAAAAAGGGTAGTCAATTTCACAGGGGAGTATTTTATTACGTGGCATGATTAGCTCGAAAATTGGTATAAATAATGTTTGAGTCGAGTCATCGAAACATCCTGCCGGGTCAGCGGGATTGTCCGAAAGGGTTACCGCTGGTCCGGAACATAAAAGGCTAAGGAAAGAACATGGCTGGGTTTTAGTCAGTAAGAGTTTGACACTCACTTCTGCTCCACCCAGAGCGGGAGGGGTCATTTGATGATTTGCCACACGAAAAAAAAAGTCATCGAAACATCCCAGACGATTGTTCAAAATTCCATCCTTATGGGGATAAAAAGAGGGGACACTGTTTATATGAAAAATCTTATTTATTTGGTTTATAAACTTTATAGACTTCCAGAAATACTAACTTTAATTTCGGAAGTCGGTGTCTTTGGATCTGTATTTAAGTTTTTTGCCACCGACTTCTGAAATTAAAGTTATTTTTCACTTTGTAGTGTTTTTTTGGAGGTCGGTTTTTTTTTGTTATAACGTTTTTATTTCTCACTTTTTAGTGGGTCTGTTTATAATGTATCTAAGTTAAAACATCCTAATATCAACTTGCTCATCGCCTTTACCAAAATATTGCTTTTCCCGATGCATGACTGACATTAATTGTTGAGGAATTCTCCTGGTATTTCACCATCAGCTCCATTTCACCATTCGCATTGTGACGAGCATAAATTACTTAGGGATGGTATTTAAACGTACTTCAATTTATTCCCATTTCATTTACCTAATTTTACCTGTGTTCCACCAAATATACTGAATGTGCACCAAAATATGTTCATTAAAATATGTCATAACGAGCATCTATTTAACAACTGTTGCAAATTTGTAAAAATAGTAATACACCTAATTTTAAAAACAAGCATTTATTTTTTTAGTTTTACTTCAGATAAACTGCAAAATGTATTTGAATCAAACACCAATTAATGTCCAATGTAGCTTTATTGGAGTTTCATGGGAGTGGTACCAGCCCCGTTCCCCCTGGTACCACTCCCATGAAACGAGGACGCACCATTCTTGAGAAAAACAAATTATTGTAACCTAACCTCAAAACACTAGTTTTCAATACAAAGTTGCTTCTGCACGTCTCCGGCGCTGCGGGAAGTGCAGCCCCATCGCCCTTACGTAACAAAGGATAGGCACCCATGCTCACCTCCGCAGCTTCGGCTTACTGGTCGCCTCCGGCGACCAGCCTCAGGCGCTACGGCTCGCACGGGTGCCTATGCTTTGTTACAGCGGGCGGGGGCTGCACTCCCTCCGCGCCTCCGGATTTTTAAATACACCCTCGGGGTAGCAGCCAAAAGACTACGTGGAGTCGGGGTGCCCCGATTCGGTTTTGGGACAGATTCGACCTATTTCAACCAGAAAGTGGGGTACGCTAACTTCCTTCTGAACAGAATTTCTAGGTACATGATTCCCAACGAGCGTCAGGTACACTCCCGCGCTTGTGTTGCAAACTTTCACGAAAAAGGAATATGATTTATTAATTTAGTTGTTGAATGAAAAACATTCAGGAATATTTGGTGCACGATCAGTATTTTTCGGGCAAGAATAAAATATAAACGGGTTTAAGATCAATATTTTAGAAATGCATACATAGATGTACCTTTAGATTTTTGGTGAACACAAAAATATTATCCATTACTTAGCAACCATGTTAAAGTAATCGAATCGCAACCCGTGAAATACTTATTATGGAGTAGTTCCGGTGGCCATCTGTGGTCTTCATCATCGGTTCCACTTCACCAAATAGTGCTTTCGAGAGCAAATGCACGAGTTACTGTAAAAATTGCCCAAATCGCTATAGGTGTGCCTATAATATTTAAAGAGTTCCTTCGATTTCTCCATTATCCCTTCATCAGATCCTGACAATGGGACCACCTGGAAAGTATACCCTGAAAACAAAAAAAAAATCAAATCGGTCTAGCCGTCTTCGAGTAATCGGGAACGTACAGACGCCAGCACATCAAGCTACCCGAAACAGTCAAATTTTCCCAATCAACTTTGAACCTTATGCTCTAGCGATAAAGTCGAAAATCTATTAAATAAATTTGACAGAGTGTAGTAACTTGATGTGCTGGCGTCTGTACATAAAAAAAAGATTCCGACGAATTGAGAACCTCCTGCTTTTGTTGACGTCGGTTAAAAATAAAAAAGTGTGTTTTAGGGTTTTTCAAAAATCGACTCCTACCAAGTTGGAAAAGAGTAATAAAGTTTATGGGTTGGATTTTACTGCTTGCTTCCATTAACTCGAAAATGGGTATGGGCCTTTGAGTCAAGTTATGAACACATTCATCCCAAACGATTTTTCAAAATTCCATCCCTGTTGGAGTGAAAAGCGGGGATATAGTTTATTTGAAAAGTACAAAAACTCTTTGTTCTATAAACTTAAAAATTGGCCCGAATACTTATTTATCTAAATAAATGTTAAGATCATAAACATAAATTTTCGAAATATTAGGAGGAAAGTACGAATTTCACGCGGACGAAGTCGCGGGCAGAAGCTAGTTTACGAATAAAATTAAAGTATGTATTTAGTGTTGCATTGATTGACGATGTTCACAGTTTTACATGATCGTTCTCTAGCTAACCTTACAGCACTTCCCGGTGGGTTCCCGCATTGTCGAGGCGGGGGGGCTCAGTAGCGAAGAGGAACCCAAGGAGGGGCCGCTCGTCAGGGCTTTTGCCGATAAGCCGACGACTTAGCGGCCAACAAGTAGGTTGCGGTGCCGCTTGGGCGGCATCGCAACTGAAGCGGACAGCGATAGCGTATGGGAGGCATCGCGGCTAAGGGTTGGAGGCCGCGGCGGGAGAGTGCTGGTATTGCGGTGCGCCGCTCTCCCTACCTTCCGCGGCCTTGACGGGGTCGCTACCGTCTGATGGCGTACGCGGTAGGGTCGCAGGGGAGGACGAGTGTTGGTATGACGATGGCCGCTCTCTAAAATAGGTAGGCGGCAGAGCAAATGACATGACCCGTCGGAGGGGGCCAAGGGTGCCCAGACACAGGATCGTCTAGCGCCCATGTGCTGGTTTGGTCCCTGGGGTGGTCACGGCGTGCTATGTGTTCTGGTGTGCCGGTGATGGGGAGTACTCGCCAGAGGAGGGTCCGGTGACGGACAGCGGTGGCGGGTTCACGGATGTGTGCTAACGCGTGCCCGTGTTCCCGCCATAAGCGGCAGAGGAGGACACCGTGGAATTTTAGTGGGTTAGAGTCCCACATAACTGCATTATCTCCCCGTGGTAGTGCAGAATGCATAAGTATTTCTCCGCGTTAAAAAAATAACGGGCCAAGTGCGAGTCGGACTCGCACACGAAGGGTTCCGTACCACAAAGCAAAAACACCGAAAAAAAACACGTTTGTAGTATGGGAGCCCCGCTTAAATATTCATTTTATTTTGTTTTTAGTACCTATTTGTTGTTATAATAGCGGCAACAGAAATACATAATTTGTGAAAATTTCAATTGTCTAGCTATCGTGGTTCTTGAGATACAGCCTGGTGACAGACAGATGGACGGACGGACAGACGGACAGACAGCGAAGTCTTAGTACTAGGGTCCTGTTTTTACCCTTTGCGTACAGAACCCTAAAAAAGACTTTACAGCAGAACTAGGCACTGGAGAGATTTTGACGAAGTTTTATAAAGAGGAAAACATTTGACGGTAATTTTCATACAGAAATATTCTTTTTGGCGAGCGCTGCCTTGACTTCCTTTCGTATACTTATTATGGTAATCATCAGCCCAAAGCAAATCCCTTTTATATAAAAACATTGCTTAAAGTTAAGAGACTCTAAACGTGAAACATTAAAGGCTAACCTGTCGCTAATCGTTACTTAAACTATAACCAATGTTTATAAATATACCACAATATGTCCCCCTGCTGACTCCATAGTCCTTTTTCCCATAGATACGAGTATTACAAAGACAATCGTTAGAAAATACGTAGATAAACGTATGCCAAATACCATAAACGTGTGCCATATTACACCCATAGCTATCTTATTTAATGCTTCTAAACTTAGATTCACTACTTAAAAACGGATTAGGTAAGCCTGAAATCATCTAGCACTTTGCAAATCCCTATTTTGCTCTATGAATTTTATGTCCCCTGTCATTGTAGTCCCGGCACTAACAATCTCGACACAAATAAATTAAGTAGATGTTATATGCTAATGAGCCAATTAACGTTAATTTCAAGAATGAGAGGTAATTACAGGAATCGTCTAATTATGTTTGAATTTATCGTTGACAGTATAATTTCCGCTATGCATCGTTTTTGTAGTAATAGGTCGTTATGCTCTGTTCATAAAAAGTTTGAGTGGAAGTAATTAGATAGTCCTGAACTTCGCTTAGCTATCTGTAGTTCCTGGTGTAGTTCTGTTGTTCTGTGTTCTTTGGATGTGCTGAGCTGCTGAGCTGTTGACCATCCTTTTCAACTTTGTAGGTATCTGTGATGGCAACACACCTGCGATGCTTCTTGTGTTGCAGGCTAAAGGCGAATTTGACCAATGAAACTGAGCGCGATCAGCACATCTAAACTGCCAGTGTCATAGTTGTTGTGGAATATTTTGACACTGACAGCTCTTGAACGCAGTTTAGACGTGCTGATCGCGTTTTGTTTCATTGGTGAAATCCTCTGAGGGAAAGAGCCTTCCATCCCAGCCGCCGCGGGAGACGCTCCGGGCGTCGGGAGCCGCGTGACGGAGGACGGAGAGTATGGGTAGCTCACCGTCCGATCAGGACCAGGCCCATGCCGGACGGTGCGTACGTGTTCCACGAGCGCCTCAAAGAGATGTCAGCAACAAAGAAGGAGCCCGTTAGGGCCGAAGCCTGCTGGGTCAGCGGGATTGTCCGAAAGGGTTACCGCTGGCCCGGAAAATAAAGGGCTAAGGAAGGAACACGGGTGGGTTTTAGTCAGCAAGAGTCTGACATTCCCTGCCGCTCCACCCAGAGCGGGAGGGGTCATTTGATGATTTCCCATTATAAAAAAAAGACCATTAAACCTATGGTCTAAGATTGCATACAACTGAATGCAGCTGGACACTCACGGTACGGCTGGTCCATAAATTCCAGGTCACTCAGCGAGCTATGGAACGAGCTACGCTTGGAATCTCTCTGAGGAATAGAATCCGGAATGAGGTGATCCGGCAAAGAACCAAATTGTGGACATAGCTCACAGAATAAGCAAGCTACATCGCAATGGGCCGGCCATATTAACCGTAGAACCGATGACCTTTGGGGTAGACTTGTTCGTGAGTGGAGACCGCGAATCGGCAAACGTAAGGTAGGACGCTCTCAGGTTAGATAGAGCGACGATCTTAGCAGGGCTGGTAGTAGCTGGATGAGGGTTGCCGAGAATCGAGCTTAGTGGCGTGCAATTGGAGAGGCCTATGTCCAGCAGTGGACTGCTGTAGGCTGGTTATGATGTGATAATGAATACAGCGTTGACAACTAACCGTCAGATGCTGGTTCTCCTGGTTACCATAGGAGTAAATCCTGCTTGTCTGCCATTAAAACGTGTTCTGTTTTAGCTTAGGAAGAAATGCAGGATTATTAAGTACCTATAGAGCAATAGTCTGTGTGGTGCCGGACTTAAAGAATAGCACCACCCCATACTTCCCGTGGGTGTCGTAAAAGGCGACTAAGGGAGACCGGAGAATGGGCAGCAGCGTTCTCTATGCATTACACCATCATACCATACTGCGATCGCCAACCCGCCTGCCAAGCGTGGCGATTATGGCAAACCCCCCCCAAAATTCGGGGAGGCCTATGTCCAGCAGTGGAAGTCTTTCGGCTGAAATGAAATGATAGAGCAATAGAGAAAGAGAAACTGAAAGACACATGCATTTCAGGATGGTGGCTTGTTTTAATCAGCAATAATGTATGGCAGAAAAAATGTGCTTTATCCGACTTAACAATTCGAAAGCAAGAAAGAAAAATTGTATATTCTGCACAAATAAAACGCACTTTAACACTCCAAAATTAGGGCTATGTGAAGTGAGAAAAAGTTAAATACAATGTAATTATGTGGGATTATTTCCTTTCAGTGTATGTAGGCAGCTAGATAAAATAATACAACATTTGAAATTCTGGATCGACAACACTCGTATATTTGAAGACTCCACCTACATAGGTACTATTGAACCTTTTACCAAAGGGATAAGACCATTAGATAACTACCAACATGTTTCCCCAACATCTAAAAGAAATCACATTAAACTAATGGACATAAAAATAGTCGATTTCGGAGCAAATGTAACTATCGTATCGGACTTCGGTGTTCGTGAATGCTTACACCGAAATTCTTTTGCGAACAATCTATCAAAGATTGTTCGCAGAAGAATTTCGTTGCAAGTTGCAACAGGCTAAGAAAATCATCGTATACAATCTTAAAATAATTCTCATATTTCTTTCTTCATTGGGTTACGAGACGACTCTTACGACACAAACGTCGTAAAATGACGACTGTCCTAGGGGTTTATTTATAAACGATGATTAAAGTTAGGTAAGTGACCTTTAAAAGTCAAAAATGTATGGTTAAACAGTCGCTAATCTCTACTTCGTCGTTCGTCGTTTCAGCCGATAGACGTCCACTGCTGGACATAGGCCTCCCCCAATTTTGGGGGGGGGGGGGCTTTGCCATAATCGCCACGCTTGGCAGGCGGGTTGGCGATCGCAGTATAGTATGATGGTGGAATAAATAGAGAACGCTGCTGCCCATTCTCCGGTAAGACCCTTAGTCGCCTTTTACGACACCCACGGGAAGTAAGGGGTGGTGCAATTCTTTAAGTCCGGCACCACACAGACAATCAATCAAAATCTCAAACACAGACAATCTCTACTTAACTTTAAGCAACGTTTATAAATAAAGGGAGTAATGTCTTTAAATCGCCAACATGCTGCAAGCTTGTGTGTTGACTGGTGATCCTCTCTGGAAAAACATTAATAAAAATAAACAAGTAGGTAGGTAGGTGTTCATTAAAATGAGTTGTATACATAATTAATTGTTTGCCAACTGCATTAATTGGAACTAATTATAAGGACCTTGTTGGTTTCAGGATCATTAGGTACCTACTGTTCAATTAGTTAATGAGTTCAAACAAAATACGCAAGTTTGTCTCGTGATCTTGCCATGTAGATACCTAAATGATAATTATTCATGGCGGTGATCATGATAAGTAAGGTATTGTTCACGAATCCAACATTAGCCATCTAAGGATTGTCGTACAAAGGTAAGACCTATAAATTGGCTCCATAAATATTGCTAATATACCAGTATGTCGGTGTGACAACAATGGGTAAGGCTGAAGTAAACATCAAGTTCGATAGTCCGCGCACGTCCGTGATTGGTCATTTCAGTATATCTCTGTTAGACGCAAAGCGAATCTCGAATGAATTACGGGAATTGTTTACAACGATACACGCCGATTTGGTCAAGATTTTCGATAAAAAGTTGAAGGATTAAGGGTGCGCCTGTCGTCGTTTAAATAGCAAATTCTCGGATCAGCTCTTTTGAAGCCGGTTTAAAATGCGCGAAGCATGGTCGTCAAACGCGCCTCGAGAACATGCATTTTTTATTTGATTGAGCTTTGTATTAAAGCAAATAACCTTGAATACTAACTTTCAAATAATTATTTTTTACTTTGGTTTATTCAGAAATAAGAATTTAAACGAACTTTGCAAAGAAAGTTTAGAAACTTATAAACTTAGCTCAGTCAAAACGAATGAATACATTTGTGGGTGTTCCAAACGTTATTTATTACATACTGTGGTTTTATTTCATTGCTGTAATTTATCATTACGTATTGATGTCATTGTACACCCGCCATTAACTGCGCTTAAACGATTTAATTTTCGACTTTCCCTCAAAACATTGATGGCACCTAATCACGGCCCACGGACAAGATAATCCTAAAATTTATTGGCCATAACAACAGACTGTCGTCAATCGAATTGATATTGTGGTCATACAGATTTATAAACAGTTTGGTGCTAATGAAATTTCATTGAATTGCTATAAATTAGAGGCGAGGCGACAATGTACATTTCTGGGGTGACCAGTGACCACAATGACGACTATTTACAATGCGCCGTATTTGGGTTAAATAGTGGTCACAAAATAAGACCACCCTAAATGTTTGGGTGCGTTGTGGTCCCCAGTCACAATAGTGTTGGGAGCAAGATGTTTGGTCTGCTACAAGAAATGAATGATGTAATTTATTGGGGCAGTTGGCCAATGAGCAGTAGACGTTAAGGTTACGTCCAATAAAATAACCGTTAACAATGTGAGCTGTGTGAATAGGTTGTGTAATATAAAAATATTGGAACACGGAAAGTTCAAGTTACTAACATGTTATGGCTTTAGCTAATAACTTTTTCAACATGATTTTGATTAATAACGTGCCTGAAGGTGGACGGCGCCTCCGAGGCCGGTCTAGAAAGAGATGGCGAGAAGATCTGAACGCTTACTGTTGGGGCTTGTTCGAGTTTGCTGGAAGAATTTAGGGCAACAGTGCGACAGAATAGGCCACAAAAAAAAAAGATTAGCTTACGAGAGGATACAAGACAGGCTCAGCGTGCTCTGCCACAATGTAGAGAAAATGAGTATAAAAATAACTGGCATCTATCGGGGATATAATTAAAGAATTATTTTTATATAATATCGCGGTTATTCTCACGAGCTTCCATTTGGTTCATGACGTGTCTAAAATTCCTGTGGACAAAGGGCTGGGGCCGGTAGGGCAGCCAGGAGCGTAGGTAGCGTCGTCCGCACGGCCTTCCGTCAATATCGTGGACAGCGGGGCACCATTGTCACTCGGCCCATTGTACCCGCTGACGCTGCGAAGCACAGACCAAAAATCATTAATTTTGTATCACAAAGCAAGAACCCACAAATCGAAGGCCTGAAAAAAATTAGGGCCCATTCAGGAGCGGTCACTGACACACGTTGGGATGCGCACTCGCGTAGCCACGTCGATATTTCGATTTGAGTTTTAATTATTCTATTTTATTCGACGATGCCGCCGACAAAGGTATGATGAGTCGTTCTGATATTGAAACCTTGTGGACTATGGATAGTGATTACGTATTTCGTCTTGCATAACTCGGAATCTTTCTCGTAAGCCAATCATATTTCTTCTGAACTAAGTCTTTGTTCCGATTTAGTCATATTTTATTTACAGCCACGTCTCGAGCACTTGTAAAACTAATAAAATACATAACTATGCTTTTGTTGTTCCTCGAATGTGAAGCATGCTACTAAACTCTAGTTAGAACTGTAAACGGATCCGTGCTGTTGCATAGTAACATAAATCAAGGGGTTTTTGTGATTAATGTCACCAGTTAAACATAAAGATTCATATTTAGTGCAGTCGAGTTTGTACTAAAAGGCTGCGTGACAAACGTAACCGGATTAGCTAGCCGAACTATAAAATACGTTAAAAAATAAAACATTTCAGCTTACTGTTTACAGATCACGTCTATAATTATTTATTAAAATCCCCCACATAAATTTAAATTGACGTGTTACTGTGTAAAGAAGTTTTTAGAGTTCCGTAACACTAAAAGGTGTAAAATTAAATACATAATATCTAAGGCTTAAGGCGCAGTAAGAAGCAAATTTTTAGGTAGGTAATTGACAATAGCGCATCGCGGCAACTAATAAGGTTTAAAGCGTTTGATGTTAATTAAATCACTACTGAAAGAAAAGTAATTTCGAAGTTTTAATTAGATTATAAAAATAATGCACAGCTCATTGAATTCCCTCTAATGTCACATTAAATTATGATAATCAAAATTATGAAAATAATGCGACTGAAAAATTGTATAGTTCTGTTTTAATATTGTTTTTATCTAGATACCTACTGTTTTATTTTTATAAAATACTAGTATCGCCCCGCGGTTTTACCTGCATAAGTGTCGATCCCGTAGGAATATTGGGATAATAACTATCCTATGTCCTTTCCTGGGACTCAAACTATCTCTATACCATATTTCATCTAAATCAGTACAGCAGTTTAAGCGTGAAGAGGTAACAGACAGACACACTATTTTTTCAATAAGTCTTTTCTTTGAACATTTGACAATGCATTCTATTTTTTTGGCTTGTAATAAGTATATGTATACCAATGCGCCTAACTGCGACAAAAAACTGAGCGTTTTATGGTGTCCTACGTTTGGCAAAACACAAATGTTGCTAATAAGTCTACTTACTTATATAGAAAACTGTAGCTACCCATATTTTTCGGGATATTTACTGCACAGCCGGTCGATTCTGTAAAAATCTCACCGTGAAAACTTAGGTGAGGTGAGTTTGTTTTTGCCAGGAATTGACACTATTGACAGCTCACTCCACGCTCACTTCACCTAAGTTTTCACGGTGAGATTTTTACAGAATAACACCGCAGGAGTTTTATTGATAGTAATTTGATACGATGCGATGCCTACTGCAGGAGATGCCGTATTAGTCTTATCTTACAAGAGTAGAACTATGTTACAGTAATATGTTACAGTTCTACAATCTGGGGGCACGGAAGTGCCCCCACCAAGTCGAGCAAAAAGGGGCACGGCCGTACCATCCTTTTCTCGAAGCAGTTCAGGCCATTTTCGACACCCTATAACTTCGTTGTGGATAAAACTAGAGATTCGATTTTCAATACACTTCTACTCTACAGAACCCATTGAAGTATAATCACAGCCGTATATCCCTTGTATCCTATCACCAAAATATTTAAACAAACCATTCAACTATCAATAACGTGTGGCGCAACAAATACGATTAAAGCCGCTATGCAGTCCCAGCCACCACAGATGTTCAGGGGGGAATTAAAAAGCCCCAAAAAAAACCTCTTTGTGACGATGAATTTCGCTTTATCCAGTAAACCGGAATTCACGACCCTCCCGAGAAAATAATGCTAATCATAATGGCATTACATTCATTCGTCGGATTTTGTCAAGTATCCCGAGATAGGTCTCGAATTCTCATCATTTTTTTCTCTCTTCTTCTGCTTTTCTCATTATAAAACGTTAATTTAAGCGGCGGCTGCGATTGTGGAGGCTAATCAGAAATGCGATTTGTTAATTGTGTTAAATACGTTACATGGAGCCTCTTTTATAAGTTCATTTTGAAAATTAATGAATTCAAAGCTCGGTAGGTCGGTTTTCTACAAGAATCCGACCCAGTTCTAATAAAGTTGAAGATAACGGCGATTCGGACAGCAACATTGATTAAAAATTCTCTACATATTTCAGAGACATGCCATATAAAAAGAGGAGACTTATATACCACACAAAATTCCCTATGGATATGGAAAAAGGTTTCTCATTTATCTACAAACATCCTCAATTTGAAAGAAATTTGATTTTGTAAAAATAACGCACATTTGGCCACAATATCCCCGTACAAAATAACAATATGATCCTAATGCCGACTTTACAAACCATTAGCACAACTGATACAAAATATTTTGACATTTACTACCACCAAATATGTACGACTCTTTGGGGATCGGCCATTAGATCCCTGGAAACACGGGAACAAAGTGAATGGCAGACAGCTAGGAAGATCGATTCGATTTATGCGTTTTTTGCCAAATCCCACAATGGACCCTATTTATTGACAGATAATAGAATCCAGAAAGCATAGGGAACAGTTGGCGGCAATCGATTCAAGTTGTAATGTGGTTAGTTATGGTGATCAAAATCACATGTTGATTTCATATGATGTCATTAGGTTAATGTGGTATATCTGGCTGCCAAACATATAAATTATAATGTTGAACATCAAATACCTGTGTTCGAAGACAAACTTTCTGTAATGGCTGTTGTAACCATCGTTTTTAAGCCCACTTATGAATGAATTGTCACCGTTATTTTAATATTTATAGTCACGGAAGAGAGTTATTATAAATAATTTTTCAGAATATCAAGGTCCGTTGAATAATCGTTTAAATTTATCATTGGTGATATTCTGTGGTGTTGATTCATTAGGGATGTGAGCTATGACAACCAAAGACTTTTATTCCACTAAGCTGCGCCCCGAGGTTTCACCCGCGTAAATATCGATCCCGTGGGAATGTCGGGATAAAAAGTAGCCTATATATTAATCCAGAGTGTCAGCTACCTCCATACAAAATTTTATCAAAATTGGTCCAGCCATTTGAGCGTGAAGAACTATCAAACATATAAACACACGCACACAAACTGTCACCTTTAGTGTGATTAGTACTTTATTTATTTTTTATTCTTTAGACCTTTTATTTTTCTGAACGGCAGTGTCATGCAGGATGCACATGTAGGTAGGTAATAAAAAGTATATAATAACATAACATTTTCAGCGGTTTGTCTAAATCTCGACCAGGTTATCTAGAACTGTGGTGATGGAAGAAAGTACGAATCTGTCGCCTGTTTAGTAGGAAGTTCGGGAGGTAGGGAAGATCATTTTAAGCTGGTAAGAAGAGCAGTTGAGATTTACAACTTCCTGCTGTGTGTAAGTGGCACGTTAGCACTGAACTTGATACGACAGGGACATTTACTGCAAACAAGTACATTATAACTACCTTCATTTGTTGATTTTATTTTGTTTAGTTTGATCTCACGCTGATGGCAATGTATAATAATATTCTAAGTTTATTTTGTTATATATTTTATTTTTATTCTAATATTATTTTAGATTAGTTATTTTTTTTAGTTTCTCTTTCCCTGTCTTGTTATAATCACTATGCACTATGTACCACTTTAAATATGTCGTAACACTGACTCCCAAGATACAGGCAATCGCCTAGTTTGGGGGTCACCGTCTATTCTCTCCTTGTACTAATAATTGTGACTAATAAATAATTTTGAATTTGAATTTTGAATTTATTGCGCATCTTTATACCCATCCTTCACTATAACCCCGCACGTTGATATTGCGACTGGCGGCCATCTTAGTGACGTAGTCGAACTGTCAGTGCCGTTCAGCGCTTACGTGTATGTGCGGTGTATGACGTCAAAATGACGTCAAAAAGCTGTTATTGTGACAAGGTTCCATCGCAATATCAACGTGCGGGGCTTATACATCCACTGCAACAAAAAAGTTGAAGATCGATGATCGCTATCAATGATCGTAATCGATGATCACTTTCGATAAAGATCAAAATATTTTATTAAAACTCGTTTCAACGTGTGCTGGATAAATATTTGAATTATGACTTTAACTTTTTGTTTTGTCTAATTTGGTCTCTCTATTAATTAAAACATCGCTGTTTAGGGTTCAGTACTTAGATAAATAAGAAACTTTCGTTATTTTGGGAATTTTCGTGTGTAACAAAATGTGAGCAGTTTCACAAAAACGAGAAAGATAAAGTTTCATGAGCATCATGTTTCATTTCATGAAAACTTCGGATCTTTTTATTTATGTATTTTTAATAACCAACTTATATTCACAGTTTGCACCACAAGATCTTGATTCAGTAATAAGATCTTCAGGCTTTGTAGTAGGATTTGTACAATTTGCTTAGGTAAACACAGTTCACTACATAAATTTCTTCATTTATGTAATAATGAAATTAATTCGTTGTAAAAAATATCAACGGAATCCTGCCATGTCCGGTCTGACTCGCACTTTAAAGGTTTAATGGAAGGCGTGGCAATTTTTTCCACTTTTAATTTATGTTCGATTATTTCTTCGGTAATTTAAGCTTCATGCCTGTGGCCAGAATTTCTAACTCCTCCTTGATTGGTTAGTTTCTTAGAGTTTTCTTTTTCATTTTCATAAAAGCTTGAATTTGGAATTGGTCTACAATGCTCCCGGCCTCATATTAATAAATGTACAGTCAACAAAGGAGATAAGTATACAGGAGCGTCGGATATAGTTGAAGTTTACTAAGAAACCGATGGATGTTCTTGAATAAAATTTGATTTTATTAATAGAAAACAAACAGCTCATATATTAAATTAAATTTCAGTCCAGAACATCCATCGGTTTCTTAGTAAACTTCAACTATATCCGACGCTCTTGTATACTGATCTCCTTTGTTGACTGTACATATTAATTTGTTTTCAGCTTTCTATAATTTTGTTGATTTTTGTTTCCAGTTTTCTATAATTTGGTAAATTTTTGTTTCCTGTATATGTTTTTTCTGGTTTTCTAACTCGAACATAAAGCATTATTTCAATTAAATTATTTACAGGCACTTTTGAATTGTCAAAGAGTCGGTCAGTTACTTAGTCAGAAAGTTGAATCTTGCCCATTCCACATACATGGCATGCCCGTTGAAATATTTCGACGATAAAAAATATTCATCATCACTGTATTCCACCATTCACTGAATTACTTACAATATATATTTCAGTCTTGTGCGAAAATTTTAGCAAAATCTTGTTTTTGATAAGATTGTAACAAAAGCAGGAGTGAATCAATACTCGATTAATCTGCCCATGTCCAGCCTTTTCCCAACTATGTTGGGGTCGGTTTCAAGAATAACTGGATGCAGTGGAATACCAGTGTACAGAGAGTCTATCTGACCTCCACAACCCAGTTACTAGTAAACACGATACCCCTTGGCAAGACTGGTTGTCAGACTTTCGGGCTTCTGCTTACCCGTAACTACTGTCAAAGATCTACGAATGACAGCCGGGATCATCGGCCTCGATATGTATGTAATTGATGGTCACCCATCCACGAACCGACCGCGGCAAGCTTGGCTTAACCTGCGTGCGGCTGTTATTATTTAGCCACGAGAGAATAAGTACCATAATAATAAAATCAGATATCCATAAATCCACGTTATGCCACCGTCTCACGTCAGATCGCGCGGAGTGCACTCGTTTAGATCAGTTAACTCTTTGCGGTACAATTTTTGTGTTTCGCCGCCGAGAATGCCAATAAAGCCCTTTTCATGTTCCCCGAAGCCTTTTGTTTGTCCAACTGAATTGCGTGTTCGCTTTTACATTTGATTCTGTGATAAAATACCAAAGAAACCGAAGTATTGAACACGCTGCCGTACAGTAGTTCAGGTATTTTAAATACTGAATGTGTGAATGTTATTTTTATGCGGTATTTTTTAATTAAAGGTCACAACAGTTAGTTTTGTTACATTTTTAAACTGCCTACTTCAGATAACTTTTGTGAAATTAATGCGGATGTGGTGAGAAAAGATTTTTAATGTGACTCTACATTTTAGTTTAAAAATATACAGCGTGATTTAATTTTTATTTAGTAAATTTTTTAGTGCATTGATTATGTAGTGTCAGGTAAAGAGAAAGAAAGTATCCATTAGCACTGATAAAATTAGAAAAACCAACAGTACAGAATGGACTGATAAGGCCGAGGAATTACTAATTAGGTACTTACTTCTTTATCTATTATCGGCCTTCCAAAAGTTTCCAAAGAGGTTTTAGGAAGGTTGGCACTCATGAGTAAGTTGACAGAGGAGCTAGATAAGACAAGATATCGCAAAATGCGTCATAACCCAGGTAGGTCCCGAATTGTGGAACAAAAGCAAATTGTCAGAAATGACAGTGTAATTGTGTGTGCTGCATTATCAGTGGTCATGTGAAAATATGCACGTTCTTAGGTGATAACAAGCGACAAATATCATACTTATCTGCCTATATCTTTTGGAATTAGGATTCCTGTAAGATTAAGTACATTTATTGCATTGTTATTTTGAGTTATCAGGTGGATTAAAAATATAGTGAGTAATTATTGAGCAATATGCATTTTATTTCGTAAGCCTGAATACATTATTTATTTTAATAACTTGACTGCCCGTCCCCTTTATTCATTTTGTTAATATCCTGGTACTTACAGTAAAAAAAATAAGTTTTGAGTTTGAATTTATACTTTATAAAGTTATTTTATTTTTTAGTTCGCACGCTTTTCAGTCGGAACTCTATTGAAATTTTATGATTAGACAAAACAAACAAAGTAAGCACCGCCATGTTTATAAAAGCTCGCAAAGCGCGCTTCTGTTCATGCCAATCTTGCGGCGAGCAACTTGTTGCCGTTGTGAACTTTTTAACAGACAGAGACAGACGTATCGGAGCTCTCTGTCGGGGGAGGAGCAACCGTGCGCGGGGAGCGTGCCGCCACCGGCCGGTCGCTCAACTTGCCTTGCGCTACACTACTCAGTCGCTTCTCACGAGTCTTCGAGAGAGGCGCTTGCTGCACCTCAGCTCGCGAACTCGTGCCGTTATGTATCGCACTTCGAAACAAGTTTGACGGGAAATTCGTGAAGTTTTCCGAGCGCGTCCGGACTAACGTAGCGATGTGCGCGATAATATCAACTCAAACGGTGACAATTTAAATAAAGTGACAGTTTAAAGTGAGTTATTCGAGATGTTATCGATGGGATTATTGGCTGTGTGGTATGCCGCTTGGAGTTGGATGTACTTGGGTACCGGCGCTGCTTCGCTGACGAGTCGCGTCGCGGAGGCGCCTCAGGAGTGCGAGTGGCAGCGAGTGTCGGGGGATGCCAGTGAGTCCACTCGCGTGCAGCTCGCGTGCTCGCTCCGGACTGCGGCCGGCGCTACAGACCTACTGGCCGGTCTGAGCTCTTCACAAGCTCAGCGCATCACTGTCCTAGACCTA